>PYHW01009436.1:2942243-2986668 GCA_013186435.1 Turdus rufiventris
GCCCCTCCTCAGCCTTGTTGCGCCCTCTGGATGCTCTCAAGCTTCTCAATGTCCTCCCTGACCTGAGGGGCCAGAACTGGACACAGAACTTGAGGTGTGGCCTCACCAGTGCTGAGAACAGGAGAAGAATGATCTCCCTGCTCCTGCTGGACCATGCCTGATCCAGGCCAGGGGCCATTGGCCTTCTTGGCCACCAGGGCACAGCGCTGGCTCATGCCCAGCTGGCCATTGACCAGTGCCCTCAGTCCTGCAAGCAGGTTTCTGCAATGCCCCCTGGAGCCAGTGCTGAGCTCAAACACTGCACAGGAATGGGACTGCACAGGAATGGGACTGCACAGACAAATCCTTTTTGGACACTTCTACTTGGCTACGTACACTTTTACTAATTGTAGTTTTTGACTGTGTAAAAAACCATTACTAACAAAAATACAGAAACCAACAAATCAGCAGAGCCAACAAAGAACTCTAGTAGCAGGAGGAGACCTGCAGCCCTGCCTGCGTGAGCTGCTGTGCCATGCCCCCAGAGCTACCCCATGCCCGCTGGGGTCACCATGCTCCCTACAGCTCTCTGTAATCACCCTGCCCTGTGCCTGCCTGGCTAAGGAGAACTCAATGCTCAATGACCCTCCACTATTTCCAGATATCATTCTTCAGCTGGCATTAATAGAATAATTAGTAATTTCCACACCTTGTATCTTTGGCATGCTTTCACACAGACCCGGGTGGATGTGTCATGGCACACAAATGATACGATATAAATTGCACCTTATGCAGTTTCAGCAATGGTTTCTGAACATGGACAGTAATGCAATTAACAGAATAGTAATTAACTGATGATAGCACACTGGTATTCAGTGATCTTCCCACAGAACAAGGCATTTCAGTATCAGCAGACGGGAAGAAAATCTGTCAAGAAATCAACTCCACCTTTACATTCTCTACAAATGTTACAAGGAAAGGAAAGAGGGAGAAAGAGAAACTTTATATAAGTCCTTCAAAGAGTCTTCTCATTACTTATTCCTTGTACAAGTATCTTCATTTGTCTAATTAAAAAAAAATTAATATTTATTCCATGTAAGAAATTTAAACTTTTAAGGGTTTCTCTCTTCTGAAAATCTGCCAGGTCCCTACACAATAATTAACAAATTGCACCAGAGGGTGGCAGCCTGTTGCTACAAATAGAAGCAAAAGTCATTCCAAAGAATAAATGACAAACACTGTTAGAGCACAGGAAGAGCCCAGTAAAAGTCACAAACACTGATTAGGCAGAGGGGGCTGTTTGAATACTAAAGTATCATTTGAGTGCTGCTAAACCCTGTGGTATATATCCTGTTCTACACCATTAAATCATCAAAGGATGGAATAGTCTCATTTTTCCAAGTCTTCTCCCCTCCTCTTTTCCCAATATCAACCTACTTAATGCAGTACTTCAAACACATCAATACAAAGAATATTGCAGCATTAGTAGACAAAGAGCAGCAAACTTAATAAGATACAAGAAGTTCAAAGAAAATAAGATACTACTTAATCATTATTTTAACTTCCACCAGTTGTTGCAAACATACACAGTGTAAATCAAAACATACCTTCAATAAAAAACATTTTCTTTCATATGATCTAGGTGCTTTCTCCTGCTGCTAGACTGAGTTAAAGAAGGTGAAGAAATGTTTATTTTATTTCCTTTTTTCCAGTATGAATAGTGTCTTCCTGCTCTGCCCAGGATGAAACCTGCAGGAATTCAGTGTATCAGACAAACTGGCTAGAGGTGTTAGGAGGGAGAAGAGGACAGATGGACAGAGGAAGAGCACAGCTATTTGGATCTCACTGCCTGATATTAAAAAGAGTTGCAAATTCCCAAAAGCACAACGAAGTTTGGGCTGGATGAGCAGCCAGTGAGGTGGACTGAAAATGGGCTGGAAGGCAGTGAGCACAAAGAGGCCACGTAGTGAACTCTAGCTGGAGATCAGGAACCACCAGGGCACCCAAGGGATCAGTGCTGGCTCCAGCTCTGTTCCCATCTCTCTGGGGTAATGCTGCTGGGGAAATGGCCAGCAGCAGCTCATGCAGTTCAGCCAAGGGAAGCCCAAAATCTTGTACCTAGTGAGGGATAACCCCATGCACTGATGACTGATGGCTGTCTGGAAAGCAGATTTGCAGGAAAGGATCTGTGGGTCCTGGTGGACAAACTGAACATGAGCCAGCAACGTGTCCTTGTGGAAGGAAGAATGGCTCAGAGCATCCTGGGCTGCTTTAAAGGGATAAGGACAATTCTTCATTCCCAATGTTGTTGTCACTAAGCTATTCCAAGAAGCTCCAGAAGCCTGGATTCCTATGGATTTGAGTTGTGCAAGCCTCAGGTCCTTCCAGCTGCTCTCTTCCTCACACCACAGCACCTCTGTGCTGCCAAAGCCAGAGGCAGCCATGTGCCAAGGGCTCACTCCCAGCTCTGTCCTCTCTTGCTTTCCAGCAGGATTTGGAACTGTCCCTTCCCCAGCTGAAGGACCTCTCTGGAGCACTTTCCTCTACCCAGCTGCTATTTTTCACAAGTTAATAACAAATATTTCTTTCCATCCTGTGTCAAAATTGGTTATAGTTGGTAATAAGGATTAAAAGACACTGAGTGAAATAAGTGACAAAGATAAAAGGTTCTTTTCATTATAAACATCAAGAAAGCTCAGCTATTTTAAACATAATGGAAATTTCCAAAATGCTTCATGAGAATCCCAGTAGGAATTCCTGCACCTGCAATTCCCAAAAGTGAGTGAAATGACTCAGACCAGAGCAGTTGAAAAATATAAACTAAGATGTGCAATTTTTTAACCCTTCATATCTGTTTACTAAAGCAGCAAAATATCTCAGCTACCCAAACCAGGCTATGCATAGAAAATCTGGTATGAGTTCACTGTTAAGCAATTTTAGAATAATTTAATGTAATTCCAAAAAGCATTTACCCATGTCCTAAAAATCAATTCTGTTATCTCTTGAAGATACTCATTCCATATTCATTCAATTGCCAGTTAAAATATTGCACTATTTATCCAGAAAAACTATGGTACACTGCAACTAACAAAATAAACAGTAATATTTTCATTTCATTTTGATAAGATTTTCACAGCAGTATGATAATAAAACCAGTACTAAATTAAAAATAATGAAATTGTGTTCTGAAGGCAATTTTTTTCTTCATTCCCCATGCTTAGAATTGAATATTGTTTCTTGGGCTTGTGTTGGAAATTTTTCCCTGCTTTCTGGGGAGACTAGAGATTTGAGAACAAAGCTGCTAATAGGAAACATATGGAAAAGTTCTGGAGTAAATGAAAATCTGACTCGAATTCCAAATGCCACGTATCACATACCACGGTCTAAATTATCTGCTAAGATAAATGCAAGATTTACCCTCCATGCTCAATGAATCACATGAGATGGAAGACAAGGTTATGTATGAAACAAATAAAAACAAAGACTTGCATGATATTTAAGAGACTTCTAAAACTCATCAATATTTTGTTGATTATGGGATGTTTTTCAAAGCCCATGTGAGCCAGTAAAAGATTGGCTCAATGGAACATGCTGCCAACAGACAGCCTTGCTGCAGTTTTTCATACCAAATATGAGCATTCCTACCCAAGTGAACAGTCAGGCTCTGGATTTAACCCCTATGCTGCTGTGGCTGCAATGGGAACCCCACACAGCCAGATTTTCCTATGCATGAACACTTTCCTGTCTCAAATCCCTGTCCAGAGGAAATACGACCACAATGAGATTTCTGGCACAGCAGCACTGAGGAGTCAGTTTTGATGAGAATCTCACACATTTCCACAAGCAGCCAAGCCTTACCCCAAACTCCCTGTGCAGCAGCAGGGAATTTAACAAGCCTGGATGCACAGAGAGCCCCTTGAGAAGTGATTCACACACTCAGTTCATCCCATGTGTGCTACCCATCACCTGCACGAAGGTTTCTATGAGAATCAGGCAGCAACACTGAAATGAACAGTTCTCTTCACAATTACATTTGCAGGAACTATTAGGGAGTTACAGTCTCTGCTAAGAATGGAAAAAATCTTGAGCTGACAGGCTGCCAGAGGATGGAAAATTTCCAGAGGGACAGAGAGGGAGCAAGTCACAGACACAAGCATGGACTTGCCTCTTGTTTCTTCAGTCAGTGTTATTTCCAAAAGCTGTTTAGACATAAAGACCAATGAAAATATTTTTCTTCCAGAAAACTCTTCACAGAACACCTTAACTCATTTGTGGAAAAGAAAACTGGCCTGCCATTCTGAAAGATATTATTTGACCAAAATTTCTATCTTATTTAGGGCATCAAGAACATCCAGTCACCATTACAATCCTTCTGTCAAGCTCTATCTTCTTTCTATTCTCCAGGGTGAAACAAGGAACAGACTGACTGAGGGAGTCACAAGCCAGTTAAAGGGGCCTAATTTTTAGCATGAAGAAACCACTTTTGTATTAACCTCATGAGAAGATGCCCAGACCCAGGAAGTGACAGATTTAAGCTAGTATTCTGCAAGAAAAATAAAAGCAACTGTCTATACTCATTTCTCCAGCAGCAATACTGTGATACAGCTTAATTATTACTTGCTTAAAAAAAATTTAGTGATTAATACCTAAAAACTAATAACTTCAGGAAAGCTTACTTGCTTCTTGGAATGCATATTTTTCATTTATATTTTAAGCTAATACATCCAATTTCTATTTAGATGTTACGCTCCTGTAAATAAATATTACTGGTATCTTATATTTCCTCGGATACTAGATTTACAAGGAAAAAGACTTTTGATTTAACTCCATTTAAAAAATGACTAACATAGAAAAAGCCAGATGACTTTCAGAAATACAGCAAAACTAAATGTCAGTACAAAAGCAGAGTATTTTACCCCTGTATTCCCTGACTGCATAATGTCATCCTTTAGTATGAACCAGCAGAACCATCATGTCATAGGATGAATTTTGAGATGAAAGAATCAGGGTACTTTTAGAAGCCATTTTCCACGCAAACACCTACCTAACCTGGGCAGTTACTGATCTCTCTGACAAACTATGCTCCTGTACAGTGGCCTGTACATTTGAGATATTTGATATAAAGATAAAATCTGTCATGATGCCATATGGAAGAAAACACTTCAAACCTCACATCACCATTATCACACCCAGACCCCAAAAGCACTTTCTTAACCAACATGCCAAGAGAGCCCTTGCTTTTCCTGTCAGGATCACAGTTAACAATTAGCATTTACAAACCCACAATCTTTGATTTCAGAAAAGTAGAAACTAAGTCTGATCTAAACGCAATCTTCAATATCCTTCTCAATGCTTCCCTCTAATAGATAACCCTTTATAAAAGCCCAGTATCATTATTTATGATAAAACCACAAAGTGAGTATTTATATAAATACAAAATGTTTCTTACCATACACTAACTACAACTCTTGGTGCTGTTTTCCTTGAGCGCGTCCCATTGGAGCACACGTGTAAGGCAATATTTCATTACTCCTGTTTCAGGAATGCTTTGCCTTAGCAACACTGTGTTTTATGGATTCATACTGCTTCTGGTGCCTTGTGCTTAGGGCAGAAAGGGTAATGTATGCTTCCCACTTGAACAGTTCCCTCCCAAAATCAGAATGCACAGGAACCTGAGAAGAGGAGAAAATGTGAGCATGGAAAACACATCTCTCAGATGCGCAACTGCTTCGTAAAGTCACCGTTCTGTCTTTTTAAAAAGTACCTTTGCACACAAACATTGCACAATGGCTAAACCCAGTATCTAATTCAGTCATTAGCACTGTGAAACAACTACCCCAGTCCCCATTCTGGGGCTGCTTTCACAACACACAGACAACTGTGGAAGTTTCAGCATAAGCCAAGTGTTTGGCAAAGATGTGGAGGGAGATCTGGACAGCTGTCTCGCATTAAAACTGACATTTTTAAAGGAAGCTACTACTATCAGCTCAGTTCTATTAAAATTTAATCACTCAAAGCACTGATTTCATGCCATCCCCTTACTAAGATCCAGTTAATATTTTTTATAATTTATTTTTTAAGAACAAAAACGTTATGAATGTTCATATTTTGGCTACAAACAGCTTTAGGCATTTACTCCACTCTCAAAAAGCAATAGGATAAGACAAGAGAAGGAGTCAGAAGCAAGACAGAACATGGACACACTTGCCAGATTACCATGTGACATCTGCAATGCCCAGATCAACTTTTCCTCTTAATGTAATGGAAAGAAAAGCTGTGGCTGCCCCATCCCTGGCAGTATCCAAGGCCAGGCTGGACAAGGCTTGAAGGAACCTGGGATAGTGGAAGGTGTCCCTGCCCATGGCAGGGGGTGGAACTCGATGAGCTTTTACCACTCTATGATTCTCTGAGCTGGTTTAAGGGTGAGCCTTGCTCAAGTCTTCACAGCAAGGCCTTTCAAGGATCCCAGAACAGGTAATAGGAGAAATAACATCCAGCCAGAGTGACTGGATCCCAGTAAGATCCCCCTGAGTTCTGCCAAGGAGGAGCTGTGACTCACAAATTATTCTAACCACAGAGAAACCCTTTTGATTTGAAGAACTCCCATAAATCAAAAGACACATTTATTTTATATGTCAGGCACAAGCATTGCTTCCAAAGGAGCATTAATATTAAAGAAAGTCCTAACAAAATGGAGATAAAAAATGGAGAGTAACCAAAGGAAATAAAGGGTAGAGAGATTATAGCTTTCCTTATAAGACAATATGCCAGGATACAGAATGATGTGTAATAACACCTGGTGTTTCTGTGAAAGCTTCCAAGTCACAGATTCTGGCTGCATAAGAACTGCACTGCAGGCATAAAGGCAATGTGCTGCCAGCATTACAAGGTTTGTGTTAAAAGGAGAGGATTTATTCTCTTTAAGAAAGAAGGGATAATAAAAATTCAGAACCATTTTAAGGCTGGTGTTCAGTTTCTAGACTACAGGGGAGAGATGAGAGGCTGCCTGGCAAAATCCTCTGCACCATCAGGCTGGACAGTTGTATTTGTTTGAATATTTCTAGAGCAATAGGTCTTTAGGAAAACACATTCTGTGGTTATTGTAAAATCAGACCATCACTCAAATACACTCAAAAGAGTAAATAGGAAGCACTTTCCATCACGTACAAGGGGAAAATTTCTGCTAATGCAAAACATTTTCCTATTCATGATCATTCAGGAATGCTTTGGCAAATAACTTACACAACTACTCTATCCTTGCCTGGAAGTGCCTAAAAAAGCTTATAAACATATGATTTTCAGAACAATCCGAAGTTGCAAGCACAATTTCTAATTCTTTAAACAGAATTGCAGGAAGTCCTTAGCTATGAATGAATGAAACTAATCAATAAGGTATTAATATGAATTATTATGGTAGAATTCACATAATCTCTTTTAGGGATCTACCAGTTTAGGGTACTGAAGTCAGCAGTTCTGCTCCAAAAAAAAAAAAAAAGAAAAGAAAAAAAAGAAAAAAAGAAAACTGCCTGCTTTGTAATAGACACTCAGCTCCATTACCTTCCTCACTTTCCTCCCTTCCAAAACACTGTGTTCTTTTATTTACAATGTTTATTAGTGAGTGCAAGACACCTGTCATTCACTGTCATCATTTATATAATTTTATAGAAGACACAAATCAGTTAAACTAAAGACTCTGTTACAAAGTTTGAGGTCCAACTGCTAATGCTGCCTCAAGAAAATGAATATACCTGCACCAGTAAACAGTGGTTGCAAAACCAGACAAGTATTCCCAGAACTCCACATGGGAGGAAAAAACACAGCCCAAAGTCATCTATCTTGGAACAACCAAAGCAGGCTGTACCAAAATACAGATTATAATGCAAAGCATATTTATTAAACAAGCTATTCAATTACTAAAAACACAAGTATCAGCTGACCAACAGTGACTCTCCTCAGCAGAGATTTATAATTTCATAAAATTCAGGGTATTTTGGAGTAACCAGACACTATCTGTTACAGATAATACTGCTTATATCAATTGTCAACTTGTTTTATTATTCCACTATAAATTGTTTATGACTACTTGTTACTGTGTTAGTAGAAACACTACATGATGAGGACTATTTAGATGCCTCTACTGCAGAAAGTAAAATCCATCTATTTAAAAAAAATGTAACCTCTTTCAAGATAGTATTAAATACTACTAAGATTTCTAACACAGTAATATATTCAGGAAAATGTTACATTCCTGCTCTTCTGTCAGTCCTTCAAAGTCAGTTATCCACTACCATGAATTGATATTGTCATAGAAAAACCCTCACATAATTATAACTTTGAATGCCAGGAAACTTGATACTTTGCTGTTGCAGTACCAATTGTTCCTTGCACATGTTCATGCACAAGTGTAACCAATCATCTTATGAAAACAGAGATTCCTAATGTATTGCTTCTAGATGCATAGATACTTCTAGGGAATTCAGCCCTAAAAATTCAGTGTATTACTGTTCATTAGTAGAAGTTCCTCAGTAATTTCCTAGGAGATTATATTAATTCCCATGCTACAAGGTCAAGAAGCTCAACTGTTTTCAGTTGCTCAACATGTTCTTCCCAGGAGCTCTTAGCAAAACAAAGCAGAACATTGAAAACAGGCTGCACACGATGTGGATTGCCAGTTTTGATCCGTAATACCACCTACTAAAAGGGAAATAAATAGAGACCACACAGCAAGGTTCAGGTCAGAGGCAACAGAAAGCCCCACACAGGGTACAGCTCTGTCCTGCTTTGCTTTTTTCAACAGATTAGGCCTTGTCTCAGCTCTGTTGATATGATTTGATGGCCCCTTTTCCATAACCTTTAAAAACACGTTCCCACAGGATGATTTTCCATTCCATGGAGGGCAGAACACCAAAGTCTGTGAGGGCTTGGGCAGGGGACTCTGCAAGAACAAGACCTTCAGCATCTCCATTTGCTGAGCTCTACACTGCAGTCAGTGAATTTTCAGAGCAGTTCTGGCACAGGATAAATAAATCCAGCAGCCACTACAGTCCAATATTCAGTCAGCTCTGTCAGTGGCAAGCACAGGTAAGGAGATCACACCTGGAACTCACAGGTGGCTGCTGCCAGCAGTGCTGGGCTGCCAGTTCAGACCTGAAAACTGGGATGCCAAGAACTCCTGTGCCTACAGTGGGACTCTGAAGTGCCCAGCCTCGATGACATTGCCTACAGCTGTTTGCTACCCACAGGCTCTATGAGGAACCAAATTACAGCCTTCAGTTCCTTACTACATTTGTCTGTGCACTCCCTTTTCCACTGTGCTCTCATTCATAGGAACAAACATCAATTCCCATCTAAAACTCAGAATTCCTTCAGAGTTGTCAACTGTAGATTTTTAAATCTTGAGCTTGAGGGCTTTTTTCAGATATGTGATAGCAGGGCCAGACCTTCACCCAAGACCTCTGCAATTCTATTGTGATCAAACTTCCAACACAATCCTCAGGTCTAACTTGCCTAGCTTGGCTTCATTTGAGCTCCCTGAACTCTCTATAAACAAAAAGCACTTCTTTTATTTCCTTTATACTTCATATGGAGCATTATAAATTTTGGAGGGAAAAAGAAAAAAGAACTCACCAAGAAAAACCCACCAAACACAAAGAAACCCAAGAATCTTTTATAGTAAGACAGTGAATATAAGGAAAAGGCCAAGTAATTTAAAATAATTTATACTTCTTATTATCCGGGCCAGTCCCATTCACCTCAAGGCCACTGGTGATATTTTCTACTTTATCCCAAGAATGTTTTTGACTAAAATTTGGAATTTTAAAATGTGTTCAGTAGACCATATTCAACTAGCTAAACCCCCCTAAATTCATAAAATAATAGAACAGCCTTTCTTGTGTCTTCAGCTCAGAAATAAAATTGAAAATGCTGACAAGTCTCATAAGTTGAATGCAGTTAATGGGGATGGTGAAATTCCAAAGATTTTAATTGATGAAAAGGATCCCTCCTAGTTTGCCTAAAGAAAATAAATCAGCTTGAAGCCAAGACAGACTTCTAGCTTGACATACATCCCCCACTTTGTATCACAGCTGCATAAATAAAATGACAAAAAAAAATCATAAATCACCATTAAAAGTAATTCCTTCCAAGGAATTCTTAAAACTGAACAAATCATGCTGAAAATTCAATAAATTTTCACAGCCTTTGAGACAAGAAGTCTTACATGAAGGATGCTAAATTTAATCCTCTCATTATCTGCCTTGTAAGGAAATTCCTGCCACACCACAAATGAAAATGAAGATCAAACCACACAATTTGACCAAGATCACAAAGTATAGACTTGCTTGTCTCCAAAACAGCTCTTGCAATAAAACAGGAACTGAGTCTTAATATATTCCTTGGCTAGAGCTGCATCAGCCTCTGCAGCTCAATATGCTTCAAATTGAGAGCTTTAGCACAATTTTTCAAAGGACAGACTCTTCTGTCCTGCCACCATGGATTTTTAAATTCACCATGAGATTTTAGATTTCCTAAATGGTTAAGAGACTTTGGGACAAAATCAGTAGAAGAAAACAATAGAAAAAAATTGGAACTTTAATTTTTATTTTGGATAAAACAGTTTTATGTATGTTTTGCTTACAACTGTTACTAGAACAAAACTTCCAAAAATATGGGCCATGCTCTTTGTCTTGTGCTTAAAAAATAGCCATGCTTTGTGGCAGCCAGTAACATTTCACTAACTGGTCATAACAAACTTGGTGGAGTTTCTTTCATCTCTCACTATGTATGTATTTATTAATTATTGAAAAAAAATTACTGGTTTTGATTTAGTGGTACAATGTAGCTGTTCAACTATTTGTAGTACCATTAATCAAGGACTATGGAGTTTTAATTTCTCTCTTGCAACCTCTCCCTTGTATTCTTCATTCTACATGACTACTTTAATTTATTTCCAGTATTGCCAACTCCTATAATATCACTTTGGTCATGACTTCTGGTGCTTTTCTTCACACCCTAAATGTTAGAATTATGTATTATTTATCTTCTTAAACCTAGTATTATCCTCAATATTAGAGAAGAGACTTGAAAAGTTTGAGCAAATCATGAGCTTCATGAAGCTCAAAGATAAAAAAAGTAAACTTACTACTGCATTTTTTAAAAAATTATGATACTTCTGAGGTACTTTTTAAGAAAAATTTTAAGACCCAGATTCCTTGTGAATAGATTTTGAAATAAAGTAATTCTTTTACCAAGCCAAAAGCATAATTAAATGCTTTGGATAAATAATGCACTTAACCCACTTCACAAAAAAAATCGTCCATTTTCTCAATTTTTTTGCATATATCATATATAGCAGCAAAGGCAGATAACTGTACCTCCTTTAATTCCTCTTAAAATCTAAGGTAAACCATTTTACTCAAGAAAAATCTTATGTTTCATGTCATACCCTTTTTGCCAGATTAATGCTCTTTCTATAGCACTTAGCAAAAACGATTTTGGAAAGTTACTGTGAATGCTGAACTTCAACACCACCACATCAACAGCACAGTATAGAACAAATCCTTTGCAGGAAGAAGACAGGAAAAAGACTTTGTGGGGGGAAAAATAAGGAAGATGTTTATAAGAGCTTGTTTATAGCACATGTTTCCCCTTGATTTTGGTAAGGTTAATTTTTTTACTGTTTCTTAACTTCATCCTTGGAGTACAAACCCTTTGCAGAACTGAATCACGGCAGCTGAACCCACATTATGAACTAATAACCTCTGTAATCATTTTTGAAGCCTTATTTTTTTAAAAATGGGAGTTGGTGATGGAAAGAATCCTGCCAATTGTACTGAAGCGATTTGAACAAAAGGAGAAATTGCTTCACAGCCTTATGACACAGCATCCACAGCAAGTGATGATGTGGCACAAAGCAGTTTTTTTAATTTTACTGGCAAATCAGAAGAGGGGCCAAGGCTATTATTTTGTGTTGCCTTCCCACAAGGCTCCTTACCACAAAATATGGCTTAGACAGACTTTTTGTTCCTCCAGCTGGGGTAGGCTATGTCTCAGATGATTTCACCAGCACAAGAACTTGCTGCCCCCTCTACAACTTGAACTTCTCAGACCTCCGAAGAGTAAGTTTTCTTGGTAAGCAGGAATAAAATGATCTGATTGTGTTATTTTTCAGTGAAGAGTGATTCATGCATGTTATATAATATATAGCTTTCAGCAAATAAACTGCTTACAAATACGGTTACTGAACTCTGACTTCATTACAGATGGTAGGAGAATCAAGCTTTAAAGATTTTCTATTGTTTTTCAGCTTTGTATTTGTGTTTTATCATATTGTGTGCATCTGACCTGCATTTCCCATTATCAAGTTTCACCTGACATGAGTGGTGTTTTAAAAGTAGTTAAATTCTTAGAGATATTTCATGAAGAAGTGTCAGCGTCTCTGCTCTGAGACACAACCTGCAAGTCTGGCAGGACATTAATATTCTACCAGTAAGACACTCAGCTACAGCCAAAGTACCAAAATGTCTCCCCTAAAACCAGCTCCTCTCTCTTCATAAAACCTGTGGGAGACTTTGATATATAATACTTCTTATTTATCATTTCATCTGACATGATGGGAATTCTCTTCACATTGTCCACATGGCAAGTAGATCAATCCCATAAAGGCCTTATGCCAAAGCGAGAGACTTTTCTGAGTTGTCCCTCCTGATTTCTAAGGACAATTGTGGCACTGAGAACAAAAATTATTAATTGAAATTTTGTGACATGGAGTAGAAGTGCTGAGAGAATAGAACTAAAAGGTGAAGCTCAAGCTCTGGACTGCAAGTGAAAAGGGAGGAATCAAAAGGAAACAAAGAGCATGAGAATAGGCAAGGGGGACAGACTGGGATCTGCTGCACAAAACCAGAAGGCAGTCACGGGAGTCAGAAACAGATTTTAGATAGACCCCAACAGGACTAATTAGAAGATATTCTAATATACACTGCCTGAAATGTGAAACGCAGTGAATTCCTCCTGAAGCACAGAATTGCTTCTCAACCCAGCACAGTGCATTTATGCAGCACTGCAGTAGAAAGCTGCTCGGCTAATTAACTGATTAATTAGCCCAGAATCCCACAGTGCAGCAGGGACATGGAGTCCCTGGCTTTGCTAAGGACCTACGTAGAGTGGAGTTCCTGACTCCAGTCAAACCTGGTTTTAAGGTTTTCATCAGTTATGAAACCTGACAACACTCAAATGTGAAGTCAGATATGCAGGCTAGGCAACGCCACACGGTGACACCCAGCCCCTGGCACACACAGCTCTGTGCCACACAGCACCATTGCAAGGGTGCATCAAATTCCAAGAGTTTGTTACTACTTTTCTCCTTAGAATTCTCTCTTTCCTGTTCACGTTCATAGAATTCATCACTCATTAGGTAACTGCCACTAGGAATCATCAGAAATGACCACTTGTCTCATCTCCTTTGTTACAGATAGTTTTCAGCAAACAAACATTCACAAAGAGTCCCGTGGGTATGAAACATATATTAAAAAAAATGAGAATAACTGCTTTTCTCTGCTTCAGGATTCTTGTACTATACTGAGCAAAGTCTCTTAATTTTTTCCATTACTTCTGTGGTTTGACCTGCAATGTAACATTTCAACTCATTGCTGCTTAAATTGAACATGATTCACTTGACATGATTCACAGCTCTCATTCTGACAAATAACAAGGTTCCTTTGACTGCATAAAGTACTCTAAAATGTCAGACTGGCTTTGAGCATCAGAAATTTGACCTGCAAAATGATTTGCCTTTTACAGCATCAGGATTTCACCTCAGAAGGGTACTTGGAAGAAGAACATATGGTTACAGAAGCGGAAGACTACAAAGAAGATTTACCACTAAAGATTTTATACCATGTGCAGTGCACAATGGTTAAATTGTACTGGCTTTAAATAAATTATGGGAACAGAAAAATCACATTATATCATCATGAACACATACTAAGTCAGTTATGTTTTGTGGAAAATAGAAAAACAACACAAAATGCCACAGAACATACAATTTGCAAAGCCACATAAATTTCTATTTTACATAATACACAATATTTTCAAGTAATCTATTTTAACGTTCTCTTTATAGAAAAAATCCTGTTATGGTACCCTTCAGTACCAAGCACAGCAGAGGTGGAAAGCTGTTCCTTGTCTGAAGTCAGACCAGAAACTTCTGTTTACTTCAAGGATATTAAATTTGTTTATGTTTTTTACATGGAAGGTACAGATCAAAACCTGGGTTTCCTAGTACTGTCACAGACGGTGTTGCCAAAAAAAGGCATTATTCTACTTCCTTCATTATATACTGCTGCTTCTTGAAACTTTCGTGCGATTTACTTTGTAACTATCAAAAACTTAATGTTTCTTCTCATCAACAGGTCACAACACATAAATTTCAATATGGGGATTCTGAGCCACCTATCAATCCTCCACCTCCTCTGGGCTGCTTTGGTCTTTTGTCAGTATGAAGATTATGATTTTGAGGATGAATATGGTGGGGAGCCAGATCATCAACCTCCATATTATTTCAACCCAAATGCCCAAGCTGAAGTTCCTCCTTTTCCTTTTCCAGTTGAGTGTGCCAAAGAATGCTTTTGTCCACCAGCTTTTCCCTTATCCATGTACTGTGATCACCGGCAACTCAAGACAATACCAAACATCCCCAGTCATGTCCAACAACTTTATCTGCAAAACAACAACATTGAAGCTGTGCCTGCAGGACCATTCACCAATGTTACCTTTGTGAGGGAAATTAACCTCAGCTACAACAATATTAAATTCCATATGATTGACCACGGTGTTTTTGCCAAACTTTCAAACTTAGTGCAACTTCATTTACAACATAATGAATTAGAAGAATTTCCATTCCCTCTGCCCAGCTCTCTGGAGAGGCTCCTCCTTGGTTTCAATAAAATTTCCCGCTTACCTGGAAATGCATTGGAAGGATTGCCCAACATGACCGTGCTTGACCTGTGCAATAACTTACTTGATGACTCAGTACTCAAAGAAAAACCCTTTTCAAACATGAAAAATTTAATGCAGCTCAACTTATGCAACAACAAATTACAGACAATGCCTCCTGACCTGCCACCATCACTTCGGCATCTTTCTCTTGAAAATAACTCCATTTCTCATATTCCAGAAAACTATTTCCACAGACTTCCCCACATCATTGCTCTAAGAATGTCCCACAATAACCTGCAGAACATTCCACACAACACCTTTAATCTACCCAACCTTCTAGAACTTAATCTTGGACATAACAAGCTGAAGCAAGTGTTCTATATTCCAAGAAGTTTGCAGCATTTGTACATTGAAGACAATGAAATTGAAAGTAGGTTGATGGTTAAACTTCATAAAAAGCAATAAACTTAGTGGATTTTGGCATTGGTTGTGGGAGGAGTGTGGGGAGAATATAATCCTATATTCTTTGGGATGCAATATAAACACATCCTCAGTCATTTGAGACCAATTTGAAATTAGAAAGGATTTAATTTTTGACGCTTTCCTCTAATTCACAGTTCTTTGTAAAAGTTAATGAGTTTTTCACGTAACAGCTAAAAATCTTTTTGAAAATTGCTTCTGATTTGGCAACTGATAAAAACATACAGAGAAAAGGAACTATGAAAACATTTCATTCACATAAAACTGTAATTACAAATTCCTTACCTCACAACCTTATATTTTGCAAACCCCCAAACTGGTACTAATGTCATTTACAAAACTGATTTAAAACAGAGACGGGTTATATTACCGTGCACCACAAAAACATTTTCCATTTTAAATTTCAAAACATAAGTTTCACTTTTGCAATAGTCTAAACCGTAACCACTTTCTGCATTTGAATGAATATTTTTCCCTCTCTTCCAGACATCAATGTCACAGTGATGTGTCCAAGTCTGGACCCACTGAACATCAAGCAGTTAACCTACATACGGGTGGACCAGAACAAGCTCACTAGCCCCATCAGCACCTATGCCTTCTTCTGCTTCCCCCTCATCAGAACCATTTATTATGGAGAGCAAAATGTCACAGTCAGCAGGCCAAGCGGGCTCAGAACACCAGTGTTCCGGCGCTTCCTAACACCAGAGGAATTCCAGGAAGCAGAAGACAATCAAGAAACGCTCAACCAAGAAACTGAAGAAGATCATGAAGCAGAAGACAGCTATTTTCATCCTTACTATCACTGAAGTAGTCATTGTTAATAAGTATATATGGAAACTTTTCATTAGTCTGCGTTATTCATATCTATCCTAGCACAACTGGGCAGTTTGGGATATTCAAGATGCATCTGTAAAGTGGAGATAGGAGTTTAAAGTGGGTAAATGTCCTATTATTGGTGTAGTGAAAAATAATATGAGGAACAAAGATAAACAAGGATAAAGGTCTGACACATAACCTGGGTTGATAATTGGCTGAGCAGCCAAAGTGAAAGAAAATTCACCTGACAAGCTTCTCTGTTCTAAAATGACCTAACTGCATAATTACTAAAACACAAATCAGTGTCATAATAGGAACAAGTGATTAAGGGCAAAAATCCACCCAGCTCTACACCCTACTGTTGACAGCAGAAGCAAAGAGACACACTAGAGAAAAGGACAAGAGACTGAGATTGCAAAATACTTCCACAAGGTTCCTCCACATCTCCCAGAAATACAGATCTTCCAATTTCTAATTGGTTGAGGACATCACAAATATGGAGCTTCAAACCTCCCCATATTATGCTTCATATGTCCTGACAAGTTGTATTACAATATTCACTTCTTTGGCTGTCCTTTAACTATCACAGTCTTTCAAAGGAGATTTCAGCTTATTACTAACACAGGCAATAAACAATCTTTCACCAAGCTGCTGGGCTCTAGGGAATGAGCATTAACACAACCAAACCATTAGCTTTTATATTTTCCCTATGCTTCAGCCCATGTTATTTTAGAAGACATAGAAATGTAATGTAATCTTTGCATTTAGAATTATTCATCAAGTAGAACAGGAACAAAGAAAAGCACTGCACTATTAATCTAGACTATCCCTCTGCACAGCTAATATCAATTAGGTGTATTCTGCTTCAAAGTAGAACCAACATTTCTTTAAGCAACCTGAAGAAAACTTTGAGGTATGCAATTTTTTCTTGTATCTTATACCTAGAAACAGACCCAGGTGACTGCAAGGGAAGATAACACTATAGAGCACTTTATTGTCTTTTTAAAATCACTTCTTTATTTTTCAGCACTTTTTCTCTGATAGAGTTTTACTAGCTGTGAGGAAAAAAAATCCCTGTTTTCAACAGCAAAATGAAATGTTTGCATGTGATAGATCCATACATAATACTGCCAACTTTGCATAATTTTATGTAGTCTTTTTAGTTGTCCTGCACTTTAAGTACAGTATAATCAGATTTCTATTAGAAATTGAGAAGTTAGGCAGGTTTCATTTTTTCTCTTAGAATTTCAGTCATTTTTGTAGGCCCATTTTCATATTTACATTCTCTGATGTATCAACTGAAATATTAAGAAAATGAAAGTATTTAATGACTTTTTTTTTAAGAAAATGATTTATTGTAAAGTTATGAATATAAACTTTAAGAATATATTTAGTCTTTAAGGACAATTAGTTTTAAGAATTTATGACTACAAAATTTATTATATTGTTATTAATTTGTGGATCTTCAGCCAACTAACTCAAGAAATCTGCTTCTCTCTCCTTCTCCTTTTTCTTATCTGCATTCTGAACAGATCCAGTATTCATAGCAAACTATTTTATGGTCACCCCACAGTGCTACAGAATTTTTCTGCTTTTTAAAAAAAATCATTAACATTTATCACCCTCACACACCTCTGGGTTTCTGAATAGGGAACACATGCATGTATTCATTCCTTCATTTAAATACGCAATATCACTGATGTACAGTATATACAAGAATTTAGATATAGCTATAATTTCATTGCTTTATTAATATATACATCTACTATATTAACCTTCAGGAGCCTTTCAGCTATTTCAGATTTTA
The DNA here is from genome assembly GCA_013186435.1 of Turdus rufiventris. Classification (NCBI taxonomy): domain Eukaryota; kingdom Metazoa; phylum Chordata; class Aves; order Passeriformes; family Turdidae; genus Turdus; species Turdus rufiventris. The sequence goes on from PYHW01009436.1 coordinate 2,960,263, forward strand.
AGTGAATGGAGCACAAACCTAAAATAACAGGATTTTTTGAAAGGCTTGCTCAGCTTTAAAAATGAAAGAACACTATTCTGCCATAGTATGAATATTACATCTTTTATCACAAACTTTCTGCTTTTTAAAGACATTTATGATACAAAGCTTAGCTTCAGTTTTAAAATAGAAGTCAAAATATTGATTTTATATGCATTTCACAAAGTCTAACTAGAAATTTTTGAAAACTTCAGAGCTGTCATATTATACCTGATTTATTCAGGTGGAACATGAAATTTGTATTACAAGCAGAACTATTATAACTGATTTTTTTTTTTCAATTAATATTATCACATCATCAGTAGCACATAGGATCCTTATTCCAGACAGGCTTTTACAGTAGACAGGAAGTAAAGACTTGGTAGCCTTGGAGAAATGAGAATTTATAATAAAGTACTGGATTAATGGATATCTAGCTGAGTGCAATTTGTTCTGGTAACATAGGGGATTGCCTTCAGTAAAAGTCATTATGTTTTTGCCTTGGGAATATGTTGGAGTTCTCTGACGAAATCATTAAGGATGTGGAAAAGAAAGATTCTGGTCCAAACAGCCTACAAAAACTCCTAAAGGTTTTTAAGGAAATTAAATTGCTCCATATTAAAAGGCAACATCACTAACAAAAATCAAATAAAATATGAGAAACAGTCTAAGAATAAATGGTCAGTTCTTACTGGAGAGAGGATCCCACTGGTGGGAACTTCACAAAGAGCCTGTGCTGGAATTTATTCCATTTAAAATATAGCAAGAGATAGAAAAACCAGGCTGAGAAGTGAGATGCCAACAATGTGGTGCTAAAGAATGGCTGCAAAAGTCCTCAAGGACGCTCAAACAGCCAGTGGAGCTCATCACAGTTAAATGAGAAGTGATGTCCATGGAAATGATGATCTTCATTCCACATTAAAACTAATGAAGGACGACCTCACCAGCATCACTCAGAGCAAGACTCAGGAGTGCTTCAGTAGCAATAGGTGTTCAGTGAAAACACTGGCTCAGAGCCCAGGAGTCATAAAAGGAAACTCGGATGTAGAGAGTAACTACAAATGCAAAACAAGAGACATCAAGGCACTGCCATAAATCTACGGCTCACCCAGACATAACTGCAGTATGGATTTCTGAAGCCTCAGGTAGCTGGTGCAATTACGCAGGGCACGACTGGAAAAGGATTAGAGAAAGGTCACCAAAGGTAAGGATTGGCTTCTGTATCAACAACATGGAATGCAGCAGGGCTCAGCAAAGAAATGGCTGAGGGGGGTACAGAAGATACCCACAACATGATTGCATTGACAGCAAGGCTCTAGGAACTGACTGCTCCAGGACAAGGGAAGGAGCCATCAGATGAAGCTCACATATCCCCTGAGGACACAGCAGTTTTAGACACTGCTCAGAAAAGAGTGGAACAATAATTGTTGCTCCTTGGAAGAGAGCCATTAAAGGCTGCTAAACGAAACACAGTAGGTACAGAAGTGGTGAAAATGGCTGGAGAATGGAAGAACATTTGAAGACAGATTAGAGACAAGGATTATACATTATTGTTCTATTCTGTTTTCCCACAGCATCTGTTTATGGGCATTGCTGGACACAGGATGTTGTGCACTAACCTTTATTATTAATTCCACACAGAGTTCTATGTTCTCACTATCCTGACCCATGGTAAGGCGCTGGTGCTGCTCCTCACTGCTACGGCCTTGATAGTGTAAAACCTATTTGCTTCATGTTTGCTCTGGTACTTATTTTCAGATTATACAGTGTTTTTAAAGGAGGAAATAGGTTCATAAACTAAGAATTAAACATGCTATTGATTTCATCAGTAACTGCAAAACCTAACAATCAAATAGCTTAATGAGTTTGTTTGCAGCTCAATCAGAAAACACAGAAACAAAGTTTGATCTGGATTTTAACTCTGCATCTCCAGATCTGGGTTTTAACTCTCCATCTCCATGAGCAATTCAGGTAAAGTGCCAGCCACAAGTTGTTGTTATAAAAATCGAAAGAAAGAGAAGTAACAGTAGTTTAATCCAACTTGCTGTATTTCTTCTTTTAGCCCAAAAAGTGGCAATATATTTTGCTTTTTCCTGATAAATATTTTTTACATTTTGCTTCAGTACTGTGATGATAAAAGTATGTGGATGAGGACATAAGCTCCTTTATAGAAAACAGATGTTTTACAGTTCACGTTTTCTGACTTATTCACATTCCACTTTTACAATATAAACCAATTTCCTTCTTTGTTGCCCAACCTGATCATTGTGGGCTATAAGCACAGGCATTTCCTACCTGAGAAGGAGAAAAGGGGAACATACTATACTTTTAACCTAAAAAATTCACACTGAAGAGATGTCACAATCATTTTCCAATACTGCTGCACGAGTATGAACTACTCAGTTATAAGGCAGCTTGTGTATACACTATTGAAACTTTTGGAATTCCACAAATACAATAATTTTTAATGTTTTTAACTATTTTGCCCAAAATTCTTATTTCTAACAACCCAATTAATTTAAAAGGAAAATAAATAGAAACAACCTTGTAATTCATTGCATTAATTAATCACCTGCAGAGGAAAAAAAAAAATCAACCTTTTCCTACTCTAAAAGTAGAACACAAGGAAAACAGATAAATGTGAAGAAGAGCCATGAACACAGAAAGTAAAGCAGATGCTATGAACAACACAAGGAACAGATGCCTGGAACACTGAAGTAAAATATGGATTAGGCCAATGATTCTTGGAGCCCTGACTCAAATGTCCCTGTGGACACAGTAACAGCTCTCAACAAATGATGGTATTGTCATAAGGAAGTAATGCCAATTTTGGAAGGAATTCTAAGAAATTATAATAAATTGCAGTAGGTTGGCTATTGTTTCAGGATATAACTGATGTCACACAGCAAAGTTCAAGAGAACATGTGTTTGACAGAGGGGTCTGGGTAAATAGACAGCACTGTTATTCTGGTTATCATTTGCATTTGTTAACCATATCTGATTTCTGTTTAATACCGTGCATGATTTTTGCAATATACTTAATTCATTTATAACACAGTAACTGATTAAAGGAGTTTTTTTTTTTCCAGAAATGCAAGAAATAAAGGTAATGTCTTCAGCCTTAAAAAATTCTGATTATAAATCAGAAACATATGGAAGGATGTTCATACAATCACTAGGTCATTTTTCAGCTGTCTCCATTTTGCAGCTGGTGGCCCTAACAGTGACCTAAATTAATTTAATTCACTGAGCCCTGGAAATAGTTGCAAATTCTCATAAAAATCTGGAGGTGTTTATGCATAACTATTTCTTTAGTGATTCTTAACCTTGAAGAATGTTCTAAGTTTTCTCTCTAGGACATGATGACATTTATTTTACATTTAATACTACCTCTGAACCCTCCTTCATCCCTCAAGGATGCTGAGTTGGACTTGACTTTGCTTTACCAAATGACTCTTCCATAGCACCACCTTTAGTTCTCAAACCAGTGAAGAACCAGGAGATTGCTCCCTCCTCCCTCTGCCATACTTTTAGTTCCAGAGTAAATGCAACTTCATCATCATTACTGGCATTAAACTGCCTTAAAACTATTTTTACACCCTCTGTCATGACCTCAACAAAAAGCAGAAGGGAATAAAGGAGACTGAGAAGTTTCATACCACACATTTATGCAGCAACAAAGTGATAACAGTAGTTTTAGAAAGTAGAATAAATCCCACACAAGCCTCAAGCAGAAAAGGCCTGTATTTTAAAAAACAAAACTTGTGTAGAGAACCATTCCAAAAAGTTATTTCTTTTAGGTTATAAAAGGAGAAAATAAAAGTAGGACTGCGAAGCTCAGTCCTAACATCACTTAATGCTTTTGCCCCCTTTAACAGTAAAACTCTACTGCTTGCAGATTATTAGGTACATGTTATCGGGCTGGTGTAATAAGTGTCTTTTCCTCTAGAAAACCTTTTCTATTATAATGACTCCAATCCAGAGCAGCTGGTCAACATTGTGAGGTGTTTCAATTACACTCCACATAGGAGTTAAGCCAAGGAACCTCCAATATGTTACCTTCCACATGAAGCAGAAATAGCACACACAAAATAAAATCCAGCATTGTGCCCAGGTCTATAAATGCCCAGGAATCTTTAAAAGCTTTCCTGATTTGTCCTCATCTCATTCTGTCCCACACAGATGTCTGGCCATGAGAAGACGCTGACTTTGAGCATTCTGTATAAGTGGTTCCCAGCACCCACCATCAGCACAGGTCAGCTGAGCAATAATCCACAGTACTTTTTTCCAAGAACGCTTACAAGCAGTAAAATTCAGAAACGACAAAAGTTTCCAATATCATCCTCTAGAGACTATGATACAAGATAAGAGCAAAGGTCTTTAAGCAGCTGCAAAATACACTTTTCTCTGTCTAAATATAGACCAAACCTGAGTGATTAAAAAGCATCTCAGCTTTGGTATATTTCATAAGGAATATCTTGAGAGCAACTTCATGGGACTCTCTCTAACACTGCCTCGTAGCCTCACTAACCCCTGCACCCCAGAGCTAAACCCCTATATTTTTTCCTTCCCATTTTCCATTTTCCAGTGTTCTGCCACCTGTTGCACAACCACAAGTCTTTATATAGGCAGTGCCAGCCCCGACCCCCACGTAATTCCTACAGGCAGCTTGGAGAAGTCATTTCTATCCTGTCTTGCACAGAGGAAAGCCCACCCCCTGTATTGACACAAACTAAATACTAGATTCTTGCCCAGATGCTGAAGATTTAGTCGCAACATGTGTAGTTTGGATAGTTACCCTCATTCCTGTCTTGCTCTCCTATGTTTTTCCTGCCTCTGCCATCCACACCCATCCAAGCTTCTCACTTTTTCTCTCCTAAAAGCTCTTTATTCTTCATTGTCTAACATGACAGAATACAACCCTGGGCAACAAATTTTACACCTACTTTTACACCCTCTAAGGGTACGCAACCCTTTTCACCCAAAGCTAAGTTTTTCTGACAGCAGAATCCAGAGACCAAAATCTGATCCCAATGTTCAAGTTTAAGCCACGCTTCCATGTCAACAAAATTAGGGAAAATAACCTTTTTAAAAGCCTAACAGTCCAGCTGAAAGTATTTTGTGGAGAAATTAGTCAGTGCAAATGAGATATCATGGGGAAATCAAAAACCACACCATGAACACATCATCAAAGCCCCACTCAAATGGAACTCAATGGGTTAACAACACAACAGGATTAGGTTTCCAGAAAAGAAACCACCTGCCAAGCACATTGATCCTTGTAACCAGAGTCCAAGCAACAGACACTTATACATCCAATTGCCAAGCACTAACAATGCCTAGAAAGCACTCCTTGCCTGCCAGGGTATTTCCTATGAGTTCCCCGGCTGCCAGTGCATATGAACCTCATATTTCATTGCACATGACTTGGATGTTGTGATTATTTCTAGTCACTCTGAGCAGGAATAAAGCAGTTGAAGGAAGCAGTACTCCCCTTCCTTGTTTGCAGCCACTTGTACCATCCCCATCCTTGTGCTGATCTGAGCGTGGTACACATTCAGTTAAAAACTGCTTTTACCTGATGTTATTTGCTGATATATTTTCTTCTTTCATGATAATGCAGACAAACTATGGGACAAGGTTACCACTTAATTTAGCACTGTAAGCTACTCCAAATGAATACCTAACATCTCCCTCTCTGAATGTAAGGGAGTACTCATGAGCTTCTGATAAGGGCCCTATTGCAATAATCACACACACAATTTTTTTGTGGTAAGCACACAACCAAAATCTTGTGACCCTGGTGAACACAGGCTTTCATGTTTTGTGCAGAAACTGTTCCTGAAGTTGTCTAAAAATTCAGAGTCTCTTCTCCTCTTGCAGAAAACAAACAAGTTTTTTCTTTTGACATTTTCAAAGCCTCATTTACCTAGTAGCTGTCCCTCATTTTTTAAGGTTGTCACATGTAAGGAAAAGATAAAGATTCCTAGGACAGTCTATGTAGCTGTGAAATCTAGGATTTCAGTACYTAGAAAATAAATAAATAAATAAAGACTATAACACGTATATTTAATATTTTATATCTTGCTTTCAGCTTCAATACTTCGCAGTTTTTTCCCCTTAGAATAGTTATCCTTTGGTTACATTCAAGCACTGGAAACATCTGGATGCCCCAGAGACAGAGGAAATCCTAATGTGGATGTTTGGAGAGGGGTGGCAGCTGGAAAGGCTAAATACAAAGCAGAGCTGTGTCATTACTTCCCAGACATGCACAAAGGCAGGAGGGATGCTGAGATGGTCCTGACACTGCAATTTAACCACTCCCAAACTCCTGGTGTCCTTATTGTTCCAGCAGAGCAGCATCCAATGGGATCCAGGGCCCAGTTTCCATTATTACTGAGCCTCTTCCCTTCACATCTCCATTTTATCATCACAGCATTATCCTAGAGCAAGCTTCAAGTCCAAACCATCATGTTATTAAATTTGCTTATGAACTAAGCTACAAACATTTTTATAAAATCCAAACTAGTTCAGAAACTGGTGTTATTATAAACCCAAAAATATTTTAGGCAGCGATTGGCAGTAGTCACTCTGCAGATTTCCTACAGAAATTTGGCTGCTAAACAAGACAGCATTTAAAAGAAAACTTGACCAAAAGGTCCACAGTTATTATATTATATATTATAGTATAGTGTTACTGTAGGGAAAAAAAAGGAAAAAAAGGAAAAAAAGGTATGACAATAAAAGAGCAATGTAAATCTGGATATATTCCCACTAGATTTTATTGCTACATACTTTTTAAAGACTTGAGAAAGCTACTCTATAAACTTTCAAAGTTGGTCATCTGTCTCCCATTTGTGCTGACTGCCAAAAATTCATAATGAGGAAAAGGATGGGGGAGGAAGAAATAAATGCATTACAAATCCAGAAAACTGCTGCTCATAGTTCAGATGGAAACTCTACACCTGGACAGCAGTCACTGAGTTATCTATAGAACTGAAACAGAACTTTATTCAAAGCAAGTATTTTTGTGAAACCCACTTTTCAATAAACTGTCTAATGAGTCAATTAATTTAGGTATTTATACATCATGTTGAGATTTTTTAGGCAATCAAACACAAGAAATTCCAAAGAATACTTTTCCAGAACTCTTCAGACTGAAAAGTTTCCATTTCATAGGTAGGTAAAACTTCTCTAAACATATACAACTTGCAATAAAACATTTTACTATTCACAAAATGTGACTAATACAACAGACGTGTGTTTTGGCTCTACCTCTGTCTCAGCAAGCAGCTGCTTTGTCTCAAGGCTGAAGCATTTCACAAAATGGATAACACATGCTTTATTAGGGACCTCCAGTTTGCACAATTAATATTTGATTTACAGAAGAAGCCTTTTTTTTTTTTTTTACCACAAAGCAGAATGCTGCCCTTTTAACAAGAATACCAAAAGTAGGATGAGCTACACAGGCTTAGCATTTGCAAATGTTATGCAAAGCACAGCCCCCTGCTCCAGGATATTACCTCTCACCCTGGGAGAGAATGCTGGCAAAGTGCTTTTACCCCATGGAAAGCACTTTTCAGACTGTCAAATTCTGAGAGTATTCATTTCAGCAATTTGGATGTAATGCATAACTTGAACCTAAAGTACATTGACAAAAGACTAACTATAGATAAGGATATCTGTTTTTTCAGTGAAGAGCTTGGAATCTACTAAAAAGGTAGGTGGACTTTTTTCCTAAAAGTAGATTAACTTTGACCTTATTTAAAAATTACAGTAAAGAGGAAGAAAATGCTGTGCAAAGATTTATTTTTTAAAATACTGCATGCATATTTGTAATGTTTCAAAGATCATGCTTGCAGCCTCTTCCCCCTTCCTGCCTGAAAAGTGCCCAACCTGTGTAATAGTCTGAGGGAATTATCTTCTCTTGTCTAGTCTCAAATGTAAAGTAAAAGACAATGAGAGGTTATAGGTAGAGAGCATTTGGTTTGAAAATCCTTATTTTGACAAAGAAAATTCATTTGAACCTCACATATTGTAATTAGTTCATTTACACATATGCCAGATATTTAATATTAACAAAGTTGTCTTGCTTTTAACAAAATAAACTGGGAAACAAGCAAATGCAATTAAGAGAATAGTCCCTTATTAGCTGGAAAATGTTTATTATTTCCTAGTTACTTCTCATGTTAAGAACAGCTTTTATACAGTTTGAGTCTAATTAAAGGATATCAAGAGTTAAAAGTTGTTCCATGTTCCTTATGTGTTAGAAACCACTGCCAACAAGTCCTCTAGGCTTTAAATATTGTTTTGACGAATTGCATTTTCATTTCCAGTCCCAAAGAAAGTGTTCTCCAGAGTCCAGGCACGAGCAGATCTTCAGCAGCTCTCTGAAAGCCACATACATTGTTCTGGGCAAGAATGGAGATTTTGCAGGCTACTTTTTTTTTGTTTGTGTTTGTACCTTTGGTAAATCCTGCACCACCTCTACAGCAAGAATCACTACAGTTTTATGATACTTATGATGCTTATGAGACAGATGTTTCCATGGGAAGCCTGACCCAACAAGATTATGAAATGCAGTCCAAGGATATAAGAAAGGTATTTTATTTATCTTCTCCTTTTAATATTTTAAACTAAAATAAGTACTACGTGAAAAAGGTGTTATGTGCATGCATGTGAGTTTTATGGAAAAGTCCTAAAACAGCAGGGAAACATACAATGAGTTCAGACATAGGAAAAGCCACTCAAACTAAAACCACAAAAATATTACCCTTACTACAGTCTGAGTAAGCCACAGAAAGCAGGCTTGCACAAATAAGGCTAGAGCATCATTTTAACTCTGCTGTTCTTATGTGCCTGCAATCATAATTATTTCAAGAACTGGCTATATTAATTACTAGCTCAACAGTTTGAACTATGTTGTATTAACTCAGTGAGTTTGCTTAAAAACAAGGAAGGTGATTTTTTATTTCTTTTTTACTATTGAAGTAATAATTGGAACCCCCCTTTTTATTGAACATAATCTGCCAGTATAAACCACAATTCCTCTTGCCAAACTATCAAGTTTCTTGCCTCAGTTTTTCAGGGGTGGGTGGTTTGGATTTTTTACAGCTCAACAGTTCATCAGTCCCAAACTTCTATAGATTGTCCAGTGCTGGAGGAGCCACTTACACATTAACACTTTGAGGGGTCTTAATAAAGAGAATATCCCCTACATCTCAGTGCACTCACCACCATCTCCAAGCAATGTTTGTGTTGGGCGCTCCACATTCCTGCCTCTAAATTTCAATACAAAAGCAGAAGACACAAAGCCATTGGAGAATTAAGTGAAGCTGCCAGGGACAGTTACAAACCTCACACCCCCATTCAGATCTAACCACTACACATCAATAGAGGAGATACAAACACTGATCAGGGAGAAAAACCAGCAGCAATTGTCCCAGGAGTAGTTGCCAAGGAAAATACCACAAATCCAAACCAAGTGGTAACAGCCCAGTATGAAAATGTCAAGGAGGTTTTCATTAATATTAACTGTACTTGTTGCAATAACTTAGTCTGATAAGCAAGAAAAATAAAACAGCAACAGATAAGTAAAAACTTGCAGTCCAAATATAGAGAAATCACTTTCGTATACTTTTTAATATTTTCCAGTTCTACTTAAATTACAGCTTTCCACTGTTGGCTAAAACAATCAGCTACATATTTATAGCAAAAAAATGTCTAAGGTATTTTAAAATCTGACATCTGCCACAGTGATGAAGTAACATGTTTTCATAAACCCATGAAAAAGGTACTATATAAATGACTGCTAACTAACCAGTGACTATCCACTCAGAAGTAAGTTTTTAAAAAATATTAAACCTGCTAACTTTAACCAGCTAGGCACAGCATCAGATGACACTCATTAATAAATTGCTTGCAGAAGATTGCTGCTGCTTCAGTAAAGGAACAAGGGGTATACCTACATGGAAATGGTGCCAACAGATGTGCCACAGACAAATCAAACTCCTCCTGCTATAAGCTGGAGGTCTTCTGAAGGCCAACAGTTCTGCTTAGGATAATTTTAGGAATGTAGTCGGTCATTATTTCCATCAGGTCAGTTCTCCATTGACATGTTTTCATAGCAAAATAATAAATGAGTTCCTTATGTGCAACAAGTACATCGACACAACTGCCAGTGTTCCCAGTTTAAATCCTGGGGTGCACAAACAGATCTTCTATTCATTATTGCACCAGTTTTACTCCCCGAATATTCCAAGTGTTAACTGGAACTGAAATGCGTGCCAAATGTTTCCTCAAGCATGCCCAGTCAGAAATCTATCTTGCATACAAATTTAACTCCTTACTGTATGCTTGAACACACAGTTAGGAAAAAGACTTTTACTAAGAACACCAGAAGAAATTTATTACTATGATTATTTGAAACCACAGCCCCACCGATCTTGAATAAAAATTTGAAAAATTTAAAACACAAAATCTTAAGTTTCACAACAGAACCACTCAATTAGATGCTGTCTCACATGTGGACTAACTAATTTAATTGAATATAAACTTCCAGACCTTTGTGTTATAAGACGAATAAATTATTTTGCAGAAATTTGAAGATGGTTGGAGCGTTTAGATGTAAAGTGTTAATGTATCTGTGCAATAAAGAGCAAGAGGCAGGTGGAATTTAAGTATGTGAGTAGGCCAATATTCCTTCCATGCATTCCTTACATATGCAAATAATGAACTTGTGGTTACAATCCAAACAATCTTGTGCACTGATACTCCATAGTTAGGAATGTTTATGGCTGATCAGCAAATACTTTTTAATTTTAGGAATTTAATGGCATTCTGCAAATTACCAGTTTCAATTTTTGTGACATTCCCCACTGGTAGAGATTAGCAATACATTGCATTCTGCTAAGAAATCCCATCAGACTACTTTGATGGCTCAAGTAGGAGACTGTGCAAGAAATCTTCACCTGGGACAGATAAACTGTGCCAGCAAATATTATGAAATGTCCCTCAGGAGCCAAACCAGCTGCAGCCATACAAGTCCACTTGTTCCATGAACAGTCCCTGCACTCAGAAGTCTCTAGTGGCACAGACACCTCAAGGTCCACATCTTCATGTGCTTAATCAACCTATCTTTGTGAGCTAACTCCTGCAGAAAGCTTCTATGAGATTTAGAGCATAGATGCTGAACTGACACCTGAGCTTCCCTCCACCCAGCATGGCCAAACTGTGCCAGAATCCTACTGAGAACCTAAAACTTCACTAGGACAAACCAAGCTAGCCCAAACCAGAGCCAGAGCCTGGAGAGGCAGACACAGGGAAGAGCCAAGGGCTGGATGATTCAAAGGCTAAAAAGGGGTCAAAACGACAGAGGCTGGCCAAGAATACTTGTTTCTCAGGCTTTATGTCAAGCCTGAGGGGTTTGTTTTGCAGAATACAAAAATTCCCACAGTAAAGTATAAGCAAGCAGCTAAATACCAAATAAACTATCAGAAGGAGCTTGAAAGCTCTTACTTGCACACTGCACTTGCACATGAACCACCTGTGTGCCTAAGGAGGGGAGAGTGGGGGGATTAAGAAAAATAAAAGGCGCTCATTTGTCAGCACTTCCAGTGTGCAAACAGCTCTCCAACAGAGCACTTGTTCCTGCCAGGGCCTGATCCTTAAGCATGTTTAAAGCAAATCATCTTCCACATCGCTCAATGTTCTTTCCTTCATGTTTCCAATAGCTACGGACACCAAAAAAATATAGTGGCTTGTTCTGTCCTACAAATATTCCCCATTAAAAAAAAATCCAAATGAATGATACAAGCCAAAACCAACTTCCACAGTCAAACTAAAATCCTCTTAACTTTAATGCATGCAAATCACAGTATAAGCCAGTGTAGCTATACTGTAAATACAGCAATAATAGATAATTCTCCAGGAGTCCTCCAGTATCCAATAAAAACCTGACTACTGCTCTCTGCATCACAAAAGGCCCTTTCTGTTAGCAGCCCACACTTTAAAAACAGGCTTAGGTGCAGATCACAGAAATAAGTCACTACATTTCAGCCAATACCTGCAAGGAATGCGTTTATAAACCAAGTCGTCCTGCAGCTGAAAAGATGCAGTGACTACATCCAGGAGGAATTCTGAGTAGCTTTAAATGCAAGGACATCTCAGTCATTTTATTGAGATTATTGGGGTAAAAATAACAACAAAATACAACTTACACTCACAAGAATCCTATTGAATTTCACATTATATGCAAAATCTTGATCTTGGAAACTACTGTTTGTAAATACCCACCACTTGCATATTCCTTCCCACCATATAGACTATATTTTCTGTTTCAGGTCTACTGTCCTTCTCTGAAGAACTAGAGTTTTCTAAAGAGCACTGGCAGCACCTTCCCTTCCTGTCTTTTGAAGTGAATAGTTCACATGTAAAAGTGACAATACATCACATTAGTGATCTGATCTATAAAAGCAGTTTAAAAATTAAGTGCCCTAAGGAGGTATATTGTAGGAAGCTCACTTTAAAAGATGTTATTTCAGATGCTTGTAATGCTCTGTGGTTTTTTGTCTGTGGTTTGTGTTTTAAAATAACAACTGCTCTCTCACAAAGGATGGAACAAACGTTTCTCTTGACACTTCCCTAATGCTGCAGAGCGATGACGCCCAACTCGATGTCCCACCAACAAAGGACACAAGTAAGTTAACTGATATGAATATTCTGATGTCAAAGATATCCAAGAGAATATATTTTAATGTACAAATCTAATGTGCAAAGGATGACAAAGGCTACAGAATTAATCTTTTCATTTATGAGTGTCTTTCATATCTTCTGTGAAAAACCTTCTAACTTTGGATGGAACAAATTGAAAAACTTAAGGGATCATCAGGTAAACTGAACACACAAAGCACAGCTTGTAAATCTCTCCACAGACTTGCCCAGTCATATTTGCCATTGAGATGTACCCAAGTTAAATAAGTTAGGCAAGACAACGAAGAAAAACAAAATACATCCCCCAGTAAGTTCCACAGTTTAACCAAGTGATGATGAAATATGATGTGCTTGAATTAAGTCAACAGATTTATTCGAACAACTGCCTATTCTCAATGTTTACATCTGATGATCAGGGAGGACAATGTTTAAAATACATCAGAACATTCTTCACTTGCCAAAGCTTCCCACTGGTGCTGGGTACATTGTTCAGGTTTCTCCTAACAAGCACCAGTGCTCTCTACACATGAAAGGGACAAAGTTCCTCTGCAAACAGAGCAGTGAGAAAAATACACTTATTTTATGTGCCTGTGATCTAAACTTCCAAAAATAACTAATGATTCAGCAAGACCAGTGGACTATCAATTTCCACCAAAGTGCTAATTCAAGGTTAATTATTGGCAAACAGCCCCTGTCAACAAGCCCCCATCAAAAGCAGAACAAGCCTCCAAGAATATCAGAGCTTCTAGACAGACAAGCATAAAAGCTATTGCCTTTTTCACAGTGACAACACTGTTTGACTTTTTCCATTTCCTACATAAACATATGAAAACAAGCCATTAAATAAAATAAAAAAACCAAACAAAACCAAACCACCAAATGGGGCAGAACTCTGCAGCCTAAAAATGATGATATTCACTAAGCTAAACCTCAAAATGTTCATTCTGTTTTCTGCAGTGCTGCTGTAAGAAAATGAATTACTGTTGCATGTACTGGGTTGGTTTCCCAGTATTGACCAACTGCTTTTGTAAATCCTCACTGGTTGTAGAAGGTCCTGTTTTGCTGTGTAGTGACAACTATCCCAGGGAATGACCCTGCTGTCTGCACTGTATTCGCTTCAGGGTAGAACCCAACCAAAACCCTCAAAATATAGAAAACATGGCCCAAGACAGCAGTGCTGCTGAAACTGGATTCAAAGCCACATTCATTATATGTATTTGTGTATTGCTAGCAGAAGAGATTACAGCAAATCAAAAGTTACTGATATTTTACTGTCCATGAGGAACAGGACAAGCCACAAAGGTCTCAAACTACATTACAAAAAGTTTCTCTCTTTCTTGTTGAAAACAACAGCTGTAAAAATCTCAAGTATAAAACTGATAGAGATTGTCCACAAGGCTCTGAGCAACCTGGTCTAGTGGAAAGTGGCCCTGTCTGTGGCAGGGGTTTGGAATAAGATGATCTTTAATGTCCCTAAACCATATATAATATATTAATATAATTGCTGGAGTTTTTATCAAAATGTTTAGACAAAATAGTAGCTAGAACAACACAGGATATTGTGTGACCTGCCAGAAATGTCCCAATGCACTTACAGTACCAAATGCATGCATTGCCAGATGTTTCTCCTTGTGGGTTTGGTTCCAAACATGATATTTAACATGGTCACGAACTTGCAGTTGTCACATTCACCATACTCTTATCCAACTAAGGATTGAAGCTGAATTCAGGCTGATTAATAGCATTCACATGCTCAGGTAACAACAGAGATTATACACAGGGAAATCACAGACAATAAAAAGAACAAAATACCCAAAACAGTTGAGTGTGGAATACTGGTGAAAGCCAGGGAAAAATGCAGCTTGGATTTTCTCAAGCTGCTCAAGGGAAGACAGAAGAGAAAGAACTAATAACAGATTAGCACCTGCTGGATGCACGAGAGATGTGATGTTTGGGTAAACGCATATTTGTGTTACCTTCCTTGCACCAATGAAATCAAGTCTATCCTCAGTTCCATGATGTAGTCTATAAAAGTGTGGTTGTTTCTTTAACAAAGGGCTTTTGCTTTCTTCTGCCTCAGAAGGAAGTCGTGTGTGGCTACATCTTTCAGTGCATCCTAATCTTATAGCGCCAGTTGAGAACATTAAACCTTCTCAGAACTTGACGCAAACAAAACTTTTAAAAATCCTAACCATGGGGAATCTTAAAAGACACTAGAGAAAGCTCTACTTTGAGTAACCAAGCTGAAGTAAGCTGTCCCTGTGTGCTCAACCCTTGCTGGCAGACCTGCCCACGTGTTTGCTGTGTGTGTGCCTGAGCGGCTCCGTGTACTGCGAGGAGATCGACATCGAGGCCGTGCCGCCCCTGCCCAAGGAAACCGCGTACCTGTACGCTCGCTTCAACAAGATCAAAAGGATCGCAGCCTCCGACTTCGCTGACATTAGTAAGTGGTGCCCCAACTTCCATCTCTGTTCTAGAATTCCAAATGGAAAAGCAAAATGGAAATGCGTTTTGCACCCTGTAAACATCTTCATACTCCCAAACAATCAGGCAAAGAGCAGATTGCTGAAAATAAAATTCAGCTCTGCATCCCAGCCAGTCTTAAATGACCAGGCATTGTTTTTCCTTCAAATGCTCCAGGGAGAGCTCTGCCAACTATCTCACTCCACAGCATAGCAAATTCTATGCATATCTGAAATCATGTTATCTAAGACAAAATAAGGATCCAGAGTGTCTCCCTTTTTGATTTTTCAATTTATGGCCAAGAAAAAAATCCAGATATAATTTTTACCCATATTTTAATAGTATTTGCACTTGTAGATCACAACTTAGATGCTGCAGCCAACAGTACAACATTCAGCATATACAGCCATACACATTTTGCATGGCATGTATTATATAAAGACTATTTTGATTTTAATTTCTTTTGTGTAAAGCTACCTTGAGAAGAATTGATTTTAGTGGAAACAGAATAGAAGAAATAGAAGATGGAGCCTTTTCAAAGCTTCTGCTGTTGGAAGAACTTTCTCTTGCTGAAAATCGACTTGTAAAACTTCCTGTTCTACCTCCCAAACTAACAACATTTAATGCAAACCAAAACAGAATCAAGAGCAGAGGAATCAAAGCAAATGCTTTCAAGGTAAGGAAAAACCCAATAATTTAGGTAATCAAAGTAAACAAAATTAGTAACCAGCCTATTCAGTCTGTCACCAAATTATTTTTCTGTATTTTTTGTAATCTAAGAAATGACAATAAAGCAGCTTTCCAGCTTTTGCTTTGCTTTTAAGGCACTCTGGAATATCAGTCATTTGTGCACTCACTCTCTCATGTCCTATATGTAGAAAAAAAAGAGTTTTCTATTAAATATCTCACCTGCTTTTTTTCTCTCTAGCATGTAAAGAAAAAAGTATTCAAAAGTTGATGGCTCAAGTACAGTTCTAAGGACCACTGAAATACTAATAAACAATATATATAGGGAGTACTTTATAGTGGTCTCAACTTTTATAACCAACATGCTGACACAAACTTCCCAAACATAGAAGGTCTGTTCTATGAATTTCTTGATATAATAGAATTCAACATGCACAACAAAAGAATGGCTTTTGTTACATCAGTTTACAGTCTATATGATCAGAAAAAACTACTGATGTCTTGTAAACAGCATGTTACTTAACCTCAAGTAACACCATGATCAGTAACCTCTCTTTCTGTTTAACAGAAGCTCACTAATTTGGCCTACCTCTACTTAGGACACAACGCACTGGAATCTGTTCCCCTGAACTTACCGGAGAGTCTGCGCATTCTTCACCTTCAGGTATTCCCAAAGGGTTTCCTTAACATTCTCTTGGGTAACACCTTAAGAGTCACACACTTAAACTTGTTCTATTTTAAAACAGTTCCCACTACACCTCTGAATAAAACAATTTACCATGCTAATGTATATGGCCACAACCATCCAAAAGATGAGAAGCTGCTAATTCCCATGCAAGGATTTATTATTGGTTTCTGTACATCAGGGATAGGAAATGGCAAAAAAGCTATAACCTTTTATCAACAAGGCATGTAAGCCTTTATTTATAAAACCATTTTGGTTTGCAGTACAACAACATCACCACCATCACGGACGACACGTTCTGCAAGTCCAACAACACGCGCTATATCCGCACGCGCATGGACGAGATAAGGATGGAGGGCAACCCTATTGTCCTGGCCAAGCACGTCAACGCCTTCTCCTGCCTGAGGATGCTGCCTGTGGGAACCTACTACTAGCACTGCTGGTGCCACTGCACATGCCAGGCCCAGGCGTGCAACAAAGGGCACTTCCTCCTCTGTTTACAAGTTCATATCCTCTCCCTTACTAATGCTCTTTCCCTGCATTCCCAGGACCTTCTGCTATGCTGCACCGTTCTCTCTGACAATATCATTTCAAAGCAGTCACTTTAGTAGTTACCATGCCCCTCGTGCTTCCAGAATCTTTTCTGTTAATGGAAGTGTAAAAATATATATATATGCACACACATCATCTCTGCTTTTATTTCACCACTTACTCTTTAGGTACAAGTCACACAAAACTGCTTGTTCTCATTCTTTACCAGCACTCAGAACACCACATTTTACTTTCAGATAAATGCAAAACTTTCCTTGAACAAGCTAAAGAAGAAAAATACTTCTGAATTCCAATCTGACGCTTTTAATCTGAAATGAATTCTTTCCAGTTGACCTTCAAAGGTGTATTGGATGAAGATGATTATAAGAGAAAGTTATGTTTAGAAACAGAACTTCTCAAAGTTTAAATTCATTAAAGCTGCATTAAAACCTTGATTTGTGATAAATGAGAATAACTCCTATTTAGGTTTAGTACACTAAGCAACATAGCAACTGGAACTTTGCAAAGATGTTTTAGATTTCCTTCTACTATTTTGCTTTGAAAATAACATGTGTTTTATTGTTACACAATGTATTTTTAAGTGAAATATATATGTTTTGCTGAGCTGTTCTCACAAGCGCTGTTTTTGCAACACCAGCTTTCCATTTTAAAACAATGGTCTAAGTACAGCATAACAGACTCAAATATTTTAGTTATTAACTAATGATGTAGACCAAGCCTTGGTTCCACAGCTTTTCCTAACAGGAAATGTGACAATATAGTTAAGAGCAAAGCTGAATTCATGTGTTTACCTGTAAATAAGTACGATTTCATCTAGATGTCAGAGCAAAGAGTTACCCTTCTACAACAATACCTCCGATTATTAGGGAAAATCAAATCAGATTTTGAAATTAAAAAGAAAAGTTGATTCCATCATTCATCTGAAATCAGAGGTAACTTCAAGCATTTCACTCAACTACTTGAACCTATGCAGTGTATTAAAAACACAAATTGACACATGCAGGCCTTGACACTCAGTTCATCTAAAACTGGCCATCATTGATAAAGGGCACAATATTTTTAATTCCACAACAGTACATTTCTGACATCCAGTTTCTCCCCTCAAATACCTACCACAGGTGGAAAGCCTCCAGACAAATGAATGCCAAAGGTGTGCTAGTTACTATAACCACATCAACTTTTTACTAATTTTGAAGCTGGTATAGATGCCTAATTTGTAGAAATAGTTAAACATCAAATGCACGATGATGTATATCATTACACATAGAATACTGATTTTACAAGATACATTGTATTAGTTTTATTTATCTTATTTAGCTAAGCCTTGATTTGTTAGTGCTTGTGCTTTGGGGAACTGATGTCCACTTAATTCTGAACAGATATTTTTGCCCTGAACCTATTACTCAAGAAAAACAGCAATCCCCAATATTTTCCATTTTAAGTTATTTAGTGTAACAAGAAGGAAATTCCATTGTCTTAGCTGAAAACAAAACCAAGTCTGGCAGCAATACTTGGTTTTCATTCTTCCACATAAATCATAAACCTTTGATGTTCCCAGGTTTTAGCAAAACATAAAAAACAACTTCAAAGCATGTAAAAGTAGATTCCAACATTAAGCCAAATTTCTATTTGGAAAAAATTAAATCCATCACTTCTTTCATGTCTCTTGTGATAAATAGAAAAAACACAGCTGTAAGTGTAATAATGTTACATAAGCAGCAGCCTCTGATCTTATTCTTATCACAAATCACTGCTACTAAAACTCTTTCCAATATTAACAGGATCAGTAAATATCACCAAAAGTGGGTATACACAAATAAATGCATATTTTTGTAATATATACACACGTAAACACTCTAACACTTACCCACTACCACACCATTAATTTTCGATTAAAATGTTGTATATATTTTTGAAACATACTAATTATCATCAGTAATGTTAATTAATGTTCCTAACACTTTGTGAGCAAACCAAAGTAGACAACTGGTACTTTCCTAATGCCTCATACAGGCACCAAGTTCTCTGATGTGTTTTTGTTTTACTTTCCCCATTCACAGCAAGTTAATCAAAACATGAAGTGAAAAAGGCTTCAGTAGGGAGGATTTCCATCTCCTATTTGTGAGACCAGTACTAATGTCAAGCTGAATGTAAACCATTCTATTTTTTCCCTGTCACTCATTTCTCTTCTGTATTTCCAATAAAACTTGAATTTTTGTTCTTGTTTATCAGTATCAGCTTCAACATCCTGCTCTTCCAGCCTTGCCAACATATTTCAGCTATTCAGTCTCACAGCAGACTAAGGTTAGATTATTTGCAGATGTAAATCCATTTTACAGACATTTATTGTGACAACAGCAAGACCTGCCCTACAGAATATTTGGGGAACACTCCATTTGCTCCTTCAAAACCTATTGTGAATTGACCTTGAATTGCCATTCTTCTCAAAACATTCAATATTACTTGAAGTACTCACCCACTTCTACATTATCCCTTTCTTCTCAAGAACCAAAATAGGAAAGAAAAAATAAACTACCTTTGGTGCTTTTACACTACATTCTAAAGATAGTATCAGAAACTATTTTATTTCTAGAAGTCTTGGCAAATTTCTTTTAAAAATAAACAGATCAATAGAAAAGCTATAAACCCAAGACTACTCCCCCCAACAGTTTTATCTCCACAACCAAGGAGTCTAGAGAGCAGGTGGAGGGGAAGAAAATAAATACAAAGATTACAGACTCATTTTTAATGTTGTGTAAGTATGAATATTAACAGGATAGACTCTTGAGTTGGTTTTATGCATATAATAACGTATGTCTAACTGCTTTAGCACAAGTGACTAAAACCATTAAATTACCAATACACATTCTCCTTGGCAATCTAGTTCATTCAGATTTGATCTTTGAACCCTTTTATTAATTCTCTTACCTGAGAAAGTCTTGAACAATTACCAATGCTAACAAAAATAAGAAGGCCTAAAATACTCTTCATAAGCACACAGTCAGTCATATTTGGTATAAACATTCTCCCAAAGTACTTTGCCTTCCAACTTTATCCTTGTCTTTGACCATGGAAATAAACCTACCTTTAGAAAGAACATCTGTAATACTGACGAACTTGTAATGTCTTCAGTGGATTACCTTCACACATCTTTTAGCAATTAGCAGATAACTTCATTGTTTATACTCAACATCTGAACAAATACTTTGCAAAACTGCTTATATAACAACAATTTGAAAATTGTCTCCAAACCTTTTTCTATTTTTTTTCTTTTTATTATATTCTTAAAAGAGAAATATTTACAACAGTTCACCGACTCACTGTCCCAGAAACCACAGTCACTGCTGATCTAAGGATCAGAAAGCATCAAGGGAAGCTGGAAAAAAGAATCACAGAGCCCTAAAGCTCTTGGTGCTTTACCTTTTCTATGGAGGGTTTAGAGAAAAGCCCTTACACAAAAGGCAGCAGGATTAGGCAATGCCAGTTTATTCCTCAGCTGACAACTGGATTTTTTTTTTGTATTCTCAGAAAATAAACTCTTTTTCTTTTCAGGTTGATTGGATAATAGAAATTGATTAATTTGGCACACAACTCAAAGGCTTAAAAGACTGAAAAAAAATAGGAAATTATGCAGTTCCCACTTGATGCTACAGCTGAAAAGTAAAGATAGGTGTCAAGTTCAATGACAGTAAATTTTTGAGGTACATAAAACTCAGCCAAGAAACCACAAACAATTAAGCAGCTAAACATTCTTCTCTTGACATAAAGCATCATGTAAGATGTTTTGTGTCTATAGGACTGCGGTATTTTTACTCCAATAATTAGTTGTTTATCCTAAAACCAGCACAAAGGCAAAACAAACAAGCCAAATACCAAGAACTTAAAACTAAGCTCAAGTACTATGTTTAGTGAGGAGAGAGGAAGAGTTTATTCCCCACGCAAGTAAAACGCTCCAGAACTGAAAGTGCTGTCACCCAAACACATGCTGACACATCTTCAAGAAAAACACATGTAATCCTTCAAAACCAACATTTACATGCCAAAAACTACAAGTGTTATTTTCTTTTAATTTCTTCTTTTTCCTGTTTTTAAATAGCAAAATAAAATATAGTACCAAAGCAAACTGTCTTTCTCCTTCACAGAAAGGCACAGTCTTGCTTTCCTCCACCCATAAGGAACACAGCAACTGCAGCTCAATTGCCCCTTGAACACAACAAATTTTTAGCTCATATTCTCTTCACCACCACACACAAAACTAAGAGCCCATATTCTGCTAAAGACAGCCAGTTTCACCTCCAGTGCTGTCTTAATAAACTTCTTAAAGCAATAAATATTGTACTAACAAATAAAGGCTTTATTTACTACCTTGAAATGCAGGAAGGTGTGTCTACGATGTTCATGCCACTCAGCATAGGTTGAAAGGCTTCTGAAAAATGTTACAAAATCTCCACATTCTTCAGTGCTATAAAACAAAAATATATTGTTTAACTCAGCAACAAAATTCACACTTAAAACTGATTAGTATTGTTTGAATATGAAGTAGAAATCACTCAAAATAAGAATGACAAAGCTGAAAAAAAGCTGTAGTGTAATGATAGAAAAAGGCTGAAGAACACATTGCTAAACCAATGTTTCTAGTGTTAGTCTTACGTGTAAATTGTGGTCACCTGGAAGATCTTGGTTTGATTTTATTCTTGTTCAACTCATTTTCTAAATAAACTCTAAGATGTTGCATACTAAAACCTGCATCTGCAAAATAAGATTTTCCAAACTGCATCACTAACCTTCAAATATTCCCAAAAATCTTTGTCCTAACCATCTAACTGTACATGACATGTTATCTGCCTCTGTCCACATGACATTAACCTTGCAGTTTCAGTAGGAAAGGAGGCCTGATCACATTGGGCATCTAAACCAAAACTTTTGTTAGACAGTTAAATCTTGATGGGATCTTGTCTCCAGAGCAGAGGAGCTCAAGGCCTCTGAACATCTTCCTCACTCTGCTCTGGACCTGCTCCAACAGGTCCTTCTTATGCTGGGGGGAGAGCGAGAGGGAAAGATAAACATTTATTTTTCAGATTTCTAGTAAGGCTCAGGATGGAGAAAGGACAAGATAATACAGTAGAAAGTGACAAACTGTCAGCTAACCACACATCCAGACTTGCTGGGGAAAGGAAGAAAAAAAAGCTCATGAAGAGTATGAAGTTTTCACTAAACAAATGCAGCCAGAATGGAAAGGATGCAAAACTCCACAAAACCCACATGTCAGAATAGCTGAAGTAACATGATTATTTAACCAAAAGGGTGAGAGGCTTCATGTCACTGTTGATATGAAGCCATAAACTATTAGCCATCATCAAAACACACCTGGCAAGCACTGTTTTGGAAGTACAAATATTTATTTTGGTTACTAACACAGGATTTTACAAGTTTACAAAAGCTGACTGAGGAAGATACCTGACTGATATTTGGGAATATTTCAGGAAGTGAGAGTATTTAAATTCCAATGTAAATTTGACTTTTTGGACTAATCCTTTCTGTTTGACATTAGCTATTCCCGAGAGCAGAGACTTGAGGCATTCACAGAATGGCTGCAATAGTGGATTACCAAATCACTTCAGCCTTCCCAGGGAGAACTGTGCCTCCAATACAGGAACAGCAAAACTTAACATGCTACACAAAGAAACTGGAAAAAAAATACATTAAGGTCATTCAGATATTGAAAATGTGAAAGAAAAGCCAAACAAGTTTTATCCTAGCCTGGAAAGAACAGCATCATTAAAGGAAGTTACCACAGCAGTCACAGCTGCCAGCAAAATCAGGCCAAGATGAAAAAAATGCTGGCAGCAGCGGGAAAAGCGAGTCCCTGGAAGGACACAGACACACTGATTTACAATGGCTCATTAGCACTGCTCTGGGAGCTGTTTTTAACCACAACTCTGAACTGTACATGTCAAAGTCTACACATTCTATAGGAACTGTGGGGCCTTGGTAACAACTGGCCACATTTCCATGGCTGGAGAACAGATTGCACACAAACTGCACTGGGCTTTTTCAATCTCCACTCGTGGAACAGGGCAACGCAAAGCTTTGTAACAAAACCACATGCTAAAAGATATTTCTTTAAGAACTCGGCAATTTTTATAAATATCCACATTTTTGCTATTTAAAATACTGTCACAAACATTGTGACCTTGTTTTAGCATTGTTTTTAGTTTATTTCTCTTTTTGGCCTAAAAATAATTTTTAGGTGATACAGCAGATGAAAATTTTCAAGGGTAGATCATCAACACAAAGAGTTTAGGGTAGAAGTTCAAAGAACCAGTTTCAAATGTGTAATCCAGTCAACCAATATACTTAAGGATGTACTTTTCTCACACAACACTGGCTAAATTCAAGATAGGAGACTGAACTCCATGTTTAGAAAGGGGGAATCTGTTGGCAAGAACAGCTGTATACAAATCCATACTGGCAAAGGAGTAAGAGACTGCACAAGACACTGCAGAGTTCGGTGAATGCTCCAGCATTGAATCTACCCATAAACAGTAATTCCTAATTAGTCCAAATTAGCCTAATTCCTCCTGCTGAAATCAACTACACCAAATGATAAAAAACCAAGAAAACTTGGTATAAAATAACAAGGCAGTAAGAGAGTGGATGGTAAAATTCAAGTATTTTTTTTGTTTATGTTGAAAGAATTTAGCATTACAAAAATCCACTTGGAGCAGAAAAGACCCGTCTCCAATGCCAACATCCATGTTACAGAGAAGTCATCCAAAACCAGCTAAAAGGGTATTTAGGCAGAGAGTAACTCTGTCAGGTAAAACCATGGGCTCTTCACCCAAACACCCTTTCACAAAATACCAACAAAACACAGAAGTGTGTAAGAAATTTAACTACTAAAAAAGGTAAAAGTACCTAAGCCTCCTTTAATGTGTTCCTTTATCTATTTCAAGGGAGAAAATCTATTTCAAGTCACTGCAGAATGCAAGACTTCCTACATTAGCCTAGAAAACCAAAGCATGACTAAAAGCTGGGGGTAGAATTCCTGCTTCCCTTCATTTGCAAGAGACCTTGCCCATGCAGCATTTAATATAATGCATATTTCCTAAATCCTGCTAAACTCTGACTTATAGATTCTAACCAGTTAGTGAAAAGTAAGAGCAATCTTCATACTGGTTAAAATCTCTATTTGCCTAAGTAACCCATGCAAAGGTTAACCCCCCCAACAATTAATGGTTGTCAAGTCAAAAAAGGAAAAAGGACTGAAAAGAGTTTTTTAGATCTTGCGGTTCTCAACACCAGTAAAAAATGATAACTGGTGCAAAGGGGACACAAGTGAAATCTAAAAAAAAGACAACTAAATATTGTGATTTCATTTGCTTACATCTGATATTGTCACAAAATATGTAAGAAATTATATAAAAGAATGCACACTTTTTAAAATTGCACAATTCTTTTATAGAGATGTACCATTTATATATTGCAGCAGTACCTGCAGGCTGCTGAATTTTGCTTCATTTAAAAAAATATTGCTCAAGTGTTCTGGCATTCCCCTATTTTCTTCCAAAGAAAGAATTGAATGCCAAGTTTTTAACTCTGCTGCTCTCAAAGACCATTTTCTGAAACATTATTTAAAAAAAAAAAAAAAAAGAAAGAAAGAAGAAAACTGAGGAGATAAAAAAATCCCAGCCAGGAGAGAAAACAGAACAGAAGTAGACAATGGATTTGGCAGGACTGGGTCAGGGAAGCAAAAGAAAAAAAAAAACAAACTGGTAGGGAGGCTGAAAAGGAACAAAATAGCAAGAGACCAGATTCAGTTGGTCAGGAATGGAAGGAAAAGGAGGAAAGAGGTAGGAATTTCAGGAGCAGTCTAAAGAACAAAAGGCTAGTTGGGCAAAGTCTGAAACTGAACATGAGTGAATTAGAACTCGGAAAAAAAGAAATGAGGAGCAGCCCAACGAGGGGATTGAGAAAACAGGCCCTGAAGGCAGAATACAGACTCAGGCAATGGAACAGGAGGTGCTCTCAAACAGAGGGAAAAATTAAATTTGAAGGTGTTGTGGTGCAACAAGAGTGGGTTGTACCCCACGTCCAAAAGTATTTTTCAGCCTACTGACCCCATGGGTACCCTAAGGGTATCTACAGACACAAAGCCAACAGGTGGCACATGCAAAGGGAGCCTCAGGAAAAAGTACCACTTGATTTGTTGACATCTTCTATCATTCATGAAAACTTATATTTATGAGTACTGGCACAAGGTGAAAAAGGAGAACAGACAGGGACAAGACAGCAGTGCTCCAGCCAGGATGAAATAAAGTCTGCCACTACTTCAACACATTTCTTTCCAGAGTGACTATTAAGTTCCAATACACTTCTGCTGTCATAAACCACTCATGAATAAAACAGGGCAATTTCCTCTTCTAAATCCCACTTCTTGAGAACAGTCAACTGTTCTTCCCACTTACACCACAAGCTTCAGTAGATTTATATGGAATTCTCAAAACCTTGAAACAAAATCAGTTTTCAGTAGATACTACTGAATGCTGAGGTAACTCAATAGACCTCTCTCTTCACCCATCTGTTGGCTCTTCTCTCCCTCCCCAAGACCAAGAAAGAATAAAAAACAAAGAAACAAACCTTTAAAAAATAATTTAATTTAATTAACTACTCAATGATAATGGATTTGTTTTCAGAACAGTCTGCCAGCAGAATTCAGTGGAATTAACAAATAATTTGATCATTTATTCATCATGTTACCACAAGAAGCTGGCATACTCCAGAAAATAATAAAAATCAGCATTCAGTCATCCATTTAAGTTTTAGTATGTTAATTGTCTTAAACCATTGCACCAATACACTATTCCATGTTTTTAAATGATATTTTTTTAAGATATCAGTGAAATAAATCCTGATGCTAATAAGAGATATGGAATTGAGAGTTGAGAATCAGGAACAGGAGAAGGGTTCTGGATGCGCACTTCAGGCACTAGCCACACTGCACATCTGCAGCTCACATACACATCTGAGGAACAACCATATCAATTAAAATGCCATAGCTGAGATTATCATGCTTAATTTCTTTTCAAACAGTTAAAATACACTATAATGCAAAACCCGGCTCTGTTTAACATGAATTTGTGATGGTCCATCGACATCTCAAAAATCACATCCTTCCATCTTCTCTCCAGGATACAGGGAAGTGCTTAGGTTGAGCTAAGGACACATCACATACACACACTGCCTTTAGTATCCCCTATCCCACATAATAATTTGTCTTGAGCAAAAAA
>PYHW01009436.1:3009296-3027438 GCA_013186435.1 Turdus rufiventris
ACAACTAGCTCGGTCTAATAATGTGAAGTGCTTGCCACTAGAATTTCTCTACACATCTTTAAATATATACCCCCCAAAGAACAAAACAAACTTTAAGAAACACTAAGCCTCAAAGCCATAAAGGGCCTAATTTTGGTTTATTTCTGAGTTTATTCTAAGAACACCCCCCACTGCAAGCCACTGAACACTGAGTTCTTTAGCAAGCCAGAGCACTCGTTCTCATGCTTAGATATTCCAAAGTATATGTGTGTGGGAGCTGTGCCCTTGCACAGACTGCACAGCACCTGAAAACCTAATTCAAGTGTCTTCAACCTTCTCCCTGCTGGAATGTCTGTAGGAAGGAATTTTTGCCACTCTTGTGCAGTACCTGTTCTACAGTAGTTTTCACAAATACGTTCACTCCTACCTGACATCCAGTGTGCAAGATCTTATTTTAGTTCCCCTTCATCTAGTAGAGGGCTGTCAGCTTGGGTTTGCACGTGGCACTTTGAATAATGGGATATAAAACATCACAGCTTTTAAAATTCCTTTTATTATTCCTTTTATTATCTTGGCTCCTATCTGTACTGTTAATACAAGTAAATGAAGTGCAATCATGGTGGGAGGAAAAGGCATAGGAAGCAGGGAAGCCGTTGATTTGAACATCTTCACAAGCTTCTCACATGAACTTGCTTCTTCTAGGAAATTCTAGTCAAAGATGTACATGTGCAGTCTCATTTTTTTCCTAGCCCAGCTTTAGAAAAAGCTTAAGTTTGAAGAAAAAAACTCCCAACATCTACAGCCTTTCCAAGAGAGATGATCTAAGTGAAAGCGAAGCTGAATTTGACATGCTGTAGTTTCTCGAAGGCAGCTGTGGGGTTTGATTTTTTTTTTTTTAGGTTAAAAGCATGTTTTCTGCCTTAGAACCACATAGATTTTTATCTCCTAGAAATCTTCTGCACACACTCCTCTTATCATCTGTGTGATTTGCAATACCTACTTTGCATAAGCAAAGTGACTGATAAATGATGATCCATTTATGTCTCAGTGCAGTAATTGTGGATGCTTGGATGCTGCCATGTTCTCTGATTTAACTGGGAACATACCAGGTTCTAAGTATGCATGCCATGTGTTTTGTACTGACAATAAGAGGAGGGAGAGCAAAGCATAAAAAACAATATTATGTGGTGCAGTCACTGTTTTAAATTTTAAACAAATAAAAAATTTTGGGGTTAACCTGGCAATAAACTTCCTCCTCCCCCCCGTTTTCAGGTTACAGCTGTTGGATTTATCGAGAAAATGTGTTGTCATATGGAATAGCCTCATTTATTTTGACAAAAACCAGTCTTCATGCTGTAATGGTAGGTAGTGAATATAGAGCTGCCCGTTGGATTACTCAACCTGTTGGCACCTACCAAATGTGTCAGAATTTTACTTAAAAAAAATAAAATTAGACAATAGCTGAGCCAAAAAGTTTCTTAGATTCTGTATGCTAACACATGCATGTCTGTTTATATAACCTTATTTGAGCTCTGGGGGATAAAGTACTTTCTTAAAAAGTTTCTTTTATATTGGAGTAATGCTTTAAACTTAATTTTATAAGACAGTAGTTTTTATATTGTAAAGGAGATGTAATAAAAATGGCTTGTATTGAAGCAATATCTAAAGCTCCTAAATTAGTTGGAACTGTAATTTAACAAAAAATTTCCAACCTCCCAGTCTGGAAAAGGCAAACTGTATGATCATGGAGATTGGAAAGAGCAGCTCCTCTTCTTTACAGGGTGGAATTTCCCCTTCTGTATTTGTGCTCCCAGGCTCCCTCCAAAGGTGGGATCTGCTTAAGCCCAGTCCCATAGAGTAGGGAAAATCACTCATTCCTGAAAACATCATTGTTGGTTTGAATGTCTGTTTTAAAGGTCTGCTTTATTCTTTTCTTCTGGTTGATAATGAACTGAAACTGTAGCAGAGAGTTTTGAAGGAATTGCTTCCTTTATCTGATTTCTGAAATGATGATCTCTGTATTTGCTCAGGTCCTGTTAAGCTTCTCGGCTGTGATGTATCTACTACAGGATCTTTCCATCATGCCATGGTGGTTTGGAAGCCTTTGCACCCTGGCAGAACCAGCCAACTGATGCTGGCAGGTAGCATTTTATGTATCTTGCAGTTGAATTGACAAATACTTTAGGTTTTGTTGGGTTTTGTTTGTTTGTTTGTTTGTTTGTTTTGTTATTGCTTTTAATTTCAGAGTTTGCATCTTTATAATTTTGAAGAACAATGACATTTAATTTTCTAGATACAAAACCAATTGTGATAAAGTCACAATGCCAAATCTTTTGTCTTGGGAGAGAGGCAAAGATAAAATAGCAAAGTGTACTGGTTTTAAAAAGCTTTTCTTCTTATTCTTGGAAAGCAATTTGACTTCTTTCCATCTCCCCTGAACTTCTTG
The DNA here is from genome assembly GCA_013186435.1 of Turdus rufiventris. Lineage (NCBI taxonomy): Eukaryota > Metazoa > Chordata > Aves > Passeriformes > Turdidae > Turdus > Turdus rufiventris. The sequence continues at coordinate 3,011,722 of PYHW01009436.1, forward strand.
TTCTTCATAAATAACCTCCCAACAGATAATGGCTGTCCTTACAGCCTTTCAAAATCTTTCTTTGTCTAACATGGGCAGGAGGCTGGAATTCTTTTGTTGTGACCTAAGATAAAAGTCTTGGGACATGACAGTGGGAAATAAATTAAGCAATTGTTAGAGGGCTATTTTGGGATTTAATAACTACACTGGGCACTGTTATTTTGAGCTTCTGAGTTTAACATTCAAGGGAGGAGCTGTCAAATGTGGACACAAAACTGTCCTGAGGATGAGTGTAGTTAATGTCTGTCTCCTCTGAGCTCTTCAGCTCCCATTGAAATGTGCTCTGTGTTTATTCAGCGTTGTTGCCATTGGTGATTTTCTTCCTTTACTGAGGATTCCAGCATGGGAATGCCCCTGTAACAAAGCAGTGCCTTCACCTCCAGGCCTGGCAGTGCTGCACTTGTCCTGGGCTCTGGCTTCTCCTGCTGTAAACAGAGCCTTGGCAGCAGGAGTAGATGTTAGGAATGCAAATAAAACTGAGGTGTCAGTCTCCTGCAGGCTGTCAGGGGACTTTTGTGCTCAGCTGCCCTTCTTGGTCTCTCTTTTTGCTTTTTTTTTTAACTTGCTTTTTTTAAAACTTCTTAATGTCTACTATTAAGGAAAAAAATATCTGTTTATCTCAATAGCATTTCATATTGGTTAATTCTAGAAAATAATTAGTGCGATTATCTAACCCATCCTCTGCATCTAAAGTCCCTGATTTCTATCTTATTCCTCTGCTGGTTTGTTTTTTTGTTTGGTTGGGTTTTTTTAAATTATTACCAGATCAGAAAGTGAAAATTGTCCTTTACAAAGAGCAAAGGTGCCAGCCTTGGCCTCTTAGAGGATAGTGCCACTTTTTTGCAATTTTGTTCATTTATCACAAGTACTGTAACTATTTCATACCAGGCCTTCCCCCTTTTAAGTTTAGTTAAGAGCTTATTTTATAAACTGTACCCTGAGTCAGTTTACTGCTTGTCCTGCTATCCCAGAGCAGGGTGACAAGCCACAAATAACAGCCCCAGTAACTGCCCCAAAAATGTGCAAATACTGAAAATGAGCAGATCTTTTGTGTAAGCAGGTTGCCATCTTCTTGTTGGAGAAGCAATCAGGATCAAAAAGGGTTATTCCAGCTGCTTATTTCACAAATAAATGGAATAGATGTTGATCCACTGAACCTTATGACTGCTGGCATGTAAGAGGCATTGACACTCAGAGCACACAGAGAATATTTACAGAGGGTAATCCCTCCTACAGCAATAGCCACAGATGCTGTCCTCGTGCATTTTGCAGTCCAGCTTCTCTTCTGCAGCATGTGAAAGCTTTAAAATGTCCCAGAAAGCCTTCAGGGATGTGTTCATTAACCACTTACTCCAGAGGCTTTTAAGGATTCTGTGGAATACCAGTTATTCTAAATCTGGCTCCCTGAACACAGCAAACAGCCATCATTGACCTGAAATCGTTTCTGAAGCCAGGTTTCAGGCAGGAAAATACAGCAGCAGTTGAAATGCTGACTTTTGTGCTGCTGATAAAAAGGAAGATAGCAAAACCAGACACCTAACTGTTGCTAGTGGTGCCCCGTTTCCGCTGAATTATCAGCTAATTAGGAGATCATAATTTTTATCCTTTTTTTTTGCATTGCCCTTTCTGACTTGTTCCTTTACCTGCATATAAACTGCAGAAACTCAGCTGAAGACTTGTTGATGCTGTGATGGTTTGATTGCCTGCCTTCATCTGATTGTCTGGGCATGGAATCTAATCTGTAGAGTTTGCTTTGCTCTCATCTCATCTTCTGTACTTCTGGGAATGTAAAGTTTGGGAATACTTGTGTTGCCAGGAAATTCTATGACATTGAAGTGTTTTAAAATTTAATGTGTAAGATACCTGTTTTAATGGTGAATACTGATGTATGCAACAATGGAAGTTTGGTAGATATGTTGTCATTGGTATGTATTTTAATTAGCAAATAGCCGGACAAAATATAAACCAGTGAGTTCTCTCCTTCAGCTGTAGAGAAAATGGTTGGCTGGCACCTCTGGAAGTCACCTCTTGTCCAACCCCCAGTATTTTAAACTCTATGGAGCACATTCATTCCTGATGGATAATTATACCAAACCTTGAAAAACAAGGGAGAATATATGCTTGCAATCTTAATCAGGTTTGGGGTTTTTAAAAGATAATACATTGTTAGTTTTGAATTATTCTTACAAGTTTTAGTTAAAATTCAACTTTTAAAAATTTTTGAGTGCAGAGGTATTTGAACAGATCACAAAATTCAATCTTCATTTCTTACCCACAGAAATGAATGAATGTATAGCCCCAAATAAATGCACAAAACCAAACACTTTAATCTGCTATAGTTCTTAATTTATGGCTCAGCAGTATCTTGAAACAGGCTGAGTATTTCCCTTTTTGTTAACAGGCTCAAATTAACATTTTATGGTTCTTTTCTTTATTAAATACAAGTTCTACCCTGAAAAGCGGGCTGATTGAGTCAGTGGTTGCTATGGAAATGTTCATTTGATACATAAAGCTGGAATTGGCTGTTTGGTTCCCCCTGACTTGCAATTTCTCCTAATCCTCTCCCCATTGGTAACCGGTGCCTTTTGCAAGGCACGCGGAGGGAGGGATGATGTGAGTGTCCTGCTCCGGGCAAAGTGAGCCAGAGCAGCTTTGTGATTTAAATTGGTGATCTGAGCTAACTTGTGTGAGTGTTTGAGTGATGAGGTAGGGCTCTTCTGATGCTCTGAGGTGGAGGTGGCAGGGCCTGGGCCAGAGGCAGGTGGCAAGTTCACGTGGTTAACGTCGTTTTCTAATTAGCTTTACTTCGTACAAGATTTAGATCTGCTTGTTCCAGTGGTTTTAGAACAAGGGCTGTTCCAACATCTTGTTTTACAGCAAATTTATCACCAGACCATGCTAAAGCTTGTTTTATAGCAGTGCTACTACATTCTTACCCATGCTTGTTTCAACCAGTGATTGTCCTCTGTTCTTTAGAGGAGATGGGGTAGGACAGGACGTATCTTGGGGTTGGAGAAGAACTGCACTTCTGGGAACATGAACATTTTCATTTTGATGATTGAGACAGCAGGAGCTCCAATTCAGGATATATCTGAATGTTTTCTGCTTGTTTTAGCCCAGCATGAATTGCTGGTCTCTTTCCTGGTCATCATCAGATGAATGATTTTTCTTCTTTTCCCTTTAAGGAAGGAGAACTGTACCTGAATTGTGGTTTTCAGGTTTTGCAGCACAAGGGAAGATCCTTGCCTCTTCTGCCTCAGTAGTGAATGAAGCAAGTCCAGGCACTTATTTATTCACTGACTACATGTCCAATGCATGTACTGAGGAGACAACATTTTCTAAAAATAGAGATACATCTTTAGAAAATAAATCAGCTGATATAGTTAGAAAAGTGTACCAATGTCTTCTCATATCCACCTCCCTCAACCCTTCCACTCTTAAACAAAATCAGTGTACTTTAGCCTGGAGAAGAAAAGCTTCAGGGTGACTGAACTGTGGCCTTCCAGTGCCTGAAGGGAGCCCACAAGAAAGATGGAGAGCGACTTTTTATGAGAGCCTGGAGTTACAGGACAGGGGGAAATGTCTTCAAACCGAGAGACAGGAGTTTTAGATTTTAGAAGAAGCTTCTCCTCTGTGAGGGTGGTGAGGCCCTGGCACAGGTTGCCCAGAGAAGCTGGGAGTAAGAACACTCCATCCCTAGGAGTGTTCAAGGCCAGGCTAGACAGGGCTTGGAGCAACTTGGGATAGTGGAAGGTGTCAGGAAGTGCAGGGGGTGGCACTGGATGGTGTTTAAGGTCCTTCCCAACCCAGCCCCTTCTATGATTCTGTGTTACTTAAAAGATAAGTAATAGTTGAGATCAAATCCAAGTTGAGCTCATTTTATTTAGATGTACACCAGTCACACTATCTCAGGCAGATAGATGAGGCTGGCAAGAAAGATGCATATTTTAATACAGTGTACAGGTATTTGCCATAAGCCTTCTAATTTAAAATTTCCAGGTGAGTTTGAGTTTTGTCATTCCTGCTGAAATGTGTTTGGAGGATTATGTGCTGGTCTGAGTGAAGGGGAGAGGTTCAAGAGGGGGTTCATGTTCTGGGAGAGAGTCTGAAGTTGGCTTGTAGGGCAACAGGCCTGTGCTCTGCACTGCATTGGAAAACTGCTGTGTTCCAAACACGAGGAACTGAAAGGAAAAATGTAGTTGCAGAAGGTAAAAGGTGTAAAAAGGAATTCTGCAGAGATCTCCTGGTGTCCTGAACACAAGGGATTAGATTAGATGTGGGGGAAAGAAGCGTCTACAACTGGATTTAGGAACCAAGATTGTATCTTTGTGGCGAAGACAGGCCAGAGGACATTCTGAACCATCTATTTTCACTGCCACCTGGTTGTAAGGATCCTGACCCTTCTCTTACCAAAGTTCTCTCCTGCTTCATAACAACTGAGATAAAAGTCCAGGGCTTCCTTTTTTTTTTTTTGGTTGTGAGTATAATCTGCTGCATCCCTGTTCTATATTTGACATATATTATTTACTAATGTCAAATCCATGCCAAACCTACTGTGGAGTAGTTCTCTTTGTACAACTCCAAATAAGCAGGAATACAAAGTCATAGGAGGCACTTAATTGCTGAACAATTAAAACAGCATGGGATTTATTAACTGGGATGTGTCCTGTGGAAGGAAGTTACTGTCATCTTTATCTTGTGAGACTCTTTGGTTAATTGGCATGATTTTTTTAATAATTACTCTCTTATCTGACACAGCTGGAAGTGCTTGCATTGAACAGAATTGATAACTTTGATAATGTTTGAAAAACCTAGAGCTAATCCATAGTGAAATAATTTTACAGTCCCAGAGAATGAAAAGCTAAATCTGTTTTGTAACACTCAATAATCCTGTTTATAGTCTGAAAAAGTAATGTGTGTCATGTAGCCTTGGAGGCTGGTACTTATCAGCTGTTATTCCTTCTGAGTATTACAACTAGGTTCTAAGTCAGCACGTCATTAAAATACTCCTAAGCCAGCTCTTTCCAAATTGATGGCTTCCAACTGGAAACTTAAATAAGTCCGTGATAAGGGAGTGCCAATGGAGACATTGTGAGCAGCCTGTCCATACGCCCTGAGGTGTTTGTTTTAGAAGTGCAGTAATCAAACTGTCAAAATCCACTGGAGTTGAAACACTTGTTCTACCTTTACCATGTTGAAATGGCAGACTTTCTTAAAAAGAGCATTTAGATACCAAATCCATGGTATAACTGAATTTCAGCCACCAGCTGGCCTCCTGAGACACTCTGTGTAATTCTGACTGCCCTAACTGTGTCCCTAAATTTGAGATTGTCATTTCCTAAAAGTGAATTCTGCCTCTAGTGCAAAGTGTTTACCTGCTGGCACGTCATTCATGCCCTGAAAGGCAATTTTCCATGTAAATCACTAGTCATAAACCAAAGCAAACAGGCTGTTGTGCACACATCAGAAAGCACAGGAACCACTGACGTGGAATTACTGAAGATGTTCTTCTGCATTATTTGTAATTGTTTAAAAAGGTGCAAGCACCTTGAAGTTGGAGGTGGGAGGGGTGGTGTGGGTATGGGATGGGAAGTGGCCAGCACAGGAGCTGGCTCAGTCAGGGAACACTGACACGGGCCACGTGGGCACTTGCAGAGAGTTTGTCCTTTTGCACAATTAAATTATTTTTCCTGCTGGGAAAAATAAATTTTTCTGTGGTTCTCCAATTAGTGGATTTTGGCCCCTTTTGCTGAGACAAGACTGTCCTGGCTCCTCCAAGGAATTGGGTAGATGAGTTCTCTCTGTCCCCACTGGAGTAGAAGCCAGGAAGACAAAATATACCAGAACTTTTGTGGTCATCCCCAGCTCTGTCTGTGGGTGCAGGATAATGTAGCAAAGTGCTGAACTCTTTTTCCTTAAACGTTTAAAGATTTAAGTGGTATCATTTGGTCTAGAAAAGTTGTAGTAAAGCTCTTTGCCATGTAGCTCTCTAAAGAAATACTGTTTTTTACTCTCTTGTAGTCTAATGCTTTTTACCAGCTCTGAAGGATTGAAAGAATATTTGGAATATACTTTTGAAAATTACAAGAAACTACAGGGGAAAAAAAAAAAAAAAAATAGGTCTAAAGAGCTTTGAGAGGCTTTTCCTTCACAGAGTTCTAGGATTTTCTGTATTGGGTGGAGGTTATGCAGCTGTTTTTTATCCTAATGTTAACATATTAAGTTACAGGAATCTTTCCACTTAATTGAACAAACACAGGAGAGTATTTACGTAACTGAAGATCTGCCACTGCCAGCAGAATTAATTAGGAGAGGAATAATTAAGCAAATAGTAGTGTCCAAATGGTCCAAATAGAAAAATGTATTGCAATCCCAATAGAAATCTCATTAATGTTGTTGTTTCTGAGGAGCTGTGCCTTTTGCAGTATCATAAAGGGAGGCAAATGTGGAGGGATCTCAGTGGGGTGTCAGATTGGGTATGAGGCAGAAACAATATCAAGGTTTTAAGCTGTCTGGTCTCATTATTGTCACTTAGTCATGGCTGCAGCTCCACTATCTGCTTAAAAGCCTCCTGTGATTGAATGAGCCACTTTAGGGTGAAGTAGGAACAGAAGAGAACATTTCAGGTTAATATCTGGTATGGAATTGTTGCTTCATGCATGGGAAACAAGTTGTCTCTTATGCTGAGCAGATAACCCAGGAAAAAATGAGACAAATGGAGCTTATTTCAAGTACTTCTGCTTGAATTTGTCAGTTTACTGCTTCAAAGAATGGAAAAGTTAATGAGCACATTATCTGAGACTTTCCACTGTAATGTCACTCATGCAGAGAAATAAAAACAAGGTTAATTAATGTGATGTCATGTTTATAGTGGCTGTCCTAGGAAGCAGGTTCCTGCTCTGTACCATGGTCACTGAGGGAAAACACATTAGAAATAGTCCTTCAGCAGGGAAATTGAATTTTCTCTATTTCCCCCTTCTTTTGTCAGCTGAGAATCTTTTTTAGCTGTTACAAATTACTGTATTGTATTGTAGTACTGTATTGTAATTCTGAGTGCATTTTTCAAACTTGTTTCACAGGTGCATTGGAATGGACTAAAAAATATTGCACTGTGAGAATAGCTTTAATCAAAACCTATCAGTAAAACGAAAGCCTTTCACAAATAATCATTCAGAGATTCCCAGCTTGGAAAAGTATTCCTCAGAAACAACCTCCTCCATGCCTTCCAGCTGGGGCCTGGGGAGGTTAAGGAAGATATTTAAGGGTCACAAATACCATCTGAGGCAACACTGGTAATATAAATTGTCTCACACAACTTCAGTTTCTAACCAAGTTGGAATTCTGGCTTTTGTTACTCTACCAGGGAACTACAGGGCTCTCCTGAGTTGGATCTGTTAACAGGGTTTTGTTAACAATTTGATCAAACTACTAACAACTGAGTAAATTAATTTGATTTTGAGTGATGGGTAAATTAATCCACATCAAAATGTTCTAGGCTGCCAATGTAGGCTGAGAAAGTAGTGCTTCTTTGTTACAGTGAAAGTTTGCAGTAACAGTTGGGAGCATTTTGCATTTATCTGTTCCCCTTCCCCTGTTAGCTATAGTTATGCTTTGTTGAAACTACAGCAGAACTATAATGCTTTGTTATACCTGCTGATGTTTTTAATTAATTCGGTTTCCTAATTTGGCAGCAGCTCTGAACAGGTATCAGTTAGACTGGCCTCTTATTTATGTGCATGTCCTTAAAATGTGACTGTAAATATTCATTAATTCTAGATTCCTGGGGTCATGTTCAGACATACACATCTCCTTAGTGAATAGAGAGAGACACTCAAGTACATTTTTATGACTTTTACTGTAGACCCAATATTTGAAAACAGGGTGCAGAGATGGGGACAACTGATTGTCAGTGTCTGAGTGTGGCCTGGAGGAGAGGCAATACTCCACGCTTTGTGTCCTGCAGCCCCGACTTTGCAGGAGGGTGGCCAGAAGAGCTGTGTGAGGCAGGAGCAGCAGGCTGGTGCCTCTGGAAGGAGCTGCCTGTGCTGCCCATCCCAGAGAAGGAGTGCCACACGTGCAGCCTTTCTCTCTGGGAACGCCCAGCACCTGCGTCAGGGACACTGCAGAGGTGACAGATGTGCGGCAGCTCTGGTGCCTGTAGAAATACCACTTGCTGTGCAAACACTGTGCAGCTAAAGAAGGGCTGCTTCTCTCTGCAGTGTCCTTGAACAAAACCATTCTGGGGGTTGTGCTGTGGGAGTGTGGTCCAGGCCAGGACTTCCAGAGCTGGAGAGATTTCCTGATGTGAAGGATCTCTTCACAGCCAGCACAGAACTGGAAAATCCTAGGCTGGCCTGGGTTGGAAGGGACCTTAAAGCCCATCTCATTCCCACCCTCCTGCCATGGGCAGGGACACATTATATTCTATATTCCAGGTTGTTCCAAGCCCTGTCCAGCTTGTCCTTGGATACTTCCAGGGATCCAGGGGCAGCTACAGCTCCTCTGGACACCTTGTGCCATGGTCTCACCACCCTCACAGAAAGTATTTATTCCCAATATCTAATCTAAACCTACCTTCTGTCAGTCTAAAACCATCCCCCCTTGTTCTGTCTCTCCAGGCCCCTGTAAAAAGTTTCTTTCCATGTTTTTTGTGGGCTCCTTGAAAGTACTGGAAGGCTGAATTGGACTTTCTGTTCACCTAAGAGCTGGGCAGAGCTGAGCCCTCTAGGGTTATTGGAAATGTGGGACAAGTAGAAAATAAACCTTAAACCAGAGAAACAAGCAGAAAACTCATTTCTTTGTGTGCTTTTCTTTCTTTCACCACAAAGGAAATTCTTCCTGAGGCATTCAAGTATTTGCTCTGCCTAAATTTTAACCCTTTTTTCCAGGCCATATTTTCTGATATCCAAAAGTATGTTTTCAAAGTAGAATCCAGGCTAATGCAAGGAGAGGAACTGTAGATTTTGAATAGTGGGCAGCCAAAATAATGGCCACAATGTGAATCTGATTCAGAAACAAACAGGTAATAGAAAGTTAGTGCTGGAGAGCACTTCTCAATACCTCAGGAAAGTTAAACGGCTCAGGTAAGTATACCTTTCCTGGCTCAGCTGATGAGCATCCTCCTTCAGGCCCTACTGAGTGTATGTCCTGCATTGCCTTTTTCACCACTAAATCAGAGGCAAAAGATCAGATTCAGGTTGTTAAGATATTTCTATTGTAAACCTCTCATGCATTGGCTTTCATGTCCTCATAAAAGCACAGAAGGAAAAAAAAAGAAAAAGAAACAAAAACCAAAAGAACAACTCGGTGCAGAGGCTAATGACTGAAAAATCAAAAAGGGAAAAGGAAATGGAGATGTGAAAGTGAAAAACAGAGTTACTTAGGGAGGAGAGGGTGAAGGCAGGTGTTCAAAGGGTAACACTGCTCAGCAGTAGGAGTTATTTCTAGAAAAAGCACCCTCCAAACATTAACAGATCTGGTCACACTGGTGTGAGGGCAGAGGCAGCGAGTCAGGAGGTGAAATGGTGTATAGCACTGAGCTCTGCTGCATTCTGTGTGTGAGACAGGGATTCCTGGCAGGAATCTCTATGGTAGAGTTTTAATTCCACTGGAGCAGCAGGAGCAGCCTTTTCTAACTCCTGGTGCTGCTCTGCCCAGCGGCAGAGCCCCTGACCCCATGGCTGTGACTGAACTTCACTGGGGTCATGTCTGCAGTGGTTAAATGGCTGCACTTGACCTCATTGGTCTTTTCCAACCTCAGTCATTCTACGAATCTGCAACACAAAGGCCCTTTGGGACCTGTTGGACTCTTCCAAAACGTGTGGTCTTTACGTGCCTCACAAAATGCCATCCTGGAAGCATGGCTTTGCCAAACTCGGGGACACTGTGCGGCTCCCCCAGCCCCCTTTTACAGCACAGACAATCCCTTCAGAATTTACACAAGTCCAATAGATTAATGATCAATCCCATAATTACTTGAAAATGTGCCTGTGCCTGTGTCAGTGAGGATTGCTGGGGGGTACTGCTCGCTGTGTCCCCCGAGCCATGGAAATAAAGACTATTTCTGAAATAGTCTTTCTGTTCTATTTCTAAAATTTCTAAAGACCTTAGCACGGCTGCTAAAGATGGGTGCTGGGAGCCACCCTGTGCTGCTGAGGGGACCCTTGAGGCGGCCAGGCTCGGGCAGGAAGCTTCGCTACAGCCTGGATTTACTTTTCATTCAAAATCACTGAAAGCCAAACACCTCCTCCTTCTGAGCAGAAGCCAGTTTTTTTTTTTCTGTGTGAACTTAACTGTTTCTTGCTCATGCTTAGCTAGATTTTAAAGCTATGTTTTAACATAATTTTAAGCACTGTGGATATTTTTCCCAGCAGAGGCTGGAGGATGTGGTTCAGCATGGATGGATCAGAGCTGCAGCTCTTGGGGGAGCAAATCACCCCTTCCCATTCCTCAACTCTGCCAGGTCCTGGTGCCTCCCTGCCCTCTGTGCCATCTCACTTCAGTGGCTCTTAAAACTCTTCAAAACTACACCCAGCTGATCCAGCACACAAAAAGCAGGTCACCTCTCAGGAGCTCCTGCAGATCCCATGAAGCCACCTTCTAAAATTAGAGGCGGTGTTGATCTTTTGTTTGTGTTACAGATGGGTTGTTTCCACAAGTAACAGTGGATTCTGACCTGAAACTGAGCTCTAACCCATGTGGTCCCTGCTGGGAGGGGACAGGGATTTGCTCTGTGTGCAGGTGGACAAATCCTGCACCCAGCAAGTCCTGCCCCTGCTGTCCTGAACGCTCTCTGCCAGCAGCACTGGACACACCTTACACTGGGGAAATACTCTACTCCTGTTCCTGCTCCTGTTCCTGCTCCTGCTCCTGCTCCTGCTCCTGCTCCTGCTCCTGCTCCACTCTGCCCTTCTGCTTCCCAGGTCATGCAAACTGCTGTGCACTCCAGGAACCTCTTGCAGTTCTATTTTGATGTGTGAAACATTTAGCTTGTCTTGGGTTTGGATACTTTATTTATGAAGGCAAAGCAGAGCAGTAGCTTAGAGATAAACAGAACTTGAGATTGCTCCAGAAACTGATTTGCCTGTATCTCCTCTGGAATTGTAATATTACTAGATAGGGCATCAATACACTCATCTGTTTGCAAGGAAGAAACTTGTTTGTGCAAGGATTCTTTTTTAAAGAAGTTTTTCAGAGAAGCTGAAAGTGCTTAAATGTAGACCTCTATCCTTTTTTTTTTTTTCTGCTATACTACCACACAATTAAGCTCTTACTTTTGTTAGTTTTTGTATTTTCAACAAAATATGTTGAAGTAGAACCTGAGGGGGTTGGAAGTGTAATATAAGTACGGATTTATTTCTAAAAAGAGGAAAAAAAAAAAAGTCTGGCAGAAGCTAGTTGTATATTCTTTGACCAAGCAGAGCTCTGCACTGGTGTTTGTTTCATAGCCCTGGAGAGTTCACAGGCCCTGGCTGACAGACACAAGGTCTCACCTCCTGGTCAAAATCAGCCAAACCCCAGAGAATTTTGGAGGACTCAATACAGAGGCTGGAGAGCTGTAGAAATCCAGGGCCAGGCTCTGTCCTGACAAGTGCAGACACAGCTCCTGCTGCCTTTGCCTCACTTTGACAGAGCTGAACGAGGTCCAAAGTGTTGGTGTGAGGCTGCCCTAGCACCAGTGCAGACCTGCCTTGCACAGGGTTATGCTGCAAGACACTGCTAAAGGGTTTCTGGCCTAAGAAACTGAGGGAATGTGGGTGATAGTTAAGCAGCTTTAGAATAGTTCCATTCTTTTGATAATTGTTAAACGTTTCTAGTGTTTCCTGTATGAAATAGCAGGTGTGTTAAATGACAAAACAGCAGAACAGCAGAACACAGAACTAAATTTAGTCTAGTTTAGAGGAAGTAGTGTACACACAGAGCTTTGCCCCAGGAGGAGAGGTGGGGACAGATTGCATTTGTTGGCCTGATCAGGGATGAGCCCCATTTGTGATGACAGATCCATAAACTGATGGGAACATTTAGCATAACACTGTGCATGTTGGGGGATATGAGGGGACAAATGGGAGGAAGCAGATGTGTCCTTTCCTCCTGGAGTCAGACAGCAGCTGGAAGGAGCCCTGCTCTCACCAGTCATGGATTTCTAGGGTGCTTATACTTGGCTGGCTTGGGATTATTTTTGATCCTCACATCTAAACAGTGGGAAGGGGAAGCTGTTTCTTGTTCTGATGATCACCCTCTCTTACAGTCCCACTGAGAGAAAGGGTTTAGTCTGTAGCAACTGTAAGGAGAGCAAGACTATGAAGGATGTGGAGGGAAAGGGAGAAATGGGAACAGAAGAGAAAGGAGAAGGCTGGAGCAGGAGAATGCTAAAGCAAATAGAGTAATGTGAACACAAGAATGATTCCCAGAAGACAGAGATATGAGGAATCCCTTCTGGTCACTGGTGAGAAGGCCTGCTTCAGCTTTTTAAGGCTGGATTTTTACTCCTACAATGGCACACATTTAGGCAGCTATCCCTCAAAAGAGCCCTAAAGGAGGGGGGAGTTTTACTCCTAAGCTTCCTCTTCAAGTGTACCCCAAAATAATCAATGAGTACAAAATCAGTACTAAAAGGAAATCTTCTGATTTTGTGAATGTCTGGCTCTGTGTTTTTTTGTAATTAATAGAATTTTGATTGACATGCTGAATCCTATGAAGGCCTATAAAGGGATCAGAGCAGAGCAACACTTGCATTGTCTGTGTGGCAAAGGTAGAGTAAATCTGAGGCTTTACTTTTCCAAGCCCTTTAGGACCAACTTTCCTCATGTAAGTGTTAGCAAAGAAATAATCCATGCATGCTTATTGCTTCTTTCATGCTTGTGTGATTTTAATGATAATTACATAGTACATGTCTGAGATCCAAAGGCAAACCAGAGTCAAGTGTGCCTGGCTCATTTCTCCTCTCTGAAAAAAAAAAGGGAAACATCAAACCTCTTTGTGAGGCTGTCTGATGTTCTGGAAGGCTCACAGCTTTACCGTGCTCTCTCATGTAGATATACTTAGGTAGATATCTGATACTTGCTGGATTTTGTAGTAATTGGTTACAGGAGGGGAAAAAATGTGTTCTCTTGTGCACAGAGAATTTCTTGGTCTGAGAAGTGCAACTGGGCTTTTCTTATCTGCACAATGGATTGAAACAGATCTGGAAATATAATTTGCCTTTTCTCATAACATAGGTCAATGAAATAGGGATGCAGGAAAACTGCCATAAGCAGCATGAAAGAATCTCTTTTACTCCAACATTTCCTTGGTATTTGTGAGACCCACTCCTGTGTGATGTCCTGAGCACACGCAGCTGCTCTGGTACTGAGTGCTGATGTAGATGGATTAGGACTAAATATTGAAATAATCCATGGAAAAAGCAGGTTTCAGTAGGATGGCACCTTCTTGTGTGTGCTTGTAAAGCTGAACACTGGAGCTGCTTTAACACAAGCTACAGGATAATAACACATGCAGATGTTTTTAAATATGCATCATTGATTGTTTTTCTTTTCTAGCTTTTGTCTCTTAGGGATCATACTGCTCCATGTGTCCTTTCATCTGTCCCTTATAATAATTAGTGGAGCCAAGTGTTGAGATCTCAAAGGTGGGATACACCAGGCATTTCTGTTCTGTAAAGGGAAATACACAGACTGATGCTGCATTAAAGAATGCAATATGAGCTCAACCTGTGCATCAAAGAACCCACAAAAGAAAGCCCCAGATTTAGTTCTCAGTTGAAGTTTCTCTTCTCTGTCAGTTTTCAGACAGTCATCAGAGAGGAATGAACTCGTGATGCAGAATGGTGATAAAAACATTGAAAATTATTCAGTCAACAACTAGGAAAGCTTGCTGGAAAGCAGGCTTCAGCAGGTTGCTGTTTCCAGGGGTGAACTTTAGCTGGAGCTCTGGTCAGCCCTGCATTTCTTCCAGCAGCTGAGGTTGGGGTGATGTGACTTCAGGACTGTAGTGTGACAGGGAATTGTTGCCCTCCCTTTCCCATCCCCCATCTGGCTTTTCAAATAATTATAAATGGTTTTTCTCTCTGTATTGGATATTGATAAGGAGTATCTGAGAGCTGTGATCTTATTTTCCTTCCTGCTTTTTTCCCTTTCGGAAGCAGGTACTTTTTGTTTGTTTACAAACTGCTGGATCCAATTTTATGCTGTTACATAGAAGGTGGTAAATCCAACTGGGCACCTACATTGAATTAACCACAAAAAGTTTTTCACCTGGCAAGCATACAACATTTGAAATATTTATTCCTTCCTGATACTGAACCAAAATTCTCTCTATTTAGGATTGCATTTAGTTGCATTTTCTTGAGAGACATCTTGTTGGCAGCTCTTATGTTAAAAAAAGGGAAACATTTATTCATTGCAATTGATCTATGGTAAAATTAATTTACCAACCAGGTAAGTTGTAATGAAGTTGTAATGAATTGCTCTCAGTTACAAAATATGACCTTCCTAGGAGCAAGACATTTTTAGGTACAAGTCACCTGTTATTTTACAAGACAAAACAAAGATTGCATTTGTAGATAATGAATTTTTAGATAGCATTGGTGACTCAGAGAGAGACTGGTTAGAAAGCCTGCAAGAAGAGATGCAACAATTCTGTGTGGATCCCAGGGCTGATCAGTGTGAGAAGGAGATGATTATGCCAGAAGCCTTCAGTTCAGAGAAGAGACAACTTGGAATGTAGGAGAGGTTATAAAACCATTGGTGAGATAAGATAAAGCCTGGCTGTTCAGCAGCTCCTCAAATACAAGAACTCCAGAGGCATTGCACAAGCCTGATGGAGTCAGCACTTGTACGTGGGGAAATCCAGGGTGAACTTGGGGAGCTTATTCCCAAAGGATACCAAAGTCTCCTTGCTTGGAGGGAGTTACCCCTACAATAAGACACATTTAGGCAGTTATTCCCTCAAAAAAGGCCTTGAAGGGGGGGAATTTTACCTCTAAGCTTCCTCTTCACATGTACCCCAAAATAATCAATGAGTATAAAATCAGTACTAAAAGGAAATCTTCCCATTTTGTGAGTGTCCAGTTCCATTTATTTTTGTAATTAAGGAATAGAGGAAATAGAGTAGAGGGAATAGAAATGTGCTTGAGGACACAGCTGATTTTGAGCATGGTTTTGTTGGTTTTGCTGTGCAGAAAGACTGCTGGGCATTTGCACTGCAGTAAACACTGTGAGACTTCAAGTAGGTGCCACATAGCTGGGGTGTGATCATCCATCTTCCTGTTCCACTGACAGATTCCATGGTCAAGGGTGGGCACTGTGGGCAGCCCGAGGGTCACAAGGATGATTTCACTGTGCCTGGCAGGGGAACAGCAGAATCTTTCACTGATCTCAACAGTGAAAATGGTAAATGGGCTCAACTGACAGCCCTGCTCCATTCAAAGCTGTGCTGAGGATCCTGTGGCAACAAGTTGTGTAAACACAGGAGGCAAAGAATGTTCTCTGTGATTCCCAAGGTGGGGAGCAGGCATAGTGTTGCATCCCAGAAACCTGGGGGTTTGAGCTTTCTGTGCTGTCAGGCACTGACCCCCTGCAGAACACAGCTTTTGGTCTGAGGCCTTGGAGAAGGCTCCAAATTTGAGCAATGGAGTTAAAATCATGGCTGTGTAGTTAAATAGAAGTGTGTGCTTTCACA
>PYHW01009446.1:3755-15681 GCA_013186435.1 Turdus rufiventris
AAGGATTTCCTTGCTTTCTAAACTCCTTCTCAGAGAGGAGTCTGGGTGCAGCTGGATCCAATCTGTCCACATTTGCAGACAACGCTAAGTTGGGTTAGAGGCTCTGCAGAGGGACCTGGACAGGCTCAATCGATGGGCCAAGACCAAAAATATGAGGCTAAATAAGTCCAATTGCTGGGTCCTATACTTTGGCCACAACAACCCCCCTGCAGTGCTACAGGCTAGGGACAGAGTGGCTGGAAAGCCATTCAGCAGAAAAGGACCTGGTGGTACCGGTCAACAACCATCTGAATGTGAGCCAGAGTGTGCCCAGGTGGGCAAGAAGGCAAATGGCACCTGGTCTGTATCAACAATAATGTGGGCAGCAGGACCAGTTCAGTGATCATTTCCCTGTATTCAGCACTGGTGAGGCTGCACTTTGAATACTGTGTTATATATAATAAACTAATCAAGCCGAATTAAAAAGATTCAAGAAGCAATTTTTATTTTTGCAACTGAAACACGGTCCTCAATAGCTACAATCAAAAAGGACAGTGCCAAGCCTGGGATCTGTGCTAGGTGAACACACACGCTGACCCGACCTCTATCGCATCGGTTCCCCCTCTGTTCACAAATGCCGTCCTGGTCAGTCCGTTTTTATACAGTTTTTCTGGCCTGGGGCAAAAGTCCTCTTTTCCTGTCATGAATTCCCATATTCATGTAGTCTCTTTTCTCCGCAGTGAACTGGACAAAACAGTTTCTGGACAGCAATGAATTTTGATGTGTGCAGATTTTGGTTTACAGGAACTGGGTATTGAATTGTAGTTTTTGCTGAAGACCCTGGTTATCTTGATTGATGGTGATCATTGAGTAATCATGGATGGGGAGTCTCCTGGACTGCCTCATAATGAGTAACCTCTGTTGGGGCTGGTTTTATTAACTTGCTAATTGCAGCTTTGTCAGTGGCTGCAGCGCTGGGATTCTATGAAGCAATCTTTCCTCTTCACTGTGTCTCAGTGTTCCTAAGGTTACTTTATTACAGTAATTTCACAACCATAAGGCGCACCGGACTATAAGGCGCACCCCTGGGAGCCGGCACATTTCGCAACTTTGTAGATCATATAAAGCGCACCGGACTATAAGGAGCACGTTTTTTTTGCAACGAGGATCTGCCCCCAACTCCCCCCGCACGGTTGCTGGCCGAAGCCCCTCCTCAACCCGGCAGCCATGGGCCCTCAGGCCCTCCTGAACCCGACAGGAGGGGTGCCGCCTGTACCCAGCGAGGCCGGGACATGCCTGCCGCTGCTCCGAGCCACCTCCATGGGGCCGGGGCATGCCTGCCGGGGCACCGGCCCGCCTGCACGGGGCCGGGACGTGCCCACCAGGGCTCCTCCCTGCCTCCACAGGGCCGGGACGTGCCCACCAGGGCTCCTCCCTGCCTCCACAGGGCCGGGGCGTGCCTGCCGCCACTCCACCCCGCCTCCACCTGGCAGCCGTGGCCCTGCCGGCTCCCCCCGCAGCTCCCAACTCTCATTTCCGGGTTTGCAAATTTCTGAACTTTGTCCATCATATAAGGCACACCGGACTATAAGGCGCACTTCCGCGTTCGGGGTAAAATTTTAGTCAAAAGGGTGCACTTTATAGTTGTGAAATTACTGTAATTTCTTTATTTATACAAACATGATTCATCTTGCATAAAACACAAATTACTTTATAACATATATCACACTGTGTTCAGTTGTGGGCCCCTCAATTCAGAAAGGGCATTGAGGTGCTGGAGTGAGTACAGAGGACAACGAAGCTGGTGAAGGGTCTGGAACACAAGTCCTGTGAGGAGTAGCTGAGGGAGCTGGGGTTTTTTAGCCTGGAGAAAAGGAGACTCAGGGGTGACTTTATCACTTTCTTCAACTCTCTGAAAGGAGGTTGTATCCAGGTGGTGGTTGGTCTCTTCTCTCAGGCAACCAGTGACAGAACGAGACAACACAAGCTATGCCAAGGGAAATATAGGTTGGATATTAAGGAAAAGTTTTTTACGGAAAGAGTGATAAAGTACTAGAATTGTCTGCCCGGGGAGGTGATGGAGTCACCATCCCTGGATGCGTTTAAAAAAAGGTTGGATGTGGCACTCAGTGACATGGTCTAGTTGAGTTGTTAGGGTGTGGGTTGGACTCAGTCTTGAAGGTCTCTTCCAACCTAGTGATGCTGCGAATTCTGTGTGATTCTGTGGATGCTCTGTTTTAGCTGTGCTACCCTCCATGTGTGCCCTCCCAGTTTTACTCCCCAAGGATCCCATTTTACTCACCAGTGTGATTTTCAGTGGATCTTTCATGTGGACTCTTCATGGACCCTCCCTGGTCTGCCACTCATCTGTCTCCTGAACAGTCTTGGGAAGCCAATGAATTGCCCAGTGCCAGCTGCCATCAAGGGGAGCTGATCACTGAAACTGGGTGAGGCATGCCTTCAGCTCCACTCGCTGCCCACCACTCCCAGATGGTGGAAATATCCCAGACAAGAACCCCCTAATTGTAAGGAAAATTAATCCACAGACACCAGAGGTTTATGTTCAAAAAGGAGACAGAGGAGTCCTGTAACTTTATTCAAATAAAGGGAGAAGTCATGGGCATTTCACATGAGGTGTCTCAATCTGTTAGAGGATGTAGCCTTCTTTTTTATCCTAATTTCCCATCTGCATTTCCCTCTCTTTCCCCATTGGCTGAGGTACTTGAGAGGTACAGATTTCCTGAATCGAGTAATAGATCTCCTTCTAATATTTACCACCCCCCCCCCTTTTTCTTTTTCCTTGTGTCTTTGTTCTTTTTCTCTAAATCTAGAGATTTAGCAGTCTTGAGTGAGTAACAGTCTGTGTCAATTAGTGGAATTCCTATGAAATTTATGGTTTTCCCCCTTGCTTCTTTCACCTTGCTGTATCTGGCCTTATCTACCATCAGGCCCGCAGTTTGTAAGGACACCTCCTCATTCCTTTCAGCAGGATCCACTCACCTTTTAATAGTACTATACGGACAGTGCAAAAGTCTAACAGAGAATGGAGACTAACAGTAGATTATCATGGCCTGAATGAAGTCACAACATCACTGAGTGCTGCCATTCTGGACATGCTGGAACTTCAGTACGAATTGGAGTAAAAGGCAGCTAAACAGTGCCACAATTATAGAATCACAGAATCAACTAGGTTGGAAAAGATCTTTGAGATCATCGTGTCCAACCTATGACCTAACATCGCCTTGTCAACTAGACCATGGCACTAAGTGCCACATTCAGTCTTTTCCATTGGTCTTCTTGGTAATGTGGGCACATTGCTGGCTCATGTTCAGTCAACTGTCAATATGCACTCCCAGATCCCTTTCTGCCTGGTTGCTGTCTAGCCAATTTGTCCTTAACTTGTAGTGCTTCAGGGGGTTTTTGTGACCAAAGTGCAGAACTTGACACTCAGTCTTGTTAAACCTCATATTGTTGGATTTGGCCCATCTATTCAGACTGTCCAGGTCCCTCTGCAGAGCCCCCCTACCCTACAGCAGATTTGCACTTATTACCTTAATTGGGGTCATGGTTGGAGACAGACAACACGACCCTCTATGATCCATATGACAAAAAGCTTCTTTATTGTTCCTGGACCTTTCTTAAGCAGAGGGTTTGAATCTCCCGGACATACACATGTTTGGTTTGGGTCTTAACACACCCATTTCCTTGGCCAATGATACATCTGCACTTAGGGTTCAATGAATTGTCTGGGATCCTTTGTATGTGTTCAAATCCATCCTATCATCGCTCACCCAGTGACTTGTTTACTTCTAGGCTGGTTGAGTCTAGGGGGCTGCCCCAGACCCAGTACATCATGACAGATGGTCACAGCCAACTTGGTGTCATCTACAAATTTGCTAATGGTAGACTCAATTCCCTCATCCAGATCATCAGTAAAGATGTTAAATAGGACTGGGCCCAATACAAATTCCTGGACGACACCACTTTTCTCAATCCCTTTGGCAGTAGAGTGCAGGCCACCAGTTTGCTTTCACTTGGAGGGGTGTCCAGTACACCTGGAATCGACTGCCCCAGGGGTGGAAACACAGCCCCACCATCTGCCATGGACTGATCCAGATTGTACTGGAAAAGGGTAAAGCTCTGGAACATTTGCAGTAAATTGATGGTAACATTGTGTGGGGGATTACAGCAGGAGTGGTTTTTGAGATAGGGAAGAAAATAGTCCAAATCCTTCTGAAAACTGGTTTTGCCATTAAAAGGGACCTACACAAGAGATCCAGTTTTTAGGAATAAAATGGCAAGATGGACATCATCGGATCCCAATGGATGTGATTAACAAGAGAACAGCAAAGTTTCCACCAGTTAATAAGAAAGAAACACAAGCTTTCTTAGGGTTTTGGAGAACTCACATTCCAAATTACAGACTGATTGTCAGCCATCTTTATTAAGTGATGCAGAAAAAGAGAGTGATTTCCAATGAGGCCCTGAGCCATGACAAGCCTTCAAACAAATCAAACAAGACAGTTCATGGTGTAGCCCTCGGGACAGTCCAGAAAAGGCAAGATGTAAAAAATGTGCTCTACAGCTAGGGAGAATGGTCCTTCCTGGAGCCTCTGGCAGAAAGTATCAAGGTAGACTCAAGGTTGACCCCTGGGGTTTTGGAGTCAGATAATACAGAGAATCTGAAGACCACTATACTCCAACTGAAAAGGAGATAGTAGCAGCTTATGAAGGGGTTCAAGCTTCTTCAGAAGTGATTGGCACTGAAACGTAGCTCTTTCTGGCACCCCACTTATCTGTGTTGGGTTTCGATGTTCAAAGGGAGGATCTCCTCTATCTCCTTTACACATCATGCAATTGATGCTACATAGAGCGAGTCACACTGATCACACAGTAAGCTCAAATAGTCACCCCAGTCATCCAGGAAACTTGGAAGTGATCATTGTGAAAAACAAAGTTCATGCTTTAGAATTTTAACAAGTTTAATAAAGGATAAAAAGAGAGAGATCCAGTGCTGGGGTGCTTTTGGCAATTAGCCAAAGAACACACCATCAAGTTTAAAACAATATTCTCTATATACTGTTACATTGCTGGAGTACGTGCATATTCAATGAGTATACATTATTCAAAATGCTTTTGAGCTTTTCATGTTGCAGGAATTCTTTTGTTTGGTTTTATACTCTGACTTATCTGCAGGACATCCTGTAGATTAGGTCAATACATTTTATTCCTTCTTGTGGTTTCATCCTGTTGCTTCACATTCTCTGATAACTTGGAGTTAACAAATTCTCTGATTCGCTTCTTGTAGTAATATTGAACAAGTCTGGGCCTTGGACATATCTGAACAAGTCCAGGCCATGGTTCGGGTTGTGTGTACTAGCCAAACTATATTTAGCTATTGTTGTCCATATTTTGCTGCTTAGATGCTTTTTCCCTGTACTTTGCTATACTTTCCCATGCTTGGCTGTTTTTGTATATTTCTTAGTTTAGAACCATGTTTATAACAGGTGCAGAGGGGAGACAACTTTGGGGGATTTTTCTGTAACTTGGTTTGAGACCCTTCAAGGTTGCTGAAACATAAACTGTACTAAATTGAGAGAAGGGAATGGAAAACAGGATGCCAAGATTAGAAGATGAGAGATAAAGGTGAGCGGTGAAGGCCTGGACGGTGCCCAATCAGCATACCTGGGGGGCCTTGTGCAGGACACGTGGACAAGTGGACTCTCCAATCAAATAATGTGTGATCGCGTGGACAGTAGTCTTAGAGTGTATAATTAGGACTAAATGTAAACAATAAATCTGCTTCTGCATAATCATATTGATTTGGTGTCCAGAAGTCCATGTCTCTCCTGTAGTTTCTGGTGCTCTGTTTTGTGTCACTGTTATCACTTAGAGAGGTCAGTCAGATGTATGATCCAAGATAATTGTTTCACACTATAGAAGCATTTTAACATGTCGTGTTTTGCTAAGGCCTATGATATAATACATTCATCACACCACTATGTCTATAAGCTATATGGTGCATACTTAACTGATAGATTATGTTATACTAACAAACAGCTAAAAGGAGTTTTAAATTGTACCATATCTAAACACTTACGATCAATAGCAACATGCAAAAGCTAATACATAAATGGAAAAGCCAATATAATATTGTCATTTTTAACAATTATGAACCAGCAAATACATGCTGATACATGGCAGTCCATTCCAATGTTTAATCACCCTTTCAGTGAACTTCTTCCTAATATCCTACTTGAATCTCCCCTAGTGCAGCTTAAGACTGTGTCCTCTTGTCCTGTCACTAGATGTCTAGGAGAAGAAGGTGACCTGGCTACAACCTCCTTTCAGGGAGTTGTAGAGAGTGATAAGGTCATCCCTGAGCCTCCTCTTCTCCAGGCTAAACAACCACAGCTCCCTCAACTGCTCCTCACAAGACTTGTGTTCCAGACCCTTCACCAGCTTCATTGTCCTCTGGACTCACTCCAGCACCTCAATGCCCTTTCTGAATTGAGGGGCCCAAAACTGAACACAGTATTCAAAGTGCAGCCTCACCAGTGCTGAATACAGGGAAATGATCACTGAACTGGTCCTGCTGCCCACATTATTGTTGATACAGACCAGGTGCCATTTGCCTTCTTGCCCACCTGGGCACACTCTGGCTCACATTCAGATGGTTGTTGACCGGTACCACCAGGTCCTTTTCTGCTGAATGGCTTTCCAGCCACTCTGTCCCTAGCCTGTAGCACTGCAGGGGGGTTGTTGTGGCCAAAGTATAGGACCCAGCAATTGGACTTATTTAGCCTCATATTTTTGGTCTTGGCCCATCGATTGAGCCTGTCCAGGTCCCTCTGCAGAGCCTCTAACCCAACTTAGCGTTGTCTGCAAATGTGGACAGATTGGATCCAGCTGCACCCAGACTCCTCTCTGAGAAGGAGTTTAGAAAGCAAGGAAATCCTTGTGACTCAGCGGGAAGGCTTCTCTTATAAACTTTGTCTGTAGTTCCCATTCCGCCCATGACGCTTCTACATTGTTAAAACATCCTTAATTTAAAGATCTTAACTTACTGACACCTAATATGAAGTTTCAGAGTTAAACACAAAAGAACAGAGAACCTCAAAAATATAAAACCCAAGGCATCACTAACACTTCAACTAGACCATGGCACTGAGTGCCATATCCAACCTTTTTATAAACGGATCCAGGGATGGTGACTCCACCACCTCCCCAGGCAGACAATTCCTGTACTTTATCACTCTTTTCCTAAAAAACCTTTCCCGAATATCCAACCTTGGAGCAGAGTAAGACTATGTCCTCTCGTTCTGTCACTGGCTGCCTGGAGAGACCCATCCCCACCTGACTATAACCACCTTTCAGATAGTTTTAGATAGTTATAAGGTCGCCTCTAAGTCTCCTTTTCTCTAGGCTAAAGAACCCCAGTTCCCTCAGTTGTTCCTCAAAGGGCTTGTGTTCCAAGCCCCTCAGCAGCCTCCTTGCCCTCCTCTGAATGCACTCAACAATTTCAGCATCCTTCCTAAGCTGTATGTCACGATCCACTCAATCTGGGCAGGAGTCGTGATGGTTTGTTTGACCCCAGGGTGCAAAAGACAAACAGCGAGAGACTAAAATTTTATTCAGCAGGAAGCAGCAATGCAGTTTATTGAGTGCCAACAACTCAGTTTTGCAATAGAGGGGAGAGAAAGATAAAGGAAACAAAGTAAAAGGGGAGAGAGAGAGAGAAAAAGAGAGGGATGGGGAATAGCTACCTGTGGATGATACAATTCCTCCAAAGCCATCTTCCCCCAGCCCCTGGAACTTGCTAAAATAGATAAGGTCTCCTAGATACCAAGGTTGAGCCAAATTCCTTAAGAATTTGGTCACTCTCTAACACTTTGGAAGATAATTGGTTAGAAATTAGTTTGTGTAATTGGTCAGTTCACCTTTATATCTTTTGACTTAGATTGCATGCCGTTTTTTGTATAAACATTTTATTGGCTGTAGTTTGAATCCCCCTTGAACCTCTAAATATGACTGTCTCCCCTTTGTCTCTGGGGGATGCTGCTTGACCACCTTTTGCATGAAATAAAGATTCTTGTGGAACGTATCAAGTAAGGCCTCTGGTCTTTCTCTGCTGGTTAATGTAAGCTTCTAAGAGATTGCTGATTGATATTAGCACTCTCAGGTCCTGGTAAAACAACTACGAGGGGCAAAAAGAAGGCTTACAGCTACCAACAGATGGGACGACGTCCTCGTGGTCTTCAGCCAATAGACGCGTCTTCCGTCTGTGGGGAGAAAGAGATCTCAAAAGTCTCTTCAGAAAGTCCTCTCTTCATACTCCTTTTCCGAGGTGAGCGGTTTCTGCCCAAAAGGTGGGAAGATTTATGGACTATTGTGTGAAGAGGCTCGTTTCTCTGAGAAGCAGGTTTAGAAAGTATGGCTCTCCCAGCCTGTACTTGCTCGAACGCAGCATACCGTGACAGTACATCACACTCCTGCAGAACAGTCCCTTGGCAAGTATGCACCTTGGCCAGGTCAGAAACTCCTGTCCAGAGCAAGTGGTGGGGTACCACGGTCTCAGTCTCTGATGATAGTCATGAGACAGATCAGGGAATCTTTGGACCAACCCTTACACCACCCCGTGACTCACGATCATCGTCAAGAGTGCTCTTTTGTGGTGTTGGTCGGAAGTCTGAAGGACTTGTCCAAGTTGGTAGCATATCCCGGAAAACAGAGACAGAAAAATGGACAGAATGTAAAAGTAGGAAAAAGATAAGGGAAAGGAAAAAGGAAAAAGTAAACAAACAAATAATCAATTTTAAATTACAATATATATATTCAATTTTTCATTACAAAGAAATAAACAGTTTCAATTTAAAGTACAATGCAACTAAACTAAGCAATTTTAAATCAATATTCAAAATACAACGCAACCAAAAAAAAAAATCTATATTTAAAATGCAGCACAAGTAAAACAAGTAATTTTAATCAATACCATGTTTTATCTAATTTCAAATCATGTAGTTCATTTTGTGTCAGTAACCTTAGGGGTGTCAACAGTGACTGATTTGTGTATACTAAATAAAGAGGTCAATTGTGTTAACTGTTTCATCATTTTCCAATTCATCATGTAAAGGATTGATGATTAAAAAAAATCAATCAAAACCAAAATCAAGAGATCAATGATGGGATGACACACTTTGTTCAGGACACCTGCAGCAGTAGGTTACCACCCAAAGAGAGTATCCCACCACCTGAGCTTGGTATTTGTTTTTACTCTTTCCAGAACAAAACGTGCTGGCTGCAGAGACCACCCCCTAGGTCCAGACTAGCTCAGTTCCCACGAAAATGTCTCTGACCCAGCATGGACAGAATAAAAGATAATGAAAGAGGCTCTTTTTCTCCCCTGGGGGAATTCCGAGGTTTATTTCTTCATGGTTTCCAGGAGGGCAAAGAGGGCGAGGTCAGAGGACAGAGGTCTTTTCTAGGATGAAGGAGGGGATGGGGGGAAATTGGATCTCTGCCAGCTAGGTATGGTAAGAAGGGAAAGGGGTCAGACAACAGGACATTACAGGGGTCAAGGAATCTACCATTTTCAATACATCTAGGGTAGTGAATTACAACAACAACATATTTCACTTTGTGATGAAAGGTTATTAAGGTTTTTTTGTCTGTTTTTCTTAATCCTTTCCAAAATTTCAATTACAGTAATTTCACCATTTTGACTAAAATTTTGCTCCCAACCCAGAAATGCGGCTTACACTCAGGAGCAGCTAATAAATTTAAAAAATTCAAAAATTTCCAACCCCAGAAGTACCAGCCAGGGTGCCGAGCCGAGCACCTGCCAGTAAAACCCGGGATTGCGCGATTGTTACAAATTGATTACTCTGTTGTGTGGCGGGTGGAGGCGGGCTCTGTGCCAGTAGCGCGGGAGGGGGGGAGGCGAGGCTCCCTCCTTCAGGCAGCGTAGCCCCGGGGAGAGGCGGGGGGCTCCGTGCTGCCATCCCCGCGGCTCAGGGGGGAGGCGAGGGCTGCCTCCTGCCGGCCCCGCGGCCCGGGGAGGGAGGCGAGGGGCTCTTGCTCCCGCCTGCCGCCACCGCCACAGGAGCAGGCAGGCTCCGTCCCCTCCTGCCGCCACCGCCGTGTGTGCCAACGGGCTCCATCCCCGCCTGCTGCCACCGCCACTGGTGCCGGCGGGCTCCGTC
This sequence comes from Turdus rufiventris, assembly GCA_013186435.1. Lineage (NCBI taxonomy): Eukaryota > Metazoa > Chordata > Aves > Passeriformes > Turdidae > Turdus > Turdus rufiventris. The sequence continues at coordinate 13,937 of PYHW01009446.1, forward strand.
CCCACCTGCCGCCGAGCGGCAGTGCCGAGCTGGGCCACCTGGCCCCATTGGCAGCCCCGAGCGGGCCGAGCCCGCACGGCCCGAGCTGAGCCAGTAAACCCCCCGATCCCGCGATTCTGTTACTAATTGGCAACTTTGTTGCACGTGGGTCCTAGCTGCGAAAGACAGAGCTGCTTATAATCAGGTGTGGCTTATGTATGGACAAAGAACAAAGTGTTGCCAACATCCGGAGATGCGGCTTATAGTCACTGCGGCTTTTAATCGTGAAATTACTGTAATTCTTGGTGAAACAACAATTGCTTTACCAGAGTGAGGTTCATCCCAATGGGAGTAGGCAATAGATGGTGGATCAGTGTGCAATTGGACTGTAAAAGGTGATGAGAGGTAACTGGGGCTACAAAAGAAAAATCACATCCTGCAATTTCAGTAAAGTTACAGACACAAATATTCGAATGATTTTTAGTACTCACTACCAAATCTTCTACAAAAACACTATCACAAGCAGTTCTTAAGCATGCGTGCCCATTGCCTATATACACCAGTACTGTTTCAGGAATCTCATTTGGATGCATTTCAAAGTTGCAAACATTCTGTTTTGTGTCCAATCAAATATCTTGAGTTCTGATTACATTACTTTCACAGATGAACCCTTGTTGTTCCTGGACGATACACGTTTCCAAATTAACAGTTTGCCACTTCTCACCAATTTGATGGGCCCATTCTCTCTGCTCGAAAGGAAGGAGAATAGCTCTGTCATGATTCAGCCCTAAAGCAATGACAGGGAATATTGAATGCACTGAAGCATTGCGTATCATCAGTACAAAGGCTGTGGCTGTGTTTGTGCTGGGGTCCTAGATAAAATTTAGCAGGTTCCAGCAGGATTGGAATTCTCTTTCAAAATCAGTGGCACTATACCAAATTATTCTCCAAATTTCAGTAGGAAAAGTGCCTTCCTCACCTTCTCTTATAATTGAGGCAGCAATTGACTGCATTCACAATTGAGCCTGGATTCAACCGAGAGCTAAAGAAATATTATAGCCAATTTATTCATCAGTGCATCTGAATCAGTGCTGTTCAAAATTCCCAATCCTGTTCCCACAATACCGGTTATGTCTCTTGTTGTTTGTTTCTTAAAAGGATCCCGCTTTCGCAACCAGGTTGTTCACCCCTAGAAAAGGTGAATAAGCTGGCTGAACTTCTAAGACAAACAATATTTGTTGTTGGCCAGTTTTTCTAATCACTTATGGCCCAATTTCAAAAATTTTTAGGCTCAGCATAACCAGTGGTTGGGTGGTAGGTATTACAACATTAACATCATGTTATCCCCAGTATTTTGTATTATTTTTACCACACATGATTTTATGGGGAAAATTGTACAACAGTTAAGTTAAACCAACAATTCTGATTTTGAATTTCACAAAATAAAACATGACCGTGATGTCCTGTGCCATAACTGTATACAGGTTTGATGAGGGATTCAGCAATTAATCTTCATGTCCTGCGGCGTTCTTCTGTGAAAAGTAAACACAACAGAATCTGCCACAAAGAGGCAGGAGGTTAAAATGATAGAACTGTCCAGCATGTAATGAGGACTAGAATTCTGTTAACTTCCCAATCATTTTGCTCCCTGTAGGGATCGGCGCTCGGAAGATCTCGTGTTGTTACGGAAAGCTCGCGATAGGGAAAAAGGTGCAAGGCGAGACAGCAGTCAGCAAAACGTATGTAACCAATCATAGAACATATTA
>PYHW01009447.1:11701-28452 GCA_013186435.1 Turdus rufiventris
TAAGGTCATTCCCATTCTTAACAGTGACACTTGGAAACTCCAGAGGTTTTTATTAATTTCTTTGCCTGTCAGCATTTTTCCTTCTAATGAGTATTTTCATTAGTTTCTTCAGATTCTGAATATAAACTAATTTGGAGTATTATGCATTTTCTTTATATATCTATGTTTGAGGCAGTCCTTGGTCTTATTGAATATGAGGTCATGATCCAAAGTTTCTAGGCAACTGTTTATTCCCAGTACCATGGTTATTCTGTTTTATCTGGCAGAATTAAGTCCAAAATTATCTTCCTTTTGTTTTTCTGTAATTCTTTGTGTATTATAAAATCATCATGCATATTTCCAGGGATTGTTTAGAAGCTTTACCACCAATTACATGAAATCACCATCTGCATTTCTCTAATTCAAGTTCCTGTAACAGCTTGATTTTTCTTGCACATAATCAGCAGGCATTTAGGAAGAAATGTGTTCTCATAATTAGAGGCCACTTAAGTTAGTGGCAGGTTCTCTTTGTAAGATATGTTTAGTAGGACATTGATCTATGTGCCAGCATGATCCCTGGGTTTTGAATCACCAATAAAACTTAAACAGATAACAGTACTTTAAATGAAGAGTTCAGCTTCTATAATCCCATGATCCATTATACCATTATAAAACAATTGGTGTGATTTTCTTGTGCCATTTACGTCATGCATCTCAGCAAGTTGTGACAATGTCTGTTGTATCAAATTTCTTCTTCATCACCGAGTGCTCATAATTCCCTTACAGTGTATCCATTCTTGCATGGAGTCCATAGTAATCACTTCCAAACACAGTTGTTGAGCACAAGTTTGTTTCCATGTATGTTGCACAGAACTGAAAATTAGGCATCTGGGTCACGTACCTTGCTCTTAATTATGCCCATCCAGCTTGTCTTAGTGCTGAAAATGCCTAAAAGCAGATCATGGAAAGAATTTCCTCATCATGTACATCTTCAAACATATTTAGATTCAAGTCTAAATACGAAAGTCCCATATTTTTCCTGCTGCCAAGATGAGGATTCTGCTTTCAAACCCAAGAGCCATTGCGTGTGCCTGGATTTCCTGTTCTCTTTCTGAGTTTCTTTTCCATTTCAAAATAGAGTTCTGCTTTGTCTTTTATGGCTGAGAATCCATACTTCTCAGTGAATTTTTCCTTTTATTGGAGTAGCTTAAGTACAAACTTGAGGCTGTGAAAATAGTCTTGAAAGGCACAATAATTATTATAGCCTCTATATAGCATCTGACTCTAACTGTTGCTGAATACTGCTGGGAAACATTGTGAATCTACAATTCTAGGGTAATGCTAGCACCCTGATGGAGAATTAACACTTCAGCAGAGAGGTCTCCATGCAGGACTTCTGACAGGATGAACTGCCCACGTGGAGTGGGATGCTTATAAACCATTTACTACTGCAACGCACCTAAACTGGTGAAATAATTGGTTGATTTCAAGAGGACCGTGTTGAACAGCATGGAATATTTTAGTTGGAGATCAAATTATCAACATGACTGACTTTCTTGAAATAGTATTGCATGTACTTCATTGAATCACACAGAAATAAACTTGCAGCATTCTTGTTGCTACTAATGACACAGAAACCTAAAGACATTATCTGAAACAAAGACCCCAAACCAGTATTAAAACTGAGAGAGGGTGACTTGCCATAGACAGTAGCACTTTATTAAAAAGGGGAAATGGAAATCAATAGTTATGTTGCATTAAAGCACAGAAGATGGGACTGCAGACTAGATGCTTAAAATGTTCTATTTCTTTTACCTTACAGCAATCAGTGATGTTATGAAACCACAAGCATATGCTATTATTTCTCATTTCTAAACCACTGTTCATACAGAAGTGAATACCCCTATTCAGTACTTTTAGAAGATGCAGTCCTGAAAGGCAGTCTCATCAATTCTGAAACCTGTGAAGATCTGGCATGATGATTTTTGCTGCTTGTTGAAACTGAACAACTATAAATACTTATGAGATAGTAGCTCATTTAAATAAATTTCATACAATTGTTCTTATGATGAGCATTAACATTTTTTCACTGTCCTGATCAATCAAAAAATGACTACAATTTCTTTTAGCTGAATGACTTTTTTTCTACAGAAAAATGACCAAAGGCTTCTTTGGAAATTAAAATTTGTTTCAGCAATATTATTGATAAATAATAATCTAGAATAAGTTGCTATTGAGCCCTAGAATGAAAGCTTATTCTTTAATATGATATTCAAAATTCATTTCCAGACCGTATGGAGGAAGAATTTTACACACTCATTAAATGAAGAAATTATAAATTCACCACATGGAACCCCTCTAATGATAGATGTAGTGCATTCATGTAAAATGCCTTGATTAAAACAATCTCTGAAGTTCAATGAACATAAGGTTAAAATTCTGTCTTTTCTGCTGGCCATTTGACTAAAAGAGTCCTTGAATGAAATACTAATGGTGATGGGGAGAACTTTAAAAAATATAAATGCTCATTCTGTGAGAAGTGGGTAAATAAAGTGCATGATATAAAGACAGGAAAGGTTTTGGAGTGTGATGGTATTGGATCTTCTTAACTTGCTGCCCTGAATTGATGTTGCTCTGGTATAAAATCTCTTAAACTCTCAGCTTACCATGGTGAAAAAACAATGATGGATAATTACAGGGAAAAGAGTAGTTCTATTTAATACAGTCCAATATTCTGTAAATTCATAATATAGAACAAAAATGGCAAGAATGTCTTAGTGTCATCAGCCCCTGCAGATCTCATCCATCAGCGTGATTTGTGCTCCTTTGGCAAAGACAACACGTTTTTATCCTCTCAAGGGTGTTTTTTTCACACCCCACCTATAGCACTTGCAGTCTCTGTTTCCCCCTGACTTGCACCCCTCTGCCACCCTCCATCTGTGCAGCCAGCACCCACAGCCTGCAGTTCCCTCCTGTTGTGCCAGTTCCATGGCCATGCTGACTTCACTGTTCAGCAATGTAGGCAGTAGCCACACCACTTAAAGTTCACCTCTTTTTCGTGATTCATTAATGCTTTTTGTCCTGAAGATCACAGGTCTCACTTTCTCAGTTGAAAGATGGATGCCACAAGCATCACCAGGTAATGGAAATCAGAACTGCTCTCAAAAACCTTTCTGAAAGGTGAGGTGGAGAGGTTAAGAACCAAAACAGTGACCTGACGCATTTCCAAGGCAATAATAAAACCCAGGAGAAAGCAGACGTACAAAAGTTGTGCAAATACTTGACACCCTCCTTTTTCCATTACTGAAAATCTGCTCATTTTCTGCATGAGGTGATGTATTTATTGCTATCTGTCAGACTGCAGCATAAAAATATCAGCCATAATTACATTCATGCTACCAGCCTTGATTGAAATTAATCTGAAAAACACTCATTTTCCCATACTCCCTTATGTAACCAGGACTCAGATGCAGCAGTGGTTCACTGTCAGCTTTTATTCTACTGTGTTTCAGTGCAGAGAGTTACTTGACAGCTGTGAAAATGTTGGCTTGCCCTTTGTCTTACAAAGGGAAGTATTAGAAGAGCCTGACATTTTTCAAATAAAACTCTTATTAGTATGACCTACTTTGAAACCTTATGATAAATACCTGAAAACTAATGAGCCTTCTGTTTCAGGAGAGAACATTTAGGAATGGCTTATTAGAAGAGGTAGACACAGGGCTAGAGAGACCCTGGCAGGGTGCAGTGCTGTGTTTTAAGTTTGAGATTCTATAAAATGGTTTTATTTTTAGGAACAGTTTAGAAAACCAAAAAGATGTTGTAGATTGGTTGTGGAATGGTCAGGCTGTAGACTGTGAACTGGGTGAGTGGGAAAAATCTTGCCCCACTATACAAATATTTGTCTGCAGACAGTCAAATCCTCGATTTTGGGAGCTTGTAGATTAGGCAGGAATCCAGCAGAGAGGTTCAGAGAACACCTCTGAGAAGAAGGGTCATATAAATTATCATAGCAATTCAGTTATAAGCGTATTATAAGATACACATAGAATAGTGTGTCATTCTGGGCAATGAGTAGTGTTGGATGCACAGTATTGTCCCTATCTGTTACCTGAGACAGTGGCACCTTGTATAAAGGATGAACAGAGGAAAGAGGATTTATTTTGTCAAAAGGAGCGGTTTGCAGGGACGAATTTACAAGGAGAGGCTTCAGATTTAATGCAAGTACCAATATTCAGGGTGTCAGATCACTGTACGTGCACTTGGGGAAGTTTGTCTTCAGAGATGACAAAGCATAAAAGCAAAACAAAAATTGCGATCAGAGATCAGTGATCGATTATATAAAGCAAACCAGAAGTATATGGCATGCATGGTGTTGGTCAGAGAATTATAGAATGGTTTGGGCTGGAAAGGACCTTAAAGATCATACAGTTCCAACCCCCTGCCATGGACAGGGACAGCTGCAGTGCTTCAGGTGGGAATGGTGCGGGCAGAGCAGTGGAGAAGTCAGAGTATCGTGCATTCAGGGAGACGCCTGGCTGCTGCACTGCAAATATGTAAGATGCAAATACCTTTTGCATAGAAGCAAGACATGGAAGTCAAGTTGTGGGATTCAATGAGTCTTACATGCAGAGAATGTTATTTCTGGTAGGTCAGAATTTGCTCTTGACAGGAAGTGGGGATCCTCTCCTGGCTTTGCTTCTTCTCAGGGGAATATTCTTCCTCACAAAAATCCACTAATTTGGTTTGAAGAGGCTGCACAAAGTCAGCTGAATGTCACCTTGGCATTTACAGGTAAACCTGTAACTTGCAAAGTATGAGAAATGTGACTACAAATAAGTAATAATTGTCCATAAATTGAAGAAAAACAGAAGTGTCTCACATTTGCAATGAGTATGATTTGTGATTCTCTCCATCCACTACAAGGCAGATGGCAACAAATTTCCAAAATATCCAGATCCACATTTGCATCCTGACAGGTGCATTTTTCAGAGATAGACCAGAGGTAGCCATGAAATGCCTCAAGGTTTCTCAGCTATTCATTCAAGATTCAGCTCTGATATCGAGCTTGATGCAATAGTTTTCTAGGGAGGAATAAGTTTATGGGGGAGTTGCTGAAATTTTGGAGGAAGTGGGTAGGATGGCAATGGATCAATACACTTGGCTTCATATAGCTGAGGGTTGTCAAAATGTAGAGGTAAGGTTGTTGTTATGGTTATGTCAGAGAAAAAAGTCCTGCTCAGTGGAGTGAGAAGAATCCTCAAAGGAAGGGCTAGGTTGCAAAAAAAAAAAAAAATAAATTAAATTCTTGCTGTAGAAGGTTGTCATTTGAGCCACCATTTGGGCCAGTGATAGGAAGCTGTGGCAAAAGCCATGGCTTAGTTTTAGAGCTAGGTTTAGAAGATAGGCAAAGCCTAGGACCCAGCTCAAGTGTGGTTGGAAAGGACTTCCATAGGAAGGTGTATGCTGCAGATCTTGCAGTAAATCCCTTCTCCTATGGATTTCCCAGTTTCACCATACCCTTCCTGGAACCAGGAAAAATTTTATTCTTTCTTCCTTCTTCCTTCAGCCATTCTTACTCACCTTCAGTGTTTCCTGGGCTTTTAGAGGGCAGAATATGGGGTGGTGGTTGCTGATGCTCCCTATTGCTGTTCACAACCCTACTGTCATCCCCTGGTTGCTGTGACCCATCCTGCTGCAGTAACATCAAGAATGTAGAGCACTAGGGAAGAAAGCCAGAACATCCTGTCTTTCTTTCTTTCTTTTATAAGACAGATTCTACTTAGCTGTCTAATTTGTCTGTGCCTTGAGACAGCTCCCTTCTAGTCAGTTCAGACTGAGAAGTAAAATGTAGAAATATTTGAGCTTGTTTTCAGCCAGTCATTGGAAGAAGTCTGAGCATGGCAGTAAAGGAGTCCCTGTGGGCCCATTTCTTCCTGTGTTTCAGATACTTACTGTGTCTGAAAGATTGCAGCAAACAAATTAACCTTCTGGTATACATATTCATTTTTTATTGTTCAAATTGTGATCCATGCTCAGCGTGATCATACTTACACCAGGTCTGTTTGCAATCTCAATTTAAAACACAAATTTATCAGCAAATTATATCACATGCAAGTTCAGGACAATATTTGATCACAATTAATTCACAAAGTAGGTGCATCACTTCCTCTAGGTGTGATATGATATGGTTTAAGCCATCAATACACATCTGAGATTAATGAGTCAAAACACAGACTATAGAAGAGTCATTTGTCACCCCAGATGGCAATTTAATCAGTTGAGAAACTGACCAAGTGAACTTCCAGCATATGGAGGCCTTATTAGAATGATTTTCAAAGTATGGCCTGAGGTTACAGAGTTTTAAATATAACTTTTTTTTTTACAGCCGGGTAATCTATTTAGGTTCTTCTGTGGATGCAGAAGGTACTTATTCTACTACAGACGAGCTGGATGTAATAGTACAGGATCCTATGGCAATAAATGTGCCATGCTTAAGATAATTTTCTTCTCTCTTAACATAAAATACTGAATTTGTAACACCTTGAGATGTTTTATTGTTTGCCTTTCAACAAATAGGCTACTGAAAATTCCAACAGAAGATTGCTTCAGAAAGTTTTACATTGCTGTCAGGTTGACTAAACAGTTAATAATACTCCTGAAAATAACCCAGGTTATCCAGGATGCTCAGTTTCTACAACGGAAGAATTGTAGTGCCTTAGGTGGGTTGCCTGGTTACATTTGGCTTACTCTGCAGGTGCATCAGACTGAAGTAGAGCAAAGGGTCCTGTCCCCAAGCAGTATTTGCTCTGGTGAAAGCATCTCCTGTGTGGAGAGATGGAATCCATTCCATTCCACTTTGGCTATTACTACTGGTAGGGCTGCTAGATTCTCAGAAACTGGGAGCATAGATGATTTTAAATGACAATGATGCAGTACAATGATATTGTAAACTTCATGAGTATCTCAAAAAAGTCCAGCTCAAAATTTGTCAGTGTCTTGAACTATTTACCATTTAAAAATAAGTGAAAGAAAGTTAAACTGGAAAATTTTAGAAAGCAGGGCTATTTTTATAAAGCTTGTCAATTAATAGAAATTATTCACATAGTGTTAATTAGGGGTCTTCCCAGCACCAGAATAACTCTGAAATGGAATCAGAATCTCCTGTTCCAAGTGCTAAGATTGCAAAAATGTGAAGCCCCTCAGCTTCCAAGGCTGTAGTTCAGGGGTTTAGGGTTTCATCCTCACAACTGCTATACCTTCTAACAATGGCTTGGGGGTTTTTTCTGCAGAGTATTTGAATTAAATTGTTAGTATTTTAAGCCATGGCTATTGTTCTGGATTCTAGAATAATTTCACTGAAGTGAGAGTAGGGTGAGACGAAAATTAGCAGAAATACATATGTGGCTGGATAGTCATTTTGACAAGTGGTCAGAAACAAAAACACTAATCACAAGAGGCCGTGAGGATGATCTGCTATGTTTTTGAGGTTTTTTAAACCTGGAATTGTAGCTCCCCTAGGAAAGTTTAGTTTAAAATGACAAATGGGCAGGACTGCAGTACAGTTTTGCATTTTACCCAGATGATGGTACAGTCAGTAGCACAAAGCTCTGGCTACCTTGCAAGAGAGATTGACTGTGTATTGCCTGAAGAAAGAATACTTTACATGGGCAGCAATTCCTATGGCTTCTAAATGTTCCTGGTCATCTTTCCAGGTTCAAACAGAACTAGATGAGATCTGTCTGCCCAGATAGAGGGGTATTACCCTTTATACACACAGCCATTAGTGATTTATGAGCCATTTCAAGTTAGGATGCCCGGGCAGAACTGACTGCTGCTGCCACCACTGGTAGTGGAAAGCAGTTGCCATTCCTACCACTGCTTTTATTAATGAAAAAAAAAATAAATAGTGCCTGGGAAATCCTGAGCTACAGACTAAGATAAGATAAGAAGAGATGAGCTACAGTACAATGCAGTACTTTATGACATTCAAAAGTTTTAATTTATACTGTGTTGCATTGTGATGCCTGGCTTTGGTCCCTCTTATGGCATAGCTTAAATGCCTTTACATGTCACTTACATCACTTCCTGCCCTGGGGGTGACTCATGTGTGTGTCAGTCACTTGCATAGCCTAAATAAAGTTGCATGTACATGTACTACAAATTCACATTGCTTAACCAGCCTTAGAGAGCAAAGGTTTCATACCCATTCCATATAACTTGTTCCTGTGCTAATCTGTTGTTAAGGCCAGAAGTTTATCTAACATCCTGTATCTCATCTACTAAATCTTAACCCATTTGGATAATACCCAAGTCTTGTGGGAATGTCAATAGTTGATTATCTTAAAACAGCCTAATGTTTATTGTGAAACTTACAGTTTTACCTCTCTGTGCAGTCTTGGAGGACTATATAATTTCAGTAAAAATCCTTACTCTGGGTGTTTTTACCTGTGACTAGCCATACTGCTTAATGCTGACATACTGTTTGCATGAAAAAATAAAACCCCTCATGAAAAATTAAACCAGTAGGGAAGGTACAGATGAGAGGAAACAAAGTTTTGACCTGGGAAAGCTAGGGCTTCTGTCAAGAAAAAGCATGGAGAAAAAGAGTGCATATTGTATTTTCTGGACTAATTGGATTTTTCAGGCTTTCCTCATTCTTTCCTCTAGGTATAACTTTTTAGAGGTTTCGTAATATGGGAAGTTCAAATGATGACACAGTTCTCTAGATGTGGCTCCCCAAAAGATACATAGAGCAGTTTATTTCTTCTGTTTATAAAATTTAATTAAATGCATTTAATTAAATACAACTAAGAATAACTTAATTATTGTAACAGCACCAGCTGGTTAACTTATTGATAAGTTTGTAACATGTTAATATTTGTTTGCAGTCTCTTGTCTACTCTGCTATTTTTCACTTACTCTTTGGCATTTCTCTCTGCTAAGAAAACATTTTGTACTTTAATTTCATTTGTTGCATACTGTTCAAACATTTCTCATTTTGTCCTCTTTGAAGTCTTCACAATCCATCAAAACTTGTGTCATGCAGCTCAGTATTGGTGATGGGTTAGAAGTTTTAATTCAGTGCTTTTCAGACGTGAAGAACTAGCAGGAATATTTGACCTTGTGGAGCATTTCGGTTCTGGCAGGGAGCTGATGGCTCCTCTGAAACTTCTCGGGCCAGTTTGCCATGAGATACATACGTCTGAAAGCAGAGCTGGGGCAGAGACAATGCTGCTCTCTCCTGCTCCCTCGGATGTGCCAGGTTTACTGTGGCTCTGTGAGCTCATTGCTTGGCTTTTAAAAGACTGTAATCATCTCCACCAAGAATAGTATTAACTTTAGAAAACCTCCTTCAGCCCATCCTTTGTCTGCTGCCAGCTGCTATAGATCTGCCTGTCCTACTGAATTAAATTAGCGCATCCAAAAGCAATATCTCTCAAGTGATTGACAAAAATTCTGACATTGCTTATAAGGGAAATAGAAGTAGAAAAAAAGGCTAAAAGCAGCCTTCAGTGACTGTATTTGTGAGACATGGAGACAGCACCAGATCCTCAGCTGTTACATACTGTTACAACTCACTGAATATAAATATAATCGAGCTACACAAATGTTAAATCATTTGAGAACCTGGCCTGCAACACAATTAAATATATCAAGGCTGAAGTAATTGGTCAACCACCAAAATATTAATATAGTGGTTTTCTTTAACCATGGGCTGCTCACATGTACTAAGCAACTGTCATTGTGTTCTTATTTAACCCTCATATCTCTCTCATCTGTATAACTGTTTTGTGAGACACTGTTAGGCAACAGAGGTAGCTGGGTTCAATTTCTGGGTCTGCCTGCAAGAAGCCCAGTAGAAAGACAACCATTCTAAAATTTTAGTTGACACTAGTTTTGGCATCCACATCCAGTCTTGGCAAACTTTTACATTGCCTGAATCATGGTGCATTAGCAGTACATTTGCAATTTCAGGCAAAGATTTTAAACAGCAGGGGTAAATAAAGGATTAGTTTTATTGTGCTGAAAACAGTAAAATTCTAGCTTTAGGAACTGAAGTGGCACAATTGCTTGGGATGCACTGTTAGCAGCGTGGGTTCACCAGGGGAAGCTGCTCTGCTCTGCTAGACAATTACAATCCGAGTTAAGTGTCCTTGCGGGGTGGAGGTGGTGTGCTAAACAAACCATTCTCTCGTGCCCAAGGCATGGAGAGTTTGGGAAAGCTCTGCTGCCTAATACAGTACTGCTTCAAGTGGTTTGGACTCCGGGGTGCTGACACCAGAGTCCTTGCCCACTGCTCACCTGTTTCAGGGTTAGTGAATGGTGGAGAATGGGAATCCTATCTGCAGCCTGGACCATGGGAAGGCTGTTGCTGAGTTTCCCAGCAGTGGCAGCACTGGATCTCTGCAGCACTCTGTACACCTCAGTAAATGTGTGTGGCTCTAAGGTTAAGTACCAGCTGGGCCCTGAATTGAAAACTGCAGCCCAAAAGGGTAGTGGTGACCATCCCTCAGCTGTTGATGCCTGGTGTAGCATTTCAGCTCCCCTGGACCCCTCTCTGAATCTCTGACCTGTGCCTCTGAGCACCTCACCCTTCCTTACCTTCCCAAAGCAGGTTGAAGCACTGACTCCATGTACTGTGGGCCTATCATTTCCCCTGTCTATATCTTTGTACGTGATTTGTACAATTTGTGCCTTCTCAGAGGACTCCTTCCTGCAGTTCCCAGGACTCTGAAGAACTTAAAGTTTTATGGTAAAAATAATTTGATTTTCCTAAAGGGTTTGGAAAAAACCCAAGCTGTTTGGCATGCAAAGGTGGACATAAGTGGGTCTAACCAGGGATTCCCCAGCTGCAGAGGAGACATGCAGAGATGTTATGAAATTTTTAGCAAACTATCTATTTAGGATGCAGAGATGTTGGAGGAATACGAGTGCAGCCCTCAGAGGAAAGAGAAGCGAGAACTTTCTGGGGCCCAGAGCAAGCTGCAGGGGCTACAGTGGGGACTTCTGAGCAAGGAAGCTATTGCCTGCTATTTATTTTCTATTCAGAGAAACAGGTCAGAGAAAAGGCTGTGTGCAAATAAGACAAGTTATTCATAGAATATATATGTCTTCTTATTCTAAGAGTTTCGACTAGTCTGAGTAATGAGCTGCATTTCTTTAAACATTATTGAGGATATCAGTGGTTGTTTCTTGGGAATGGAAGGTGTTGTGCAGAAGTGTTAGGTGGGTGTTTAGCATTGCATATACCATTTTTGGCTCATTTAGATGCACTGCTTCTTTGTTGTAAGTTGAGATTGGAATTAAAAACATTGGATTTTCATGTAACAGGACATTTTAAGTTTGAGAAAAGAGGTGAATCTTTTCTAAGCTGACCAGATACAACTTTTGTTGCAGATGAGCAGGAGCTGAAGATTTAAAAAGCAATGAGCTGTATCGCATGCCAATTTCAAGTTCCTTTCACATGTGCTGCAAGGAAGCATTATAGATACTGAAAGAGAAGTAGTGAGGATCATTTGTACAATAATGCAAGCCTGTTTAGATCCTACCTGTCTAGTTATCTTTTCTTCCTGTCACATATCTGTAGTGTAATGACAACCCTCCTGCTCTAAATATGTTATTTTAACATTGTGGAAAGAACCAGTGAGAGCAACCACCTGTCCTATCTCATGTGATTTGATCACCTGCAATACTCTCTCTGGTTCAGATCATTGAGAAAACTGTACTTTGTCTGTCTGCTGCAAATTTTTCACTACAAAGACCTTTTTTCTCTCTTTGGACGAGCAATGGAAAGCTAAAAAGATAATAAAAGGTCTTCTCTTGGGGAAGGCTTACCCTGCTTGTGAAGGAGAGCACAGCCAGATTTGGGGAATGCCCCACTGCAGGGCTCTGGGGAGTGCTCTGTTACTTGCAATCAAGCATCGCAACTGTGTTAGGAAAATTTTATTTAGCTGTGAGGTTAAGGAGAGCCACTCACTAAATGGGGTCCTGACCAAGTCTTGTTAAGACAGTCTGGCATTTGCTCTTCTTCCTTTTAACACCATTTTATGTAAGGAAACCTTCAACTATTCATGGATTAAAATTCTTTAACTCTGAAATGTGATTTATTTTGCTCACTACACATGAGATTTAAAGTTTCTTTCTATGTGAACAGAAAATTTTACCAGGGTAGTAGTAACAGTAGTGTTTCTTGTCTTTAGCATGGTTTGAAACTCTAGACTGTGGGAACCTGTGCATAAGAGCAAGGAATTTCCTGTAAGATTGTATTGGGTTTGCATGGCAAGGTTTTGGTAGCAGGGTGGGTACAGCTTCTTTGAGAAACTTCCAGAAGCTTCCTCATGTCCAAGAGAGTCAATGCCAGCTGCCTCCAAGATGGACCCACCACTGGCCAAGAATGAGCCCATCAGCAGTTGTGGTAGCACCTTTTGGATAGTTGTGAAGGGGAAGAAAATCCAGCACAGTAGCAGCTGGAAGAGATAAGTGAGAATATTGAGAGGAACAACCCTGCAGACACCAAGGTCAGTGCAGAAGGAGGGCAGGAGATGCTCCAGGCACCAGAGCTGAGATTCCCCTGCATATTGAGACCTTGGTGAGGCAGCTGTGCCCCTGCAGCCCTTGGAGGTCCCTGAGGATGCAGAGATCCACTCACAGCCCACGGACAACCACAGGGATGCAGAGATGGGAAGGATTCTGCTCCTAGGAAGGAGCAGCAGAGACCACGTGTGATGGACTGACAGCCATCCTCTGCACTGCTTGGGAAAAAGAAGGTACAGCAAATTAGGAGTGAAGTTAAGTCAACTTAAGAGTTCTATTTTCTCTGCCATGCCCAGCTGAGGAGGGCAGTGATAGAGCAGCTTTGGGGAGAACCTGGCATAACATTGTGTAACTTGAGATTTTTTCCATGTTACCTTGGCTTTGCTCTGACAGTGAAAGTCATTCTTGACAAGTAAGCTAGAAGCTTGTGGGCAAAATGATTGTCCATTTCTGAACCTAACTTGAACCATGTGGAACACTTACTGCTCTGGGTTCACATCTCACTTCAATGTAAATGTGGAAAGACAGCTGTAGAGCAAAATTGATAAACAAGGGGGTAGGAGAGAGACTTGGACAAGAGGGGCAGTCTAATTAAAATAAAAGGAATGTAGAATAAACTGGTATGTTATCTACAGGCCACCATTTGTGCCAGCCAATTTTTTAACGAACAACACATGCTTCCTTTTAGCAAGTAGGAAAACATGTCCTTATTCTTAATTGAATTATACCCAGAGGATGTAGGAAAAAAGAGGAGTGAGGTGGGGGAGGAACATGGTTTTAGCTTACTTTCAGAAATGGTGCCTTCCATGTCCCACACACACTTTGAAACAGCCTAAGATATTTGGAAAAGCTTCAGGTGCGACTATGTTCTCACAGCTGTATCATTAGCAGTTGTTAAACACCTTATTGCCCCTAACATGACATTGTCATAGCAATGCTCCTGCTCTCTGTACAAAGCCTGGCTCTGGGCACACTCTCCTTGCACATGCTGCTGGTACTCGGGCTTGAATTTGGGCTGAAAAGAAAGAGGCATGTGGCAATACACACTTGTGAATTAGGGATTTGCAAACCCATTAAGACACTCTCAGTGGCCTAATAGTATGGGGTAACAGGCCCATCACCCCTTATATTGGCTGGAAATGAAAATTGTTTTCTTTTAAATGGTTTTAAATTAAATCTAGTTTATTTTGACTGTTCCTGCTTCTCTGTTATTTCTTAGTAGACATATTGCAAAGACAAATTTTGCTTTGAAGACTTGTATTTGATGTAAAATGAAATTTTACATCTCATTCCTTTTGGAGCAATTTTCTCCATCTTATTTCATGTTTGTTTTCATCATTGCCCTTGTTCCTGGTGAAACATCCTTTAAAAAATGGAATGTACTCCCCAGCCTCTAAGCAAAACCAGTATAAAACCTTCAAAATTTTATTTCAAAACTTCATGAGGAAACCAGTTTTCTTCTGTGATAAAACTGTAACATAGAAATGCAATTATTGTTGAAGAAATCTCTTTCATTCTACATTAATTTTTTTAAGGTTTCTGTAGAGGGCACCAGTAATATACCAAGAAACTGTGGCAAGAGAATATTGAAACCCAGCTGCCCTATCTTTGAGTCAATTGGCAGCTACATGCAGAAAATAAACCTAGGGAAACACCAAGTATATGGAATAATGTAAGTTAGATTTTTAAACAGTCCAGAAGCACGCTGAGATTTATTTTACTGTGACAATTATGTTTGTGCTGCAGTTGGAAAAAGGAGACTAGCTAGTTGGAAACAATTAACCAAATAGGAAGAGTCACTGAAGGAAAGGCAGAAGAGCCAACAGAACAGGATGAGAGGGAGCCAGATGTGTCTGGAGCCAGATGTGTCTGGAGCCAGAATGGGCATCCCGAGGGAGAGGCAGCAAGTAGCCAGCTGTCCTGGAGAGGGGTACCCAGAGAGGCTACACACTGCAACCGCAGCTTTGCCTTCCAAGTTCTCTGTGCTCTGGTACTGCTGCTCTAGTCAAACATTTCTTCACTAACCATATGTTAATAGCAAATGTAACTTTTCTGTATATGGGTCTTTTTGATAAGTTTTTTTTTTTAAACAGAGATTTTGTTTTATTAGCTGCATTTATTTATGAAGTGCTAGCTTTCTTAATAGACAGAGTGGGAGGCAGGGCACTATTCCAACATTCAGCTAATATAGAATCTCCTACCTCAGAGTAACATAATTTTTTTTTTTTAAGAAAAAACAGAATCTAAGAGAAGTTTTTAGTTGTATTGTGACAAAACAGCTACATAAATCATGGAGAAAATGAAATGGAGAACTATCCCCTTGCCATATAAATGACTTTAATTTTTTTTTTTATTTCATGTCATATATTGTTTGCAATCAGAGACCAACTAATTTTTTCACTTTTAAGAAACCCATGACAGATACACTCATGTTGCTTAACAAAAGTGCAATAGACATACCAAATATGTGACTAAACATATAAAATATTTTTTTTCATCTGGAAAGGACTTAAAATATATTTTAAATTTAATTTCTTTAAATTAAAAAATAGAGTGGCTATTTCTATTTTGAGCATATTTCACTTAGTGTTCCTAACTCTACTTTTACTTATTTCTAAGCAGTCAATAATTTGATATGTGGTGAGCAATTTAATTTATATTTAAGATAACTGAATTTTAAGAAAATCCTGAAAATTTGCGTATATATATATATATATATATATATATATATATATATATATAAAATATATATATATTTGGTTTTCTCCTAAATGGGTATATGGTTGCCTTTTTTCAGGATTGGAATTTTCATTATGATAGACCAATAATCATCATGTGAAAGCTCAATTGTTATGGTTATGGTAAAGTTTAGCTTTAGGAAGAATAAACATTGTATTTCTGAATGGACCAAGTGCCTGAAGACAATAGAAGGGCACCTCAATCTTTTGATGCTTTAGTGGAAATCACTGTGCTGCTGTTGGCAAGTCCAGCACTGACTACAGCTGACAGTAGATGTTTTCCTGACCTTTGCAGAATCCTTACTCTTTGGGTGATTCTTGCATTTTCTGCTTGTTATAAATTTTAAAGGCCATATTTACCTCTATTACTGCTCTAAATCAAGTCAGGATCAAAACTCCTATTGTTCTCAGTGGTTCAAAAATTTCTTTGGCTCTGTTTTGCAACTATCTGATTTCATCTTGCAAAGATTCATGTGAATCATTTTAACAGGCTTGAGAGGTTTACATCTCATCATTTTGATTTGAATAAACCTCAAAGTCCAATAGGAATTTCATCTCAAACCCCAAGAACTGAATCAAGACTATGCATAATCCATTGTAAACCATATGTCAGCCTACTTTCCCTGCAAACCTCTCCTAGAACTGTGAGAGGATTTGGAAAGCTCAGCAAACCTTGAGCAGAATCTAGTTTCTTGGCTTGTGACCAAACCTCAAACCTTAGAAATTGATTTTTTTTTGCTTGCAAAGGTTTCACACAGTTGCCATTGTCCTGCAGTTGTGTTCAAGGCAATTCTTTGCTTTTCTGTGCATGACTTCTGTGCCGCTTCTGAAGTGAAGAAAAGCCCTTCCCGCAGTGAGCAGAAAACTACCTCCTTCACAATTAGATATTTTCCCTAGAACAGTCTCCATAAAATAGAACAAACTGTGGGGACAGATCTTTAAATGTATAGTGTGCATAAATCTCACTATGAATCTCACTATGTTTTAAGTTTTATGCCTTATCTTTATCTCTTCATGTATCACTTACGATGACTTCAAGGTAGACTGTATCTTTGCGTTCATGTAGTCCAAAACACAGCTGGAACACGATCCTGTGTGGGGCCTCTGGGTACCTTTGCAATATAAATAAATAGTAAAAATAATAAAAGTAATAATAGTCTCTTGTACAATTTAGGTACCAAGTAAATCTTCCATGAACAAAGTTTCTTGGTGCCAGACTACTTTTTGTGGGTCAGGAGTCTGCTCTGACTCTAACAGCTCACAATTGTGGGAGCAATTCCTCATGCCAGCCATTCCTCTTTGGGGCTGTAAATTTTCCTCTTTGAACCTTATAAATCCATTGACCTCTATAACTTGGCACTTTGCATCAGAGTAAATGACCCATCTGCTAATGAATTTATTGAAACAAAGCATACATTTTGCTGACATGACCCCACATTTTTCCAAATGCTGACTTAGAAATCTTTAGGGAAAGTCATCTCCTTGAAAAAAAAAAGAAGA
>PYHW01009454.1:21854-32157 GCA_013186435.1 Turdus rufiventris
CTTTGTTAATCAAATCTTGCTCAATAAGTGATTACACAGACAGACGCTGAGTGCAAAGGGTTACTCATTAGCCACCACTTCCTGTTAAGTAAACAAGGAAAAGTTCCAAAGATGAAACAATAGCAGAGGGGACTGCACTGACTGCGGGGTCATTCCAGGGGCAGCTGAGAAAGGCAACCAGGTCTTCAGCCTTCACCAAAGACCACCAGGAGGACGGAAAACTACCCCCTAGCAACTACTCACGCATGCTTGAAAGAAACACAGAGTACTCCGGCAAATCAGATCGGGACACAAAGAAAACCAGAGGAAAGATTGTATAAAAGGGTCCCTGAAACTGTTCCGTAGTGCGAACCGTTGGTGGAGTGCCGACTCCCGCCGGCCGCCCAGCACTGTTTCACCCAGTTATCGCTTGCTAATAAATTTTCTATGGTTAATTTGAACTAGCCTCTCTGATTTGTCACAAATATCTATAACACTACCTCCCCAGGAGGATTATTTTGGTCTGCCATATTTTTTCCCTTTGTCTCCCCGAATGCGGCATCTTGGGATACAGAGCTGATGTAATTTTCTCTTTGTCTTTCAAGCCACAGAGTAGCCTGTGGTGGGCGCCATATTGGAAAGAATATTTCTGATATATTGAGTGTCTATTTTTTCCCATGGGGTTAGTGAGATTTAGCAGTTTTGTGTCTAATGGGTATTTACTGTTATTTTTTTGCTTGTTGCTGTTCCGCTTGTTAGTAAACTGGTATTTTTAAAATTATATCTACTCATATTCGTTCCTTATTAGTGGAAAAGGATTAGTTAAAATTTAGGGGAGGTAACTCATTTTAGAATACCCACCTCTTTAAATTGTCTTAAACCATGTCACCTTTAATGTAAAGAATACCTTTATCTTACCAAGGGTCTTGCTCTGATTTTCTTCCATCCAGGGATTTCAGGTTCTCCCTGAGAATCCCTCAGTGACAGCTGGAGGTCCCAGGACCCCTCTGATCCATTGAATTTTAGGAGTAGGTCCCATCTGGAGTGCTAAAACTGTTACCAAAAGTCGGTAAAAGTAAAATCTCCTTAATACCAATGTAGCATTAAGAAGTAGGTATTCTTTATTTGTATGAATACACAAGTAGATATTTCCTCCAAAAATCATGCATGCTGGGTACAGAAAGAGTGCCTGTTTATATATTGTATTTTACAAACATATTCATTGATTTTCACAAAATAAACATACAGATGACAATTTCCCTGAAATCATTAACATATTTTCCCTCCCCTTTATGCACATATTCTTCTGTCTTAGGGGTTTCTCGTGGTTCCTGGTGGTCGACAACCCCAAAGTCCTGTCTAAGTACTTGATGAAGTGGTAAAAGTTGGCACAACTGGGCTGTATGCTTTCCAGTTCTTCCTACAGAACAAGCATTGTGCAGTTCCACGGGTCAGCAGTTTTTGAACAACAAGCATTGTATTATCCCACAAGGTGTAAACAATTTTTCATCTGGCAACAGTTGAATGGGCCAACTAGGGGAATGCACATCTGAATATGCTGCTCATAAACTAATTGTGGATGTGACAGTCAGTGGCAGTCTTGACTTGAGTGGAAGTCAAGATCCTGAGGGGAGAAACAACCTCTCGTCAGCTATTCAGGCTCAGGGAGGGCCTTCCTCTGATCATCGGAGGTTCAATTAAAAGAAGGTTCTTGGGAGTGCAGTGAACAGGAGTGGTCAAACAGGGGCCTGGCATGTCTTTGAGAGTGTGGCATGGCAGTTTGTGCAGGCAGGGTAAGCAGGCAAGGTTACAGACATCCTCCTGCTAGTGGTTTGGGGTTTTTAAAAAAAAAATTTATTGGGGTTTCGTTGTTTGGTTTTGGGTTTGTTTTTTTCTAGCAATGGTCTCCAAACGATCAAAAGCTGTATCTAGTAAAACTGTACAAACCCAAACAGAACCCCCCAAGAAGGATGCATGAAGAGACGAGACCCACCAGCAGAGACAGTCTGAGCGAATCTGGGTGAATCTAAGGTTTATTCTGAAGCATCAGTATATATATTTCTACTTCTAAGAGCTTTTTATTTGGTTATAGCTTACAGACATGATCACAATCCTATAGGATATCTGTCCTTTTGACATTTCCCATTGTTCTTTCCAAAACCATGGTAAAGGAGCATAAAGAGTGTGTGTGAGGAGTGTGTGTCTATGTTGACGTAGAAATAGAAACTCATTCATTCAGTTCTGTCTCAGGTACTTGCCATGTTAGAGACACCTGCTGCTGGTGCTGCTGCCGTTGTTGTCTGTTTAACTCTTTTCTTACACGAACACCTGTTAACCCCACAACTCCCCCTTTTCTATTTTTAGGAGTCATGGACAAAGTGAGTGCAACCACAGCTTGTTTTTGTGTGCCTTTAACAGCTCTAATTATGTTGAAAAGGACAAGACAGAAAATTTAAAAATATATCACTGCCGGACAACCTAATCCAATAAAAACCCAAACTCATAAATTTATTCCTGAAAACCAATTTTCTTGATTTAGCCAAGTAAGATAATTTCTTAAGTCTGTCAGTACCATTTTGCTCTTCCAGAGTTTGCAAATCTCTGCACTGATCTTTTGATTGAGTGTGAAGTGAGTGGATATCTTGTATTAGGGCTTTATCAAAGGCTCCTTGGAGGTGGTTTTTAATTGTTTCCCAATTTTGTTCCCTTTCACTGCATGGAAGAGGAGTGACACATAAAGAGTTATGTATGTGTTCCCAATCGCAATGTAAAGATATGTGTGGTTTTTGATCCTCAACTCTTTCGCCAATCTACAAAAGAGCACTTTCTAAGGCATCTAATCTGATCATTACTTCTTTGTCAATTTGCTCTTGTGTTTGTAGTTCTTTTGTAATATTGGATAGAGCTTGTCCCACAGTGCGGGCAGTTTGAATGGAATTAGTTAAAGCTGCAACAGCTGTAGAGACTGTGGTTAAAACTATCACAGCAGAAATGATGGCAAAGATCAAATTTTTTATAAGGATTCATATATCAAGTGCAATTGAATAGAAAAATTGGCACAATGTAAAGGTGAAAAGGTATTAGTTTGATTCCACATTAAGCAAATAGGCCGTAAAACAGTAACATATGAAGTATTAGTAATACATGCATTTACAACATCCTGATCTAGGGAAGGAAGCCAAGTTCCTCCTACCCATTCTGTTCCATTGTTGCTGATGGGAGGTTCTGGATCCCACCAGGTCAGAGGCTGAAACAGCAGTGGGTCAAAAATGTGTGCCCAGTAGATTCTTCCTTCCACCATTTGATGGCAGTATAGCAAGATTCATTGTTGCCATCCTTGGCTGGATTTGATATATTTTACCTGGAACCAGTATGGTCCTGTGGGCAAAGAAACACATCCATAACCTTTTCCCCAAGCTAACAGTGGAACTGGACCTTTCCACTGACCTCTGTGTACATCCTTGTATGTAACTTCTGGGTGAACTCCTTCTCCATCAGTTGTCTGACCCAGGCGCCTTTGATCTGCTGTGAGGTCATCCCTAGTGGAAAGATTAAAAAAATTTAAAACATAGGTTGCTTTATCAAGCTGCTCTTGAGGGAGCATGCCTATGGGATTCCCCCTTTTTTGTTTCTGTAGCATGTTTCTCGATGTGAAATGTGCCCTCTCCACTATGGCTTGGCCTCTTGGGGAGTGGGCAACACGTATAACATGTTAGATCCCGCAAGTGTGGAAAAAGTCTTGTGTTTTTCGAGATGTATATGCACGTAAGTTATCTGTTTTTTATCTGTTGAGGAATGCCCATCCTAGCAAAGGCAAGCAGCCAGTGTTGGATGGCGTCTCCTGATTTTTCACCTTTGTGAGCTGTTGTTACTATGAAACCTGAAAAAGTATCAATGGAAACATGCACATATTTAAAAATGCCAAAACTTGATATATGGGTAACATCTGTTTGCCAAGTGTCATTAAGTTTTAACCCTTGTGGGTTTGTACCTAATGTTTGTGGTAAGGAAAAAGTTTGCTGGCATTGTGAGCAAGTATTCACTGTATCTCGAGCTTGTGGCAAGGTTACGCCAAATTGTTTTGCCAGTGCTGGGGTATTTTGATAATAGAAATCATGAGAAAGTTTTGCCTGTCCTAATTTCTGTGGTATAGTGACTGTCATAGCAAAAGCATCTGCTCTTGAATTACCTTCCACTGAAGGTCCTGGCAGGGTGGTGTGTGCCCTAAGGTATGGAATATAGTATTCATGAGACCTGTGAAGTAAAAGGTTATGTGAAGTGGTTAATAGCACAAAAAGATCTCTGTTAGAGACTTCCTTCAGGAATGAGTGTTCTATTCTCTTGACAATTTCTGTAACATAAAGAAAATCACAATGTTAATAGACCTGCTGTTTGCAAACAGAGATGGGCTGATGGGAGATGTGGTGGTTGGAAGCTATCTGGGGCACAGCAATCATGAAATTATAGAGTTTTCAGTATTTGGTGAAACAAGGGGAGGCATCAATAAAACTTCCACACTGGCGTATGGGCAGGAAGACTTTCGCCTATTCAAGAGACTTATTCAGAGAGTTCCTTGGAAAGCAGACCTTAAAAACAAAGGAATCCAGGAAGGATGGGCGTGGTTCAAAAAAAGAAATCTTGAAGGCACAGTAACAGACTTTCCCTATGTGCTGAAAGATGAGCCAAGGAGAAAAGCCTGGATGGGCAAGGAGCTTAGGAAAAAAGGAGGATGCATCACCTTTGGAAGGAGGATCAGGTATCTCAGAAAATGCCTAAGAGTCGCTAGGACATGTAGGAAAAAAATTAGAGAGGCAAAAGCCCAGTTAGAATTCAATCTGGACACTTCTGTGAAGGACAATTAAAAAAAAATTCATTAATGGCAAAAGGAAGGGCAAGGACAACCTCCATTCTCTCTTAAATGTGGAAGGGAATTTAGTAACTGCAGATGAGGAAAAGGTAGAGGTATTTAACATCTTCTTTGCCTCAATTTTCAAGAGAAAGACAGGTTGTCCTCAGGACAACTGTCCTCCTGGGATGGTAGATGGTGTCGGGGAGCAGAATGGAACCCCTGTTATCCATAAGGAAGCAGTTGGAGATCTGCTGAGACACTTAGATGCTCATAGTCGAACTGCTCTTTCAAGCCAGAACCTGCTTGAGCGTCTGGTGTGCACGCTTAATCACAGCTTGGCCTGTGGGGGAGTTGGGGGATGCCAGTCTTATGTTCCACTCCTCACTGCTGGAAAAATTCCAGGAACTCCTTGGACAGATACGCTGGGTCATTATCTGTTTTGATTTCCTTAGGGATCCCCAATACTGAAAAGGCTTGCACTAGGTGTTGTTTGGCGTGCACAGCTCTTTCTCCTGCATGGGCAGAAGCATAAACTGCACCTGAATATGTGTCAATGCTTACATGAACATATTTGAGGCGACCAAAACTGGGAATGCGTGTTACGTCTGTCTGCCACACTTCACAGTTTCCAAGGCCCCGGAGGTTAACCCCCATACCCTGTGATGGCATGGCCTGGAACTGGCAGCTGGGACAGGTGGCCACAATGGCCCGAGCCTGACTCTGTGTTAGCTGGAATTGACAGATCAAACCTGGCACATTTTGATGGTATTGCTGGTGGCTCAGCTCTGCCTGTTGGAAGATGTCAGGGAGGTGTGCCATTTCAGCTGGGGGGCAAGGGAGTCTGCCTGACGATTCTCTTCTGCGATTTCGCCTGGTAAATCAGTATGTGATCTTACATGCATTACATAGAACAGATGCTCTCGATGTGAAACTAAATAAATTAGCTTTGAGAGCAACCTGAAGAGATGCTTGTTCTCGATGTCTTTGAGAACTACCTGCTCTGCCCTGGACACTACCCCGGCCATGTAGGCTGAGCCAGTTACCAAATTAATTGGCTCTGAGAACTTTTCAAAGGCTCTCACAACTGGGGCCACTTCTGCTACTTGAAGCGAGCCCTCGACAAACTCAACATCAGCTTCCTAGTGCTGAGTCTGGGGATTTCTCCAAGTCATCACTGACTTGTGGGACGTCCCGGAAGTGTCCGTGAACACTGTGAGAGCTTTGAGCTGCCTATGGCTCCTTTTCTCACAAGGAATGAGGTGGAATTCCTCAGTAAACAATGTGTGCGACAGGGCATGGACTGATATTTGTCCACTGTAGCTGTCCAGAGATAACTGGAGGCTGGCATTGCTCTGGAGCAGGTGCTCAAACATCTCTTTGGTCAGTGTCTTGGGAGAGTTCTTTCCCTCCTCAGAAAGCTTGATCGGTAGATGTATACAAACAAAGTCACAACCAGCCAGCTCATGCAGTCTTATCCTTGCTTTCTGGATCAGCTGAGCCATCAGGTGTTGTGGCTTGGTGATGGTCTTGGATCATGGGTGGGAGAGGAACACCCACCCTATGATTAAGAGTGAATCTTTCTGTCATTCGATCCATTGGAATATCAAACTAAGGAAGTGTGGCAGCTTTCCCAGGACAATGAATTTAAAAGGCAGTTCGGGCTGATAACGAGGAGCCTGCATCTCAGTCAAAGCCTTCTGTGCTTTTCTGATTGCAACTTTTGCCTCAGGGGTCAGTTCCCTGGGAGAAACCAGCTCTCTCTCCCCCTTCAATAAATTGAAGAGGGTGTCTAGGTCCTCATTGATGAGGCCTAGGTAGGGCCTAACCCAATTCAATGACCCACACAAGGAGTGGAGATCTGCTAGGGGTTTGGGATCACTATCAATTTCCAATTTCTGCGGAACAACGGGCCTCGCAGTGAACTCCAAGCCCAGGTACTTCCAAGGTGGCATCCTTTGGACTTTGTCTTCCTGCAGTTGGAATCCAGCAGAGGTTAAAACCTTAACCACTAGGTCAAGTGTGTGTTGGAGTATAGAGTCATCGGGGGTGCACACAAGCACGTCATCCATGTAGTGGAGGATGATGGCTTCCCTTTTTTGGGCAGGCACCGGGGACAGCAATGAGGCCACGTACCACTGGCAGATGGAAGGATCACACTTCATACGTTGTGGAAGCACCTTCCAGTGGTAGCGCTTCATTGGGGTTTCTTGACTAATAGTAGGAACCAAGAAGGCAAACTGTGGAGCATATTCTTGGTGTAGGGGAATTTGGAAGAAACAGTCCTTGATGTCCAGGACAGCCAATTGCTAATTTCGGGGGAGCATCGTTGGGGAAGGCATCCCAGATTGGAGTGACTCCATGTCCTCAATGACTTTGTTTATTTCCCAGAGGTCATAGAGGGACTGCCACTCATCCTTCCCCGGCTTCTTTATTGCAAATACCAGGGAATTCCAAGGGCTGGTTGTCTCCTCTATGTGGCCTTTGGTCAATTGCTCCTCCACAAGCTCCTCGAGCTTCTCAAGCTTTTCCTTACTGAGTGGCCACTGACTTTACTACACTGGAGTGTCATCCAGCCACATTAACTTGTGGGTAGGGCACTCCACAGTTGCCGCCTCTAAAAATCCTGGGGAGTCTTAGGGATAACTAATTTGACCCCCCACTGGGACATGGTATCTCTCCCCCACAGGGGGTACTTGTAGTCGGTGACAAACAGATAAACACTGGCCAATTTTCCATCTGACCCCTCAATTTGTATGATGCTTTTCGAGATTTTCACCAGTTTGATCCCTCCCACACCTTGGATTTTGCCAGCCACAGGTTGCAAGTCCCAATGTGACAGCCACACCCTCTCAGGTATGATCATCACATCTGCCCCCGTGTCAAGCAACCCTTCCACGTGGAGATGGTGTGATCCATGGGTTTTTCCTCATAAACCACTTCTGCCCAGTAGACGTCAGATGCTTTTTCCTCTACTGGGACCTCAACTGGAATGGGAATGGTCTGGGCGATGATTTGCCCCTTGGCCACATAGAAGGGAGGCTGAGAGCAGTCTGCCAGGAGAATGAGGTGAGTTATGTCTGCCTTGATGGTCATGGGAGCCACCTCAATCTTCATGGGGGTGTGTGCGGTGTCCCCAGTAACAAAATACTCACTGTCCAGTCTTGTGTGATTTATTTTCAAATTTCGTGAGTTGTCTGGCAGATCCCCTCCAATGACTGTCCAACCAGTAGACCTGAAAAGAAAGGTTTTGGTAGTCACAAACCTGAAATGCTTGTGAGGCTGCCAAACTTTGTTCTCTTTACTACAATCATCATTTCTCTTTTTTTTCTGCTGTCCTGCATCCTGCTTCCCTTTTTCCCCCTTTTTTGTTAAGAGAGAGGCTTTCCCCATGGTGGATCCCGCTGCATTTATATTATGGCGCACATTTATATCAGAGGCGGGTCCGCACTCTGGTCCTAATTTTTTGGTTTGTTGGTTGTTCCTTCTTTTTGATTTTCTTTTTCTGCTGCTGGCTTTGAGGACAATATCTGGTGAAGTGTCCTGGCTTCTTACACTGGAAGCAGATGACATGTTGAAGCTGTTCCAGTGACATCTGTTGCCTCTTTACTCCTGGTGTTACAGCTGCTGCCGTCTTTGGGTTTGCCAGTCCTAGCTTTCTCTCTTGTGCACTGAACAGCTCTGCTTTCTTGGCACACGCTTCTATCATTTGTGCTAGAGTAGGCGGAGGCTCGATTGGCAGTCCTAGGATTACCCTACGGCAGGCTTCGTTGGCATTTCTCTGGGCCATCTCCTTAGTTAATTCTGCTTGTGCTGCTGGGTCTTCCACTTGCCTCTCTACTTGTGCACGAAGCCGGTCGATAGACTGCAAATACTTTCTGAGGAATACTCTTTCATATTAATATAACTACCCTTAGTTTCAACTGTTGGTAACTGGCTAAAAACCTTTTCTGCAGCACCACAGATTTTGTCTTGAATGAATTTGGTTAACACCCAAGTTTGATCCTCGAGGTCAGCCCACTCCCCCTCGCTGCATAGAAGTTCATAGGTGATATCATTCCCGTCTGCGTCAGTTGCGTCCTGGGTGCTTTGCTGAAGCTCTCCTAGGAGTCCCTTCAGAGATCTTTTCCACATGCTTTTCCACAGACCAAACTCTGAGGGGGTTAGGAGACACCGAAAAAGATCTTGGAGATCAGTCGGGACTAACTCATGCGATGTTAAGGTCGCTTCCATCATCCATTTAAAGATCTCACTGTCTCGGCCAAACCTCCTTTGGGTTTTGCAAATTTCTTTTTTATTTTGGTAGGGGAGGGCCTCATAGCTTCTAATATTATTTCTCCTACCAGAATATATGACAGGAGCAGCTGAGGGTATGGCTTCTTTTTCCTGATTCTAATCTCCAGGGTATCCTCCCTCCCGCCCCCACCCCCGTGGGAACTGGAAGGGGGAGAGTGGGAACAGGAACAGGAGAAGGGGTGGAGCTGCCCAGGAAGGAGGAGCAACCATGGGAACTAGGATTGCAACACCTGGGGGTGGGGTCAGAGGATGATGTCACGCAGGGCGGGAACATGGGGTGTCCGAGGGAAGGAAGGGGTTGTGGGATGGGAAAGGGTGTGGGGAGGGGACGTGTGGGTAAAAGGGATTGTGGGAAGAATAAAGGTAAGACAGAGGGTCTGCCACATAGTCGGTGGCCTCTTGGGGCTCAGCTGCGTGGCCGGCGCCATCTTGGATCTCAGCCACATGGCCAGTGCTTTGTGGATGGATGGGGTCATCTTTAAAGCTAACAGAACGCCGAATTCGGGGAGTAACAACTGGGGTACCAGAGTGCAGGGAAGGTTCTCTGTCAGTCTGTGCACAACTGCCAGAGCCAGAGTACTGATCAGAATGTGGGGGACCATGGAAATAGCAGCTGTGCTGGGTACCCTGCTTGTCTTGGGATGCCTCACGCGTCCCCTCCAGTTCAGGGGCAGAGGGCTTAGGAGAGGGGATAGGGGAGATCGGGGGAGTCTGCTTTGGCTGTCCCTTCATTTCCCTTTTAATCAATTCTTTTCAAATTAGCAGGAACAAGGGGAGAAACTTAGGTACAGTATCATCTCCCTGTTCCATTTTTAGAGTTAATAGGTCTCCAGTTTTGTCCCAGGAAGAGACAGAATCTGCATTCTGCAGGGTGAACTGAGGGGAATGGAGATATAGCCAGCAAACAAACTGCTTTAATAATTTCTTAGAAATTGTGACATTCCCACCACCTAAGGTTTCCTGAACTCAGGAATATATGCTCCATTTTTGCGCAGAAAGCTGAGAGCCCATCCTGATGTTAGAGGCAAACTATGCAATCAAATCTACTTTCTTTGCAGTAAAACACCCACAGGCAGCCGTTTTCCCCTCCCCCTTGTGATATATGTTGTTTTAATTCGTGTTTATATATAAAAAGTTGTATAGAATAAATAAAGAAAACTTTGCAGCCACTGCCACCGCACC
>PYHW01009464.1:2827-15732 GCA_013186435.1 Turdus rufiventris
TGAGGGGGGACACGGGATGGTGGGAGTGGGATTGGGGTCATGGGGGGCTGGGACACACTGTGGGGGTAGGGGGTGATGCCCGGATTTGTGTTGAGGTTCTGGGGTGGCACCAAAGAAATTAGGGACTGGGAGTGGGATTGGGTTGTGGGGACGGGCTGAGGGGAACACTGAGGGGCTCAGGGAGTGGTTTTGGGCAGCTATCCTGGTGAGTCTGAGGGGATTATGGGATTATGGAATTATGGGATCATGGGATTATTGGATAGTGGGATTATGGAAGTTAGGCTGCAAGTTAAAAAAGAGCTAGTTCTAAACTTACTTAATCAAAGGTGTTGGATTTAAGATGACCTTCCAATAAAAGCCAAAGCCAAGGATTATGGGATAGTGGGATTAAGGGATTATGGGATAGTGGATTATGGGAGAGTGGGATTAAGGGAGTATGGGAAATGGGATTATGGGAAATGGGATTATGGGATTATGAGAAATGGGAAATGGGAAAATGGGATTATGGGATTGTGAAATTATGGGATCATGGGATTGTGGCATTATGGGAAATTGAATTATGTGAAATGGGATTATGGGGTTATGGGAAATGGGATTATGCAATTATGGGATTAAGGAATTATGGGATTATGGGATAGTGGGATTATCGGATTGTTGGATTATGGGAAATGGGATTATGGGATTGTGGAATTATGGGATTCTGGAATTGTGGGATAATGGGAAATGGGATTATTTGATTATGGAATTATGAAATTATGGGATTATGGGAGAGTGAGATTAAGGGATTATGAGATTATGGGATTGAAGAGTTATGTGATAATGGGATTATGAGGTAGTGGAATGAGATTATGAGATTGTGACATTGTGGGATTATAGGATTGTTGGATTATGGAATTTTGGGATTATGGGATTATGGTATTAAAGAATTATGGGATTGTGGGATTATGGGAAATGGGATTATGGGAGAGTGGGATTAAGGAATTATGGGATTATGGGATTGAGGAATTATGGGATAATGAGATTATGGGTTTGTGGGATTATGGGATTGTGAATTTGTGGGATTTTAGGATTGTCAGATTATGGGTTTGTGGGATTATTGGATTGTTGGGTTATGGGAAATGGGATTATGGGATTATGGGATTGCAGAATTATAAAATTGTGGGATTTTGGGAGAGTGGGATTAAGGGATTATGAGATTATGGGATTATCAGATAATGGTATTATTGGATTATGGGACTGTGGTATTATGGGATTAAGGGATTATGAGATTATGGGATTATCAGATAATGGTATTATTGGATTATGGGACTGTGGTATTATGGGATTAAGGGATTTGGGGATTTTGGCATTATGGAGTTGTGAGATTATGGGATTGTGGGATTATGGGAAATGGGATTATGGAATTATGGGATTATGGGAAAACCTAGAAATGCGCTGGGATAAGGAAATCCCAAATCTCCTGGAACACCTGGATGGTTCAGGAAAAAGAAATGGCATTGTGGGATACAGGGGAGATGAGATAAAGTGATTATGGGATTATGGAAAATGGGATTATGGGATTACGGGATTATGGTATTATGGGAAATGGGATTCTTTGATTATGGAATTATAAAATAATGGGATTATGGGTGAACAGGATTAAGAGATTATGTGATAATGAGGTTCTGGGATTATGGGATTGTGAAATTATGGGATTATAGGATTGTGGGATTATAGGATTGTGGGATTATGGAATTGTGGGATTATGGGAAATTGGATTATGGGATTATGGGATTATGAGATTATGAGATTATGGGAGAGTGGGATTAAGGAATTATGGGAGAGTGGGAATAAGGAATTATGGGATAATCAGATTATCGGATTGTGGGATTATATGAAATGGGATTCTGGGATTATGGGATTATTGGATTGTGGGATTATGGGGTTGTGGGATTATGAAATGGGATTATGGGATTAAGGAATTATGGGATAATGGGATTATGGGATTGTGGGATTATGGGAAATGGGATTATGAGATTGTTGGAAATGGTATCTTGAGGGGGTAAATTAATACCACACCCTCTCTGCCATTCAGGCTTGTTTTTGTTACATTTGTTTTCTCTTCTTAAAAAGAACATTAAAGGCAAAAGAGTATTATATTGTAAGGTCCCGTTTACAGGCCACTTTTCCTCATTTCCTAATTTACATAGTAGCCACTACAGATTACAATGTTTAATTGAATCACTTTTCTCCAAATTCCCACCAGGGACCCCTCCCAAATCTTTCCAATGCACCAAACCTCCCCCAAGGGGACTCTTTTTGACAATCTCCTTACAGCCAGTGCTGCCCGCTCCTGCCTCTATCCAGACACCCTCACTTAGCAGTGGAAATTATCACTTGTGTTCCTTTCTTAACTCTCATTCCATGGACACTGCACGAACCACAGATTGGGTATTTGAGTTGTGACTGGCACCAGTGCTGGAGTTTGCAGCGCTGTTGAGCAATTAACAAGAAATAATCACATGGTCCAGCCTCGCACAATCCACCCCGTCCTGATCCTCCAAGGGAACACAGAACGAGGTGGCACAAGCCAAAACATTTTGACAGACTCACAGGAAAGAAACAAAATCTTATTGACAGACACACGGACAAGAAACATCAGCCCTCTATAGAAGGCACAAATTGACACGTAGAACAATCACACCCAAAATTCCAAAACCTGGGCTAATACCTGAAGCCATCAGACTTCCTTTAGGGCACTCTAACCCCTAAAGGACTGCAACCTGTGAATTCCAACATAGGAAATTTCACCCGTGCTCCAGCACCCTGTGTGAGTCGTCACACGTGTCTTACTGAGTTACTGAATCAAAAGCAGAAAGAAAATCCACAGCAGTGAAAAAATGCCTTGAATTTCCTGCAGTCCTTCCTTGTCTCCCCCCACAGAGAGCCGGTGAAGTGCGGAGTCCCTCGGGGAGCTTTTCAGAACAGCGAGATCACAGAACAGCTGTGAGCCACAGCAGTGACTGTTCTCCTCATCCTGAGGGCCAGGAAATCCAGTTTGGGACTGAAGTTTGTGGTTTTGCTCTACAGTTTATACTCGGCTTGCCATAACCACAAGGAGATGTGGAACCAAGGGCAGAGCTCGCAGTGTCACAAAGAGCTCTGGCAGTGGCAGTGCAGATCACCTGTAGGCACCTCCTGTAGTGGCTTTGTTTGCACCAATTAATTAGTGTCTTGTCATCATTATCTTCTGTCTTAACTCTGAGTCAGGATTAGAAACACGGTGGAGCCGAATTTCTCATTTGGACTTGGTGGTTCATTGAATCTTATCTAAAGTACAGAGAAGTTCTATAACACTTCTTGATACCAGCTCATATGGAGGTGAATCTAGAGAGTCACAAGGTCTCGTAAAGCTAAACAGTTTAATAAAGAGCTTACACCTCTATTATTTACACTTTTGACCCAATAACCAACACCTGTGACCTGCAGTGCAGCACTCACCAGAAACTACTACCAGAAATGAAGAAGAGGGAAGAAGAAGAAAGAATTAGACCTGAGAACCTCCACCTTGTCCCATTCCTATTACTATATTCTAAAAATCCCAAATTCAAAACCTTTCCCATGTGAAATTACACACTTGTGCTCCACTACACACCCATGACTTTAACTCCATCACTCAAATTTGGAAGCCTTTTCCAAGGCCTCAAGTCAAAAGCAGTGTTCTCCTGGGGATCAGTGTCAGAAAGCACAGAAAGTCCAAAACTCGCAGGTTTCGGGGTTCCAACATGGGACCATGAAAAAAGAGCAAACATAAGAACTGACTTGAGATCTGCTTTGGGCATTGCTCATGCCCATGGAACCACATGGAAGGAAAGAAATCCATTCCCAGCTCAGGGATCTGTGATTAAATATGAACAGGAAATATTGTCCCTCCTCGATAGCACCCAAAGAAGGGGCCGTGCCACAGCCCAGGGCACAGCAGCTCGGGGATTGCCAAATCTGGGGGGAAATAGCCTGGCAATAAAGCACCTGGTGTTAATTCCTGATAAAGGAATTTCACCCCCAGAGGTGAGGTCTGGATAGAGCTGGGCAGATGGAAAATTGGCTGTTTATGGAAAAGGCGCCAGGAAAGAGGGTGGGTGGGTGATAACTCCCAATAACCAGGCCAGGCCCACCCCGACTGAGGCTGCAGTTGGTGGAGAGAAGCACCAGCCAGGATCTGGGCAGTCCATGGCATGGGGACTGGTGTGCGGCCTCAGACACTCAGTGTCACCAGGACAGAGCTGTCAGGTCTGTTCCAGAACAAGGCCAGGTCTGCTTTAAATTAACCCTTGGAGCTCAGACCCATCACCCCCAGGGATCTCTGGAAGAGGAAACACTCCCAGGGATTGTAGAAAAATGGATTTTCTGAGCTACCACGACAAGAAGGTTTCAGGCATCTTCTGGTGTTGCTGGAGCCCTTTCTTGGCATTCCAGAACTTCTCCTGCCACACCAACACGGCCAGGGAAGCCTCCCAGGCAGTGCCCCAAAAGATCATCCCCAGGCTTGGGGTGTCTACAGGGACGTCATCTGGCGTTAGGGGTGTGACAGCAACCCAGTGAGCAGTGGGGAGCGGGACTGGGGTTACTGGGGGGATGTGGGATGATGGGATCGTAGGATTGGCATCCTGGGGGATCATAAATAAGAGAGAGAATAAAAAGTCTTAGTTGCCCTGAAGGTGCTGGATTGGGCTGAAAGATGCAGAAAAATACAAAAGGATGTAAAAGTGGGACACTGCAGAATAAACAAGGCTGGAGCCCATGGTGCGATTTTGGCAAGTTCTGTAATACAGAAGCGGCAGTACCAACCATAAGCAAAAGGTCAAAGTGAGGTGATGCAGGATATTGAGGCACTCAGTGAAAACCACATCCTGAAGCTCCTTTTATGGCACCTCTGTGAGTAAAATTCTATCTTAAAAGAGGTGGAGCCATGCAAATTATTTACAGGAAAAAGCTAGTTCTGTATCAGATAAGCAGCCCATTTTGATTACTATTTATAACTACGTTGGGTAAATACCCGGTGGCCAATTGCCCCTGATCTGGAGGAGCGGGAGAGATCTGCTGTGAGTCCGAGCTGATCAAGAATTCCGGCTCTCTGGTACCTCCAGCTGTCCCAGGGAGTTCACTCCGGCTGATTTGGGTATCAGGGTCTGGGGGGACGCTGGGGACACTTGGGGGAAACAGAGGACTGTGGGATTGGGGTCTGTGATGGCACTGGGGATGCACATGGGATTAGAAAGCTGTCCTGAGGTGCCACAGGGGTTCTCTTGGGTCTGGGAATGGGATTGGAGTGTGGGGGGAAACAAGGGAGTCATGGGGAGACCCCAGGCCTTGGGTCAGGGTGCTGTGGGTACGGAGAGCCAACAGGAGGGGCACAAGGGACTGGGAAAAGGGATTGGGGTCACAAGAGGCAGTAGGAAATGTTGGGAGGTGGGACACAGAACTACAGGAATGGGATTGGGGTTCTGAGGGCAACTGAGGTTGCTGGTGTGGGGTCATGAAGTGACCCCAGGATTTGGGATCAGGGTCCTGCAGGAGCTGAGAAGACACTGTGAGGAAGGAATATAGGAGAGTGGGAGTGGGATTGGGGCTCTGGGAGACACTGGGGACACGGTGGAGGCTCCATGAGTGACCCCAGGTTATGGGATTGGGGTCCCTGGACACGTCCAGGGCTCTCATGGCCAGGGCTGCCTCCCCTCCCCGGACTGACCCCACAGTCCCTCTCCAGCCCCTCACCAATGAAGCCTCCCCATGTCCCCCCATGTCTTTCAGCATCTTTTGTGTCCCATCTTTGTCCCCTGTGTCCCCTCAGTGTCTCCTCGGCCACCCCTGTGTTCCAACAGTTTCTACTCGGTGTCTCCTCTGTGCCCACTCTGTCTCCTCTGTGTCCCCCAGTGTCCCCCAGTGGCCACCATGGACTCTCCTCTCCATGGCCCTCCTGGCTCAGACCCTGGCACTGCTGGCAATGGCCGTGGCCACCGTGGCCATCAAAGTGGTGCCCCTGGACATGGCCAAGAAGTCCTTTGATGACCAGTACCTGACTTGTGCCGATGACATGAACACAATGCTGCCAGAACTCAACAGAACTGAGTTCCGCCAGAATGCTGAGTTTGCCCGGGTCTGGCCTAAGGCCAGGGCTGAGTGGCAGAGGCAGGGGAGCTCCATGGGCCCTCTGAGCCAGGACGAGGCCATCGCTCTCATGATGTACTCCATGCCGGATGAAGTCAGTTCAGTGTACAGGCAGTTCAACGCGGCCGTGCGCGAGGCTGGAAAGTCCCGTCGGCAATACCGGAGCAAATTCCACTTCAAAACGCTGCATTTCCTGCTCACCCGGGCCCTGCAGAAGCTGAGAGTACCCAACAAGTGCCAAAACGTGTTCAGAGGGGTGAAGAATTACCAATTCAAGGTGAAGACTGGTGACAAAGTTCGCTTTGGTCAGTTCGCGTCGACATCGCTGAGCCGTGAGGTCTCGGAGGGGTTCGGCACGGACACGATGTTCCGTGTCCACACGTGTCACGGCGCCAACATCCAGAAATTCTCATATGATCCCAGCCAGAGGGAGGTGCTGATCCCACCCTTCGAGACATTCAAGGTCACCGATGTCACTCGGGAAGGGAGCACGATGAACATCAAGCTGCGCTCCACCGGGAAATTCAGCAACCGCAAATGCGACTGGCTACCAGGTGATGTCACAGGGGCAACATTCCCTGAGGGGACACAGGGACACTCAGTTAGGGTTGGGGACAAGGACACCCAGTGCTGGGGACACCCATGGCCCAGAGGGGACAGGGACACCCACATTGAGCACCCAGTGCTGGGGACAAGGACAGGGACAGCCATCGGTGGGCACAGGGGATGGGGACACCAGTGCCAGATGAGAGGGACAGGGACATCCCGTGCTGGGGACACCACCTGGGGTTGGGGCGGCAGAGGCACCCATGGGACAGCACAGGGGACAGGGATCCTGCAATGGACCCCTCTGGCTTTCGCACCCACAGGGTCCCCCTGCCCCCCTGTTGCTCTGCCCATGGCCCCTTGATGCCACAGATCCCCCACCCCATGGTCACCCCCATAAACCCTGTCCCTCTCCCCATGGCACCCTGACACCCCTGACCCCTCATCTCATGATCATCCCCATACCCCATGGCCCCCTGACCCCTTTCTTTCTCCTCCCAGGTAAGACCATCCCCAGGACATCCCCCCACCTCTAGGGGCTTCTCCTGGCCACTGTGGTCATGGCAGTGGTCACTGGAAGCCCCTGAGCTACGAGGCCACCAAGAACACAGTGACCTTTTAGGCACTTCCCTATGGAGGGGTTTGGCAGCGGCAAAGGCACGGCCACCTCCTAAAGCTCTTTGGCTACCTTGCCTGATGGATCTAAAAAGCTTCTGCTTGCTTGCCTGGTGGATCAAAATTTTCCCAAAACTTGCTACTGGCACGCCTCATGAATCTGCTAGCTACTTAACACCTTTCCTGTAGGGTGCCCTTCATTTCCCAAAATAAAGCAGTTCCTGGAGCTTTTGTTAAAGGCAAATGAAAGCTTTGTTTTCCAAATCTCGACCCTCAAAGAGGTGATGGAGAATTGTCCCTCCCTTTTTCTTTGTTCACAGAAGCCCCTCATGAAGGACCTGGAGGGGCTGGAACAAGTCCGGGCAGGGACGGAGCTGGGGAAGGGTCTGGAGCAGCAGGCGAGGCTGAGAGAGCTGCTGGGGACTGCTCAGTGGAATCAAAAAAGGATGAATGATCAATTTGGATCGGTTCCATAGTTCCCAATTTGAGGCAAGAAAACAAAATTCAGGGACTACCAGATCTACCTCTTTGGCTTCTAGGCTAGCTCAGTACCAGGAGGAGGCTTAGAATCCTCAGGAAAAAGATAAAAGACCAAAAGAGGCTCTTCTTCCCAGGATAATCAAAGCTTTATTCCTGAAGGGCTCCAGGGAAAGAGAGAGAGAGAGCATGGGAAATCCGGGGATTTTTCAAATCTCAGCAAGGGGTGGAGGAACCCGGGACCACAGGCAATCAGGTCCAGCTGGGAAGAAAAGGGGAGGGGAAGGGTTAAACCATAAAACAGACCATGGGCGAACCACAGGAGAAACCATTTCAGTGCAAAATATAAACCAAGGCAGTGAATTACAATAAGGAAAGATGCATTCGGAAGGAACAAAAAAACCAAAAACAGACAGAAAAAGGATTAAAACTAAAATAAAGAAAAGGGGACAGAGGCAGGACCAGCCATTTATTTTTTTAAAAACACGGTGTTTTCTCAGAACACTCTTTTCTGTCCAAATTCGGGATTTTTCCCTCGCTAGCCCACACAGCTCCTGAGCTCGCCCTGGAGCTGCGCTTCTGGAATTGCCCACTGGAGGGCAGCAGCGAGCGCAAGTCAGCTGCAGTTCCAGGTCCCACCAGCAGGCGGCAGCACAAGCCTGGCCCCGGGGCTCAGGAATGGTTCGGGATGGAGCGACCTTAAAGCGTGTCTGGGGCCAGCCCTGCCAGGCCAGGGACATCTTCCCCTGGGCCAGGCTGCTCCAGGGCCCGCCCAGCCTGGTCTGGGACACGGCCAGGGACGGGGCAGCCACAGCTTCTGTGGGCAGCCTGTGCCAGGTCATCACCACCCTCCCAGGGCAGGAGTTTATAGGAAGATGGGTGGTGATGTCCTTGAAAAACAACTCAGATTGTTGGGGTCTTTAGGAGGAATGATTCTCAGTGTCTTCAAAATGGGTCTTGATGTCTCCACATGAGAAGACATGAAGTTGTCACAGCACCCAGGTGGTTGCACCAGAGAGTTTGAACTCCCAAGCTTTGGGGTAATAGGAGAAGTGCATCCCCACCAAGTCTCTTGCATAACCCAGACAGCCTGAACTTCTGAACTTCGGGGGGAAATGCCAGGTCCAAGGGGGATATGGGGCTGGTGGTTTGGGAAGGCTGCACCTCTTGGTGCCTGAGCAATGGGGAAAGGAAGAAGGCAACATGTGGCCAGGAGATTGGGATTAACAGAGGCTGCTCCTTCTGGAACCACGAGAGAGAAACCCCACAGGGCCATGGCTGTGGGAACTCTGTCCCTTTATTCAAATTCAGTTTCAAGACTTCTCTGTGAACACTTGGCCTTTCTTAGCGGAGCTTTTCCCTACTCTATGAAGGTGCAGGGCTGAGCTTAAAGACTGACAAAAATGACAGAAGGATGTAAAAGCACAATAATTTCACGAGTATAAGGCACTCCGGAGTATAAGGTGTACTTCTGGGTTCAGACCAAAATTTTAGACAAAAGGGTGCACCTTACATTCGTGAAATTACTGTGTTCATACAGGGCAATCAACGTGGCTGGAATAAGTAGAGAAAGGGCTAAAGGGAGCTCCAGTGGGGTTTTTGAAAAGTTCTGTGACACAGAAGCAGCAGCTCCTGCCCAAACCAAAACTTTGAGGTGAGTGATCTGGGATATTGGGGCACTCAGTGAAAAAGACCCCCGGGACCCCCTTTTTATGACTCTCAAAGACAATAAAAATTATTTCCTGAAAGAGGCAGAGCCATGCAAATGGTTTACAGGAGAAGTGCTGGTTCTGTGTTAGCTAAGAAGCCCATTTCAATGAATATGCAAAGTTTGGGTGGATAAATATCCTGTTGCAAATTCCCCCCTGAGCTGCAGGACCAGGAGAGATGTTGCATATAGGTAAAGCCCTATAAAATGAGGGCCTTATCACCCTTGTAAAATCAAAGCTCAGGCCCACTGCTTTGGTGAAGTAGAAAACTCTCCTGAGGAGATGTCCTAGGTTACATTGTAAAGATGTGCCCAAATGTTTGGATTCTATCACCGTCTGATGAAACCAGGTGAGGCAGTGATTCTTATCTCAGTGGGAGATATTTTCTGTTAATGGGCCAGCTGATAAAATCCAGGGGGCAATGCTCTTTATCTTTTCCAGACCCATCCTTCCTCCAGACAAATATCTCCGATTAATGGGCCAATGAGTCCCACTGTAGGACTGATAAAATTACATCATCCCATTGGGAGATACTCCACCAAGGGGGAGGACTCAAACATTTCCTACCTAGATAAAAACTGAGATTTGGAACACCAAGGCAGCCCTTACCCATTTCTTTCCAGAGGACAAGAGTTACCAGATCTTTGTACAGGATCACTACTTCAACAAGACCACTTCATCTGAACTGCTACCACCACCCTAATTGGCAGGCTGTCACATTGTATTCTGACTTTGCCAGTGGTTTTTCTTTGGTACTATTGCGTGTGTTTTATATTTCTCTTTTTTTTTTTTTTCCTATTAAATTGTATTTCTGACTTCATGTCTCTTGCTGATTTTGCTTTAAAACTATTACAAGAAAATAGATTCTATTTCTAGAAGTTCAGTCTCACTGTGTTCTTCTCTGTCTCCCAGCTAAAGACATCTCTGACCTTTACTACCTGCACAACAACACCTTCTCATTTTTCTTTTACCTCCATCCTTCTCTCGGGCCAAAACTAAGGGATCTTGAGGGGGTAAAGTAATACCACACCCTCTCTGCCATTCAGGCTTGTTTCTCTGTGTCAGAAACATTTCCAGGTAAATTACTTTGTTCCATTTGTTTTCTCTTCTTAAAAACAACATTAAAGGCAAAAGAGTATTATATTGTAAGGTCCCATTTACAGGCCACTTTTCCTCCTTTTCTAATTTATATAGTGACCAGCATTCATTACAATATTTAATTAAATCAGTTTCCATTACACTGCCTCCAGGGACCCCTCCCAAATATTTCCAATGAGCCAAAACTCACCCCAGGGTTTCTTTTGACAATTTCCTTACTGCTGGTGCTGCCCACTCCTGGCTCTATCCAGGCACCCTCACTTTGCAGTGAAAATTATCACTTGTGTTCCTTTCTTAACTCTCATTCCATGGACACTGCACCAACCACAGATTGGGAATCTGCGTTCTGACCTGCACCAGTGCTGGCGTTTGCAGCGCTTACGAGCAATTAACAGGAAAGGATCATGTAATAGCGGTGAGAGTTTTGCACTACTTAATTTGTGGTTTGTCTTTTTTCTGTTTTCACTAAGAGCCATGATTAACAAACACACGAAGGAAACCAATTTTCTCGTGTTCGGGCTTAGTTGTAAATTAAATCTTATCAAAAAGTTCAGAGTGTTCAGCAGCACTTCCAGCTACCTGCTAGAAGCGAGGAAAACAGAGACAGATCCAGCTACTTTAAAGTCTTTTAAAGCCAAACAGTCCAACAGAGAATTAACACCTATATTATTTATACTTTTAACCCAATAACTAAATTCCCATGACCCTCACTGTTACACCGACTGACCATCCAGAAACTACTACCTGAAACTCATGGAGAAGGAAGAAGACGGAAGATGAACATCCAAAAAGACAGCACTCAAAATCTTCCAT
Organism: Turdus rufiventris; assembly: GCA_013186435.1. Taxonomy (NCBI): domain Eukaryota; kingdom Metazoa; phylum Chordata; class Aves; order Passeriformes; family Turdidae; genus Turdus; species Turdus rufiventris. Next base: position 14,233 of record PYHW01009464.1, read on the forward strand.
CTTGTCTCATACTTATTACTATACTTTAAAAACCTGAAATTTTAAACCCTTTACTGTGTGAAATCACACACTTTTAATTAACTACACACCCGTGATTTTAACTTCATCACCACTCAAATTCAGAAGCCGTCTCCATGGCTTCACATCAAAAGCAGTGTTCTCCAGGGGGTCAGTGCCTGACAGCACAGAGAGCTTAAAACCCCCAGGTTTGTGGGATCCAACAGGATCATACGGTCCAACCCCACGCACTCCACCCCACCCTGATCCTCCAAGGGAAGAGAGGAAGAGGTGGCACAAGCCAAAAATCTTTTGACAGACACAAAGGCAAGAAACGAAATCTGATTGACAGACACAAGGACAAGAAACATTAGCCCTCTATAGAAGGAACAAATTCACACGTAGAACAATCACACCCAAAATTCCAAAACCTGGGCCAATACCTAAAGCCATCAGACTTCATTTAGGGCACTCTAACCCCTAAAGGACTGCAACCTGTGAATTCCAACGTCAGCAATTTCACCCGTGCTCCAGCACCCTGTGTGAGTCATCACACGTGTCTTACGGGAGTGACTGAACCAAGAGCAGAAAGAAGATCCAAAGCAATCAACAAATACCTTGAATTTCCTGCAGTCCGTCCTTGTCTCCCTCTGAAGAAAGCTGGTGAAGCGCGGAGTCCCTCAGGAAATTCTCAGGGCATGCCATGGGCCTGCACATCTCCAGCAGACCTTGCAGCCAGGCAGAGGATTCTCTCCTACTGGGCTCGCCCAACTGAATCCCTAAACTGGGGAAGGAAATAAAACCTCTGAGCCAGGACTCCCAGAGCCTGGTGCTGTTGTTGGCACACAAAAAGCTCCAAGGGCTCTGTTAAAATCTGGAGATCCCATGGGAGATGCCAACATCAGGGTCACCTTTGAGTTCCAGAACTTGTCCTTCCTCAAGAGCCCAAACCAAAGCTCATTCTGGGGTCTCCTTTGTGGGGGAATGTCAGGAGACCTGTGGGGAGCTTTTCAGAACAGCGAGATCATAGAACAGCTGTGAGCCGCAGCAGTGACTGTTCTCCTCATCCCGGGGGCAGGAAATCCAGTTTGAGACTGAAGTTTGTGGTTTTGCTCTACAGTTTATACTCGGCTCACCATAAACACAAGGAAATGTGGAAGCAAGGGCGGAGCTCGCAGTGTCACAAAGAGCTCTACTACTGGAAATGATGAAGAAGAGGGAAGAAGAAGAAAGAAAAAAAGATCTGAGAACCTCTACCTTGTCCCATTCCTATTACTATATTGTAAAAATCCCAAATTCAAAACCTTTCACCAGGTGCAATTACAAACTTCTGTTGCAATACACACCAGTAACTCTATCACTCAAATTTGCAAGGTTTTTCTCAGGCCTCAAGTCAAAAGCTGTGTTTTCCTGGGGATCAGTGTCACAAAGCACAGAAAGTCCGAAAACTCGCAGGTTTCTGGGTTCCAACACGGCAGCAGGAAAAAGAGCAAACACAGGAAC
>PYHW01009466.1:3769-16350 GCA_013186435.1 Turdus rufiventris
GAGCAACTCCCAATGGGATGCAGTAATTTTATCAGTCCCACAGTGGGACTCGATGGCCATGAGCAGAAAATGACTGGCTGGAGGAAGGCTGGGTTGTGAAAAGATAAAGAACAATGGCCCATCGGCAGAATATCTCCTGCAGAGTTAAGGATCACTGCCCCACACTCAACAGATGGTGGTAGAACAGATACCTTTTATCCCATCCTGTATTGCAACGTGCAGCTTATAATCAGGTGCGGCTAATATATGGACAAAAGAACAAAAAGTTGCCAACACCCGGGAGTGCGGCTTATACTCGGTGCAGCTTATAATAGTGAAATTACTGTATTTCATGATGGACACCTGACGTGTTCTGGGAAGTGCTGAGCATCTCCTGTCTGAAAGTCAAAGCTTTCTGATGTGGGGTTAAACAATCCTTGCTGAGCACTGGGAAGAGGGCAAAAGACAGTTTTGTCCACAGGTGGGTGCATGGGAGACAGGGTCAGGACGTGTTTTGGGGCAGAGGAGGTTGCTGGGCCATAAGTGCTCCGGAGGATTCTCTGAGGATGATGGGGGAAGAAGGCAGGGCCCCAACGCCAGAGCAGAGCCCAGCCCTCCTGCTCCCTTCACCCCTCTCTTTGCCAGCCCTGTGTCCATCCTGTAGAGCTGTGCAAGTTTGCCAGAGATGTCAGAGGGGCTCATGCTGTGTTTGTGCCATGCCATTTGGGAGGGATCCTGGCGCATCCTGAGGCGTGGGATGTGCTTCTCCTGGGATCTCGGTGGGAATTGTGTTGTGCCTGCTGGTCCTTCCCAAGGCGCTGACAGAGCCGGGGAGTGTTTGGGGGCAATGCTGGCACCTGCACAGCTGGCTGCAGCTGTGCTGCCCCTGTGCAGAGCCCTCTGCCCTCTGCTCAGCCTGGGCACGTCTGCATGCAAGATTTGCAAATCCTGCCTTCGCTGCAGGCTGCAGCTGGTCGAGCTCTGCTGCAGCTCTGGGCGCTGCCAGGGCTGGGGCTGGAGGAGGAATCTTGTTCCTCTGCTCTTGCAGAGGGACGAGAATGGCTGCTGGTGGGTTTTGAGCAGAGTTGGAAGACTTGCAAGAATCTCCATTCTTGTGGCTCCTCCTTGCTTTATGCAAACACAAATTATTTCCCCACAGGGCAGTGATGCCTTTTTGGAGGAATTGCTGCAGGTTGTGTTGGGGTGGGAGTGCCTGACCTTGCACAGGTGTGCTTGTGCCTTCTGACACAGAAATACCCAGAAATCTGCAACAGCAACAGGTGTCAGGGACAGCAGGTGAACATCAGCAGCAGCTAAAATATTCTGGTATCTTTGCATGCAGCAGTTTCTCTGGAAGTCCAGGATGACTGTTGTCACCCTAACAGTACTTGTATTCTATGAAAAAAAATGGAGACCAGCAATGGGCGCAAATGTTATGTGGCCCATCCTGCCATGGCTAAAATCACAGAATATCCTGAGCTGGAAGAGACTCACAAGGATCATCTAAGTCCAACTCATGGAAAAAAGGGAGCACAAAACCAAGCCCCCACTCCTGGCTGTCTCTGCTCTGGCACAATGTTGGAGTGTGCACTGCGTCTGCTAGTGCAGGGAATGGCACAGAGGGGCATCGCTGCCCTGCCGGGATAATCTGTGTCCTCACAGGAACCAGGGCTGTGTGGAGCAGCTGTGTGCTTCCCTTCTGGGCTGTGTGCACCTTCAGGGGCAGCTGATCCGAGCAAAAGGCTCTGTGCAGCCACGAGCACCCGATCACAAAGTGCCCGTGCCCAAATTCAGCAGGGCATCCTCAACAAAGTGCAGCACAGGGTGTGAGTGTCTGCCTCTCCCCGCTGCAGATTTAGATACGTGCATCAAAGAGCTACAGAGATCATGCCTCAAATTCAGTCTTAACAGAGACTTCTCAGCAGTGGAAGAGTTTGGGGAATTGAAGGCAGTGTGGCAGGAAACTTCCACTTGCACCAGTTGTTCTGTTTTGTTTCCATTCTCACCAGCTAAAATCCAACATTGCTGTCAGGGTCTGGTATTCTGTAAGTGCTGGTGTTTTCTGTCCTCAGCTGAGCTCTTGGAGAGATGCTTTTAATCACAGGTTAAAGCAAGGAGTTCCCTGGTGTGTTCCCAGGTGTTTGGGTCTCTGTCTGACAGAACAAGGCTCCAAGAGGAGCCAGGACAGTACTAGAAATGGGAAGGGAATGAGGAGGATTGCACCCACCACAGTGTGCGCTGTGGTCCCTAGGGAACCATCCCATCCCAGAGTTATTTTTCATGAAAACATCACTGGGGTTGGGCGTGTCTGGGTGTCCAAGCAAGGGCTGACCTGTGCCTGGCAGCTGATGGAATATTTCCAGGGACATCAGCACCATGGCTGCTCTGGAGATCAGCTGGAGAAGCGCTTGGCAGTGACAAAGGTGGACAAGAGCTTGCCAAATCAGTGACAAGTCTGGGGACAGCGACAGGGAAAAGCAAAGCATGGCACTCAGCATGAGTGGGTGTTTGTGTGTTGTATCTCAGCTATGTTTTCCCAGAGGGACAGAAATAAGAAGCTGCACTCACACCAGGTAAAGGTTTGAAGGGCAGTGTCTTGGAGACGGCAGGAGAGGGACAGTGGCCTCCAAAGGACCCCTAACATGGAGCAAATGCTGCAGATTCTTCTGTCATCTCCTCTGCTGGTCAAGCCACAATGTGCCAAGGTAGCTGCTCTAGGAGGCTGCTGGAGAGGCTTGCAAAGTATTTTCTCTGCTTTTGTCTGAAGTCCACTTCTTTTAAAGTTGAACACCACATCCATGGGTGGTGCTGAGCTTTTCTGCTGCTCTGTCCCTCACAGTGAGCTTTTCTGTCTGCTCTGCCCTCCTGTCACAGTGTCCTGCCAGCAGAGAGCTCCCAGCTCATGGCTGAGCTCTGTGCCGTGCAAAGCCCTGGTGGTGAGAGCTGTGCCCAGGGCTATCAGGAGAGCCCTGACAGCCAAGAGTTAATCAGGAGTGTGTCCCTCTCCAGCTATGGCTTTCCAAATTTTCGTACAGGTAAAGCAGGTCTTACTCTAGGTAACAGAAATAGGACTGCATCAAATACCAGAATCTTTGGTCTCTGGAATATGGCACTCCTGAGCCCACACTCCCTGTCCCCTCTTCTGGCAGTCCGTGCTGGCTCTGTGTGTGCTCTCAGTGTCCTGCTCATTCCAGGACACCTCTGGTGAGCATCTGCTCTGGTGTAAAAGCTCCGTCCCCTCCTGAGAATGAATTCTCTACCCACCAAGATTTGTTCTTTGCAGGTTCTTGGCTCATTTAATGCACTTTAGGCGTGGGGTCCCATCAGGCAGGACGTGCTGAATGAGGGGTCATGGTGCTGGGCTAGGAGTCTGGATGGCGACAGAGCCCACCGAGGTGTTTGTGCTGCCTGCCTGCACTCACAACCTCAGCAGACAGAAACACAGACGGAGTTCAGTGCATAAATTAATGACATGTTATTGACACAGGTCCTGTTAGCTCACTCCAAACATGACCAGAGCCTGATGGTGCTGGGGACTGGTGGTGTCCTCTCCAGCATTTTCCTGGGGTCTTCTGCACCATGCAAGTGGTGTGCAAAGGACTGAACCCTTTGGGAATCTGAACTGCAAGGGAAACGGTTAAAAACAGAATAACAGTGAGAGGAAAAAAGCAGGAGGTTACAGAGAGAAAAAAAATCTCCTGCCAATAGAAACTTCAAGTTTATTATTAATTATTCAGTGTCAAAGCACGGCAGTGCCTGTCTAGGCAGGGACACACAGAGAGGGTTCCCCAGGAGCACGGGGAGGGCACTGACCGTGCTGCCCACGGCTCTGAGGCACTGGGAGACGCCTTTGTGGAGCACCTGGGTGCAAAGATCCCACTGCCCAGTCAGCAGCAGCTAAAAACAGGCAGTGGGAAAATGCACAAAAATCAGAAAACTCCCTCAGGTTAAACAAGCGGAGACATCCAAGGCCACACAGAGATGAAAGAGGAAGAAACTCCTCCAGAGTCCTCAGGAAGTGCTGGAGGTTATTTAATGACTCCTGGCCCCACTCCAGCAGTGGTTACTCACTGACGGTGTCTTTATCCCTAGGAGTAAGTCCAGTGACTGCAATGAGGTGAAGCTTTGGGGGGCAGGAGGTGCTGCAGGGCTGGCAAGCGCTGACCTGAATTTCCCCTGCTGGTGTAGACTGTCCTTTCCCTCCAGGGTTCCATTCCTGGGGTTGCACAGTGGGTTAGGCTGCTTGTTCCATCATTTCTTTATTTCTTCAGGAGAGATAGTTTTCCCTCACCACACAGACACTGACATTATAATTTTAAATAGAGTTTGATGTGGTCTTTGCTATTACATTGCAATGCAGGCTGCATCTGTGCTCTATCCAAAGCCATCTACTTTTGGTGCAGGTTATATTTACCTTTGTTACATTTCACTAGAAGCTCATTTTCCAGTTCTTGGACATAGTTTCTGAGAGCACTTGGAGTTTTCTGTAAGTTTTTTCCTTACATGGTCCATCCTGAATGTGCTGAGGTGGCAGCAGGCTCTGGCCATGCTGGTGATGTGATGGTCTCACATCTGGATAGTTCTGGATGTCTGGAGGAGGAGTTTGACTGCCACAGGGCAAAAGAATTAAAACTTTGAGTGTTTCAAGAGCCACCCTGCATCTGTGGGCTCGTTGGTGCTGATCCAGCCCTCTCTGACATCAAAAGGAGCAGCTCAGCTGGCACAGGATTCCTCTGTGAAATTTCACTCCTCATGAAATTCTAGGGAGAGAAGAATAAATATCGGTCAGCTCAGATCTCCACTACAGTAGTATTAAAATAATGTAGTCTCAACTTCTGAGCAAGTTGTCAATTTCCTGTGAATTTCTAAATTCATAGAAACGAAGCAAAAAGCCATTTCAGCCTCCAAATGTTTGCAAGCAAAGTGTTGCCAGAGCCCGGGCAGGACAGTGTTCAGGGAGGGAAAGACCAGCCAGGTGGCAGAGGCTGTAGGCTGAGATCCTCCCGTGGAACCCTCAGCTCTGTCAGGCATTGGAGCCCTCCCTGCTCCTCACACCAGTGTGAATCTCAGCTTTTTGTGACCCCGATGGACACCTGGGCTTGCTGCATCCCTGTGCCCAGGGCTGTGCCGCCAGCCCATCACCTGTGAGGTGGCCATGGGGGATGGCTCTGGCTGTCCCCAGGTGAGGATGTCCCCGTGGCTCGTGTCCGAGGGGTTTGAGGGATGGTGACGCTCACCTGTTCCCAGCCCAGCACAGAGAGCTCCTGCCAGCACAGCTGCCCTTCCGACAGGCAGGTTACCAGCTGTCTGGTGTGCACATCAAGCATGTTTGTCACTTTTCTCCTAATGTGGTCCCCGGGGCCTCTGTTTTCCAGAGCGCTCTCCTCTGGCTCTGAGGTGAAGCCCTGCCAGTTTGCCATCAGCTGCAGTGAAGCAGGGATTTTCTCAGAGCTATGTTAATGAAAAGCCCAGGCTTCCACCACTCCTTACAGCCCTGCTGTAGCTCCAGCTGTTCTCATCAGGAGCTGTCGACTGCTAGATGCTTTTCAAGGAGCAACCTCTTCATATAAATTTAGCTGAAATTCAGTTTAGGGGTAGGTGACTTGTTTGATGGTGCCAGTACTGGGGCTGACCAGAATCCCTTTTAAGAATGCATTTCTGAAAGAAAAAGCAGTTTTGTGGAAAAGCAGGACTTGTCAGTTTTGATGGGTGTTTGTTATAAACGCTAATATAAATTAAGTAGAAAAGTCGTGAGCACGATGAATAGTTCTGATTTATCAATCAATTGGTGGAATCCAGGCAGGAAGAAATGGTGAGGTGCAGTTATGTACCTGTGTGCCTGTAGAGAGCTCATCTCTGTGTCTGTAATGCATCCTACACGTGCATGTGGATACAGAGAGAGGTGATAAAAGATTTGCCCTACAGTGGATAAATTATATTACGCACAAACTTTCACTTTTACAATTATGACAGTGATTTTTGAGGGGCCTGAAGAACAACGTCAGGAAAAGATTTAGGATTTTTGGTGGTTAGTTTCCTTCACATGCTGCTCTGGAGCAAGGTGCTTGTGTGAGAGGAGGGTCACAGTTCCTATCACGATGTGTGATGCTGGATTTTCCCCCTTTTCACATCAGCATCCTGTACACCCAGTCTCTTGGGTCAGCACACATCTGCACTGTTAAAGCAAATGCTTGAATTTCAGATTTGTTTGGGATGAGGGGAGCTCAGGCTGGTTTGCCCAGGCAGGGATGTGCAGACACAGAGGATGTTGGAAAGAGGCAGGGGCTGCATTCCCACACAAAACATCTCACAGCAAGGCATGAGGTGAACGATTTGGCAACTCTGACATATCAGGAGCTCTCCAAGTGTCATCTATTTCTGCGTCAGGGTTTCTCTGTGTCCCAGAAGCAGTAATGGGTTTTTGTTGCCCTGTTCCACCTGTACAGTGGGGTGACCACCTGGCTTGGTCAGGGTCTCCCTGCTCCCCCCAGGTGTGCTCCTGCCCCTCGGGAAGGACTGAACAGTTCAGCAGGGACTGTCAGGTCAGCTGCCTTCTCCAAAGTGCATCCCTAGTGCCAGGATTATCATGCAGACGCTGAAATCTGCTGCTGTCACAGCTGGTTCAAGCAATTCGAGCTTACTGGGATTTTAAAACCAGAATTATTTCCTGGACTGAAATGAGAGCCTCCTGAAATCCTGAATGATAATGGAAAAGCACTTTCTTGGATGGTGCTTTGGGAAGCTCTGGAGTTAATATTGTAAGCTGTAATTGCTGTTGTTGCCGATCGCGAAGTTTCCCATGAGCAGACAGAGCGAAATCAGTGAAACGCAGAAAATGGAGGTGTCCTGAGACTGGCAGCTCTCTGCACTTCAGGTTTTGTCTGCCATCTCCTTTGTGCGTGCTCCTTGCATTGAGGGCTTTTCATTGCTAGAGGAGGTTGTTCAGTGTTGGTTGAATTCTGCTCATTTTGCCCTCTCCTGGTATTTGCAGAACAGTCCCACTGGGGATTATTTGCATCAACTTGGTGACTGCTTTTGCACTGACTGTGCTTTTAGCTAATTGTACAAATAGCTGGTCACACTGAGCCTGCAGCAGCACTGGGTTCACACCTGCAGGCTGTCTGCACTCCCTGGATGTGCCAGAACCTGAGAAGAGCCCCTTCACAAATTAGTCATGGCACAGTGATGAGGATACGGTAGGGCTCAGAGAGAGCTGCAGTGCTTACAGAAACTGGGGGTTTCCTCGCTGAGCCTTGGGGCAGGGTTTGCTCTGCCGTGGGACCACAGGTGGGCACAGGGGAAGAGGTGAATCTCAGGTGTACCAGCCCGTGCAGGGATGGGAATGTGCCATCAGCCCCTGGTGCATGGCTGCACCTCCTGAGTGCCTGCCTGGGGCTCCCTGGGCTCCAGACATCCAGCAGCAACAGCTGCAAGCACCAAAAGCTGCATTTTAGGTGCATCCAGATGTGCTGCAAAAAGTCAAACCCTTCTTTTTATTGCTTTTTTTTTTTTTTTTTTTTTTACTTGAGAAGACTTTACAGACAGAAAAGGAAGTCCTAATTGGGAAAATCTAGAGGTGGGTGTCCCTACCTGCTCCAGAAGGACTTATGGATGTCTGATAGGTGAAGTTTTTCTGAAATTTTGGTGTTTGAACTTCTGTTTTTTTGCTGAACTTCCATTAGACTGATTGCAACTCGTTTCCTCATTTCATGTCCATACAATCCCAGAATGGTTTGAGTGGGAAGGACCCTGAGAGGCCATCCAGTTCCAGCCCTCTGCTGCAGGCAGGAGCCTTCAACTGCACCTGTATTCCACGAGATATTCAGCTAGACCTCTTGTGTTTGCTGTGTGCTTCTGGGCAGTCTGGGGTTTGTTTCTCTGTGCTCCAGCCCTTCTGTCACGACAGGACTGCACTCATGCACGCACCTATAATGCTGGAGCAACTTTGCTTGAGCTTGGAGTTATTTTCAGAGCCACAGCCTTGTCTGTCTCCGTTTTTTTCATGAGCCTTAGCTAGGGAGGTGCCTCCACAGCTTCTTCCTTGTTCTCGTGGGTTGTTGCTTCTGGGGCAGTGACTGTCCATGTGTTGGTGCCCACGACTTCAGAGATGGGAAAAGCACTTGGTCTGAAAGCAACCAACGCCTTTTCTTCAGATGACTGTGAGATATGAGTGTGGAGCTTGCCAATGTCCTCTCTCCTCTGAGATTCTGCTCAGAGATATTTGTAGTCAACACATCCCTGTGATAATTCCTGTAAGGATATAGCTCCAGCTGGAGACTGATTTTCCTTTGCTCCTGCAGATCCATGTTACAGGTGGAGGTTAGGAACCAAGGATTCTTGGCTTATTTGTCTTACATTGAAAGGAAATCCAGTTAAAATCTCCTGTTTGGACACTGATGTGACTGATTTGGGCATGGCAAAAGAGATGGTTGCCGTGGAGGTCAGGGTGTGGGAATTCCGTGAGGTAGTCACACCAGAGAAATGTGATGGTTTTCTGACCTGTGGGCATTCCATCTTCCTAAAACCGCCTCCCTGTAGCTCTGTAACAGGGTGCTGGCTGCAATGAAACATTTGCAGACTGCATCAGCCGCTCTGTGATTTTTTTGATCGCAGGCTGAGTAGGGATGTGCACCCACCATCAGAACTTCGTTTAGAAACTTCCTGCAGCTCTGTCATTATGGTTCTCTGACATCTCGCACCAGGGCACAGGGGCAGGGAGAACATGTCCCTCAGAGGACCTAGAGCCATGGAATTGCAGAGTGGTTTGGTTTGGAAGGGATCTCTAAAGGCCATGGGCAGGGACACCTTCACTCACCAGGGCTTCAGAGGAGCTGAGCAGCAGAGCAGGACGAGGTCCAGAGGATCTGCTCTTGTGGCATCACCAGGTCCTTCTTTCAGATGGTTTACAGGAGCCTCATCAACTTTTAGTTGACAAAATATGAAGAAAGAAACTTAGAGTGAGGAAACACCTTTAAGAGCAGCTTTGGTTGAGTGGTGGCCATCTCAGACAGCAGAGCCTCATTTCCCTGTGATGCTGCAGTAGCTGCTGGGTGCTGGGCTTTGCCTGATGAGCTGTCACACAGCTCTGCTGGAGTGGGCACTGCTCACCCCCATGCTGCTGCGTCTAATGGCCAGGATGCATATCCTCCTTTTGCATTTCAGTGCTTCTGAGAGAGAGGCACAGCCCTAAGGGAGAAGCTGAGAGCTGCTGATGCACAAGTGTGCACATGAAAGATTTCATGGTGGCTGAGCACTTCTGAACACACCAGAATGTCTTCTATTGGCTAAACATGCTCCAGCCTCCCCCCTTATAATTCTAAACAATTCTTGATGAATTTTGAGGAACTCCTTCTGTGTTCACTTTCCCTGCAATACAATTTTCTGCACCTGCTGTCTGTGAGACATTTGGCTGTTGGACTGTTTGGAAGGTGTCAAAATCAGCAGTTTTAAGGTTTGTTGGATTGAGCTGCCAGACTGCCCCACATACAGTTCCTTGGACAGATTTGGTGGTGGAGGCTTTAGAAAATCTCAGATATTTAAGAAGTGGTCCTGGTTTCTCAGCAGTCTGGCAGCAAGCCTCAGGGTGCCTGAAGGCAGGCAGATGGTCCAATATCTTATATATTGCTTCAGAATGCTCAGGCAACACCTCCTGTCAGAGCCCACGGTGCGAGGAGCACATTCCTGCTGCCTTTACTCCTCCTTTTCTTGGCTGGAGGTGATGGGAAGCCCTCAAACCCACTGCCAAGTCATCTCTCAGAGCCCAGGTTTGCTACGTGTTCTGGCTGGAGAGAGCTCAGGAGCCTCCTGCTGTGCCAACTGGGCTCCTCTGCATCCACCTGTAATGGATTTTACACCTGAGAGGTTATTTTTGGTGCTACAATTCCTCTCTGTCCCAAATGGGATATTTTGCCTCTTGTTACAATTCACAGAGCTAGACGGGGCTGCTGGTTTCATGCTGTGCAGCATCGACACATCATGCCCTTGTAAACACTGCTGTCAGCAGTAGCAATTCCATCTCTATTGTCCCAATAAGATTTCATGCTTGACAGTGCCTGACTTTTTTTGTCTGTACGTCAACTAATAAGAAATAGTCATGCAGCAGTCTTTTTCTTCTCTGATTCCTTGGGTTTCCAGTTGGTTCCTTGAGAATGAGCATCTAACCATTCTCTGCCCATTCTCACACTGATTTTCTCCCAGGCAGGAGGACACAGGAGTCGGCATTTGTGGAAGAGGGAGGTTTTTCTGATAGAGCAGAGCTTGTCTTTTTCTTCCTGGCGCCAGTCAGGGAACAAAAACCAGTCCCCATCTCTCATGGCTTTGGATGGCAGTGGAGAGTGGCCAGAGCTGTTGTGAGTGCTCAGAGATGGGAGGAACAGAATTGCAGGCATGCCTGAATACAAGGAAGATTATTTTGGAACAGTTTAGGGGTGTGTTTTTGAGTTTAAAATCTGTGTAACTGTTTGGTTCACCTATTCTCCCTCTCTTGCACCTACATGTTATTTGTTGCAGAGGCATTTGGTACCGGCTGGTTTGACCATCACAGCACCTTGCAGGGCCAGTTTGCTTTAAAGAAGGATGTCAGGATGTGGGGATGCTGCAATCTGTCATGGTTCCACATGAAGTTAGTGCCTGGTGTGTCAAATCGGTGTCTCTGGAACCTCTTGATCTTGTTCCTGAATGCTGACTCCCTCCTCCAGATCCTTGTCACAGCTGAAGCCAATTCCCAAGAATGCTTTCTCTTAGGATGAAATTGGGGCTGTTGAGTTGCTGATTTGACTGGGGAGTGTGAAACTGGTGCTACTGCACCACTCAGGAAAGTGGAAAATTTGTTTGGCAGCGCAGTTTCCATGTGTAGCTCCACTGGTCACCCCTGGGGCAGAAGCCTCTGGCCACCAAGGACAGTTCTTGACAATCTTTCCAAGAAGGTCACATTCTCTGTCGTGCCCCTCTCTGGGCAGACCCGAGGGAAGCTGGCCGAGGGTGGGCTGCCCTTGGACACAACCACCATGAGGAGTGGACCTCTCGGTCTGCAGAGGAAGGGTGATCTCCAGCCCAACCAGCAGGAGCTGCTGGCAGCGTCCTCACTGCAGGAGTGACAAATCTTCCTGCGCAAGCTGTGAGCTTCAGCATCATTTTGCACCACCACTCTGTGTACCTGTTTGTCACCTTGGAGATGAAAACAAGCCAAATTGTTAATCTCTGCTCTGTCCTGTGACTTGCTCAATCAGGAATGTTTCCTCACCCCTGATATTTATAAAAGGGTGATGGTGCTACTTGAATTTGCTTCCTGACACCCATGCTGAGTTTGTAAGCTGGTCACATCTAACCAGTTACCACAAAATTGATTCTGGAGCCTTCAGTTTAGAAACCTGCAAGGTACATCCCAGGCAATCACACTATCTCCATCAGGAACTGAATGAACCAGTCAATAATCAACATTGCCAAGGGTGAGGAGGTCTTTTCTAGCACCCTTGATTTTTTCTTTATGAACATCTGTACATTGGTATATAGCTACCTAGATGGACAGGTGGAGTAGAGATGGTCACTGTGTTTATACAAACAGACAGTGTATGTCTGTTTTACGTGAAGAGGAAGCTGTAGGTATGTGTGTGTACACTGGTGCATTCCTCAAAATTTGTTCTCTTGCTCTCTGCACTGCTCAAACACATGGGCCCAGGTTTATAACCTTGCTGAACTGTCACAAAAATGTTCGAAACCTTGTGGTGAAGATAATTGTCGGTGCTGTGACAGTCACCTTGGTACTTGGCAAGCCCAGAATAAACTCATTTTTCTAAATTGCTAAAGAACTTTAGGGCTCATTACAGACAGTTGTAGCAGGCAGGACTTGGCTGATAGGAGATCACAGTGTGTTAAGGTGCCCGTGTGGCAAGGTGTTTGCTCCATGTGCACCCCAGCCTGCCCCTTTCTCTGCACCCCTTGAGGGGCTGTGTGTGTGCACAGCTCTGCAGAGCCGTGGGGGAAAAGGCCTGAAGGCTGCCTCTGCACCTAGAGAGGCTGCAGCTGATCTGCCTTGCACTTGAGTCTCTGTTCTTCCCCTTGGTGAGCCCAGGCACTCTGGGGGAAGTCAGAGGCATTGTGGCAAGGCTGGAGGGTTTAATCCACTGATGTGCTGCTGGTCAGCTGTGGTCTGCACCTGAGGGCTCTTCATTCATGGCTGGCATCCTCCTTTTGGTCCTGACAGCATTTAAACTGTGCTTCACCCTCTTCATCCTCCTCCAGTGTTGCTGTCAGTTTCTGGCTGGCAGAGATGTTTGGTTTGCTCACTGATGCTCAAGCCTCCAGCCCCATCAGTGCAGTGTGGTCCCACTCCCTTTCTCTCTCCCTGCAGCGTGGGGAGGGGTGATCCAGGGTGTTGTGATGGGGGGAGCGTTTGCTTGTGGACTGAGATGATCTGGGGTCTGGTGCCAGAGCCTCCATGGCAGCAGGGAGGGTGAGATGGCTCAAAGGTGCAGCAGGGAGGGTGAGATGGCTCAAAGGTGCAGCAGGGAGGGTAAGATGGCTCAAAGGTGCAGCAGGGAGGGTGAGATGGCTCAAAGGTGCAGCAGGGAGGGTGAGATGGCTCAAAGGTGCAGCAGGGAGGG
>PYHW01009466.1:18818-37226 GCA_013186435.1 Turdus rufiventris
ATGGATGGGATTTGGAGCAGGAATTGTTCCTGTAGGGTGGGCAGGGCTGGGTGGGATTTGGGGCAGGAATTGTTCCTGTAGCATGGGCAGGGCTGCCCCTGAATCCCTGGAATGCCCAGGACCAGGCTGGACACTGGGGCTGGAGCAGCCTGGGACAGTGGGAGGCAGAAGGAGTTCAGGAGAGTGGTGCAGTGACCGTGCCTAGTGGGATTTAAAATATCTGTAGACACGAATATGGATTAGTGGTGGTCTTGGCAGAGCTGGGTAAATGGCTGGTCTTGACAAACTTAGAAGACTTTTTCAATGTAATTGAATTTGTGATTCTATGATTTCATATAGGCTGATTAATTTTTATTTAAGCACTGAAGTTATTTTAAACTGGAAAACTAAACTAAATTTAATTTTAAAGTCTCAAGATGGAATCTATCCACATGTTCCACATTTTCCTCAGTAGGGCTTTGTCTCACACAGTTTTCAGAAATGATCTCTGCTTGTGAACAAAACTCAGTTTCAGGCCATAAATGCTTTTCTATAGTCGGAGAAGTCTTGAAAATTTCCCCATCACTGCAGCTTTGCAACGCAGTGAGAGTCACATCCCTGCCCTTGGTTTCTGCAGCACCGAGCAAACTCAGAGAAGTAAAACTTTGTCTGCCACACCACCCCAGGCATTCACTCTCAGAGCCATGGAAACCACTGGTTTCCAACATCTGGCTGTTGGGAGCAAAGAGGAAACACTGGATGCAGTGGTTTTGCAAAGTTATTAGCCATGAGCCATCTCTTCCTCTTTCTCTCTCTCCCCCCAATTTATCTTTATATAGACATAAAATTAAATAAGTAAAATATGCATATATATATATATATATATAATATGTATGTGTATCTATGTATATATAAAATTATTATTCTTTTCCTGCAGCAATTATCTCATTAGATGGAATGGAAATAAGTGAGGTTAGAAAAAGTGGCACAGACATGAGGTCAACCTCGCCTGCTGGTGTGGTGAGGATGTTTGTTCCTGGTCTTTGTCTCCACAGAAGCTGCAGGAACAGGCTCTGCAGCTGAGGAGATCTTTGCAGGAATTTCTGTGATGCAGCCCCAAAGTGATCCCCTCAACCTGTCCCTGAATGAAATCAGGTTCTGAAATAACACAAATACATGCGGGGAGATTCACCCACACGTGCTTGATAAGAGTCTCTGTGTGATAAGCACCGCATCAGGGGAGTTGCACTGTAGATTGCTAAGTTTACTGCACGATAAATAATTAATGTTTAGATGACAGTAATTAATTACAGCAATTAGAAAAGAGCTACACTGTTTTTCCTCAAAAGTAAAATCTCGGCTGTTTAATTTTGTTCAGTGTCCAGTGTGTCAGAGCATGTATGGCAGAACCATAAAATACAAACACATACAGAGGCACAATGTTTTTGTTGGTCACCATCTGCCCTTCTCATACAGAATCCTCGAACCCCAGGCTGGAAGGGGCCTTAAGCACTGTCTGGTACAACCTGTACTGGGAAAATCATGGCCCAGACAGGACAGTCCAATACTCTGGCCAGCCAAATCCTAGAAGTGCCCAGCATTGAGGAATGCAGCTCTTCCCTGCAGAGGTTATTCCAGTGCCTGCTTGTTCTCATGGCAAATAATTTTCTCTGTGTGTCCAACTGGAATCTCCCCAGGACTCACTTGTACCCACTATCCCATGCCTCTTCTTTGTAAAAAAGGGGGTCTCCATCATCTTTGCAGGCATATTTTGATTAAGGAATATGACAATAAGGTTCCTCTGAGCCTTTTTTTCTTAAGTCTGACCAAGCTCCAATCACTCAGCTTTGCTCGTATGGCAGCTCTTGGTTCATCTTTGTGGCCCTGCTCTCCAGCCTGTCCACATCTGTTTTGCCCAAAACTGAGGACAGCATTCCAGGTACTGAGCACAGTGCGGCAATGCCTTCTCTCTCTGCTGGGAACCCCTCTGCTGATGCAGCCCAGGGTCCTGCTGGGCCACCCTGGTCATTCTCACTGAGTTTGGTGCCCACCAGCACCCTCAGGGTCCCCCCAGCCAGGCTGATCCCAGCCTGTGATGTGCTCCTGGATTTTGTTTTCCCAATGCCAGACTTGGTGTTTGTCTTTGCTGAATTACAGAAGGCTGCTGTGAGCCCACTCTTCCATCCTATCAGTTTCTCCTGGTGTGAAACCATGTCAGAAACCTCTAAAACATTGAGAGAGGCAGTGTCCACTGCTCATCCCACCAAATTTTGCTCTGCACACGCCATTCATTCACAGCATCTCCTGTGCCAGCTGGCAAGGTCCCCCAGATTGCAGTGGTGAGGGCAGGGCTGGTGCTGTTCCCTCCCTCCTGGAGGATGCCAGGGGCTGCCAGCACAGGGTGGGTGCAGCTGCAGACACCTCCCATCAGTGCCAATCCCTTGGGCACTGCTGGCACCTCCCTGCCTTTGGGAGCTGCAGACATGCCACACTGCTCGGGCACTCTGCAGCCTTTGCCACCATGGCACAGCGTGGCTGCGTTCAGGTGGACAGCAAATAAAGCCCAGGGACAGATGTGGATCCTAGGTGTAAGAAGGACACAGAAATTTAAGTGTTAGAACCGCATTACACAGCTGTGGAGGATGTTTAAAGCATGATTTCTCCCAACTAATGCATGTGGATAAAAGACATAAAAATATCATTACATTTGCAGTTTGTGTTACTTGTAAAAGTCTGTAGATGTATATTTATTTATATATATATTTATAAATATAATATATATAATATATATATTTATTTTTATATATATTTATATTTATATTTATATTTATATTTATAATGGTGTTTTATTCCTGTGTATTGCATTATGGCTGCAAGCCATTTTAGTGGTTTCATCTGTGATATTGGTTCCTTCTTTGTGTCAAAACTTGAAGGCTTGAGACCACTGTTTGTGATTTTGTAAAATCAAGGGGTATCTCATTTATGCACAAGAGAAGTCTGCAGGTGTTAAGAACTTTTTATGAGTGTTCTTTGTGAATAATTGCACAGGAAGTGTGGACAGACACCTTCCATTTGTGAGAGAATGCAGAGTACTGCTGCTGGTAGAGCAAGCTGCATCCTCCACAAGTTTTTTCTCTCCTTTGTTTTAGTAATTCCAGGCTCATCCTATTTTGGTGGTAGCGCCTCAATGTTTTGCTAGGAATTGGCATTTTAGGAGGAGCAGCATTGATGTTTAGGAGTCCTCTGCGTTTCTTAGGAGCTTTGCCTTGCTTGAGAGCTTCCCAGCTCGGCAGAGCTTGCCAGGCTGCAGCAGAGCTCATGGTCACTGCTCGTGCAGACCCCAGTGGGCTGCCTGTCCTACCACCACCTTTCCCTTGCCTGTCAAATTCCTTCCTTCAGTATTTTTCCCAGCTGTAAATAATCTCCTGCTTGTTTGACATGAGAGGCCATTTTTGCATTTCCAAATCTACGTCGAGCACCGTTTCATTTTGTTGAAAGGAGTGATGAAAAGATATGCTATGATATGGTATGGAAGTAGGTATAAACTGTGTTAAAATTACTTCAATAAGCTTTTAACAACCTCTCAAAATGCCCTTTGAGCTGGGAGTTCATGATATAAAGTGCACGTCTCTAAAGCTGAACACAGAGAGTGGATTAGGAAAAGAAACAGTTTCACACAATCATTTTTGAAGGAACCTGTCATGACATTTTGTGTATCATTACCGGAGTTACGGCTCACCTTAGCTACTACAGAAATCACAGAAATCATATTTCCACATCACACAGCAGCTGGCCAAGGGTGCCATGAACCTGGAGGCTTTTCCAGGTGCCCAGCCTGCTGTAGCCAGGATCCGTGGTGGGATGCACGTTCCCACTCTCTGTGCCAGGCTTGGGGTGTCTGCTCTGCTCTTCTCAGCCTCTTCCTTTCCACCCTCATCTCTGCACTTCTACATTCCCCACAGCGCAGGGGGATGTCGCTGACACAATTTTTGTTGTTTCAACCTGAAGCTGTGGCAGAGGAGCCACACTTGCAGTGCTTCCATCAGTCCCTCCTGTTCTCATCTCAGTGGGATGGTGCCCACGGGATCCCTGTGGCTCCCAGAGGATGCTGCTGGAGCCAGCTGCCAGGCTAGGGACGGTCAGGAGCAGCACACGCTGCCCATGAGACCCTTGGCTGCTGTGTGCCTGGATCCCAGGGGTGGGCACATCTGCACAGCCAGCTGTGCTGGCTCCTGGAGCGGCAGGGACAGTCAAGGCTCTCCTCCAGCACACAGCCCTCGCTGGAGCTGTGGGCAGCACAAGTGCAGGGCAGCTGCCAGATGCTCTGACCTGTGGGAAGTGCCCCAGCCCCGGGACATTGCTTGCCCCCAGGTGCAGGGCTGTGTCCTGTACGTGCAAGGCTTGAGGCACCAGTAAAGTCCATCCTGATGGCAGTCCGGGCAGGTGCACAAGCAATCCAGCTCCACTCAGTGGCACTCTTTGCACAAATGTTTGCTCAGATGTATATGCTGTCAGATTCACAAGCACTAGGGCTGCTGAGGTGCGAGGTCCCACCACATCCTCATTGAATGTGGGCTGGCAGAGATGGCAGGTTTGTCCTAGGAGATATAGAAACACATTTCCACATGTGGCTATGGTGGGATTAAAATAACCGTAGGAGGAACACGGCTGTGACCACATGGGAAATGTGTTCAGGAAATAAATCCCACTTTGCTGGTGAGTCTCAACCAGCTTTGTGGTGCAGCCTGGGAGGAGCCAGGGACCCTCCAGGTAGTGCTGGGAGCAAGGAGTGGTGGAATCCAAATGGCCTGTGTCCCCAGCAGGGCAAGGGACTGTGCTGGAGAAAGGGCACAGGGAGGCCAGGCCAGTGACAAATCGGATGGCTGTGCATTCAAATGGCAGATCAAACATCACTGAAGACCTTGCCATGCAGAGCTGGCCACAGGCGTGCAAACCCTGGGCAGCCCTGTGCTTCTGGGTGTGCTGACAGTGCCCAGCTGGGGCTGTTCTGGGGACAGTCTGCCCAGGAAATGCAAGTGTGCCCTGCTTGCGCTGCAGCCAGATGGCCACCAAACTGGCACTGTCCTGCTTGTCCGAGCACTGACCAGAGGGCAGTGGGCTCGGGCCGCTCAGATTGACCTCACACCCACCTGCAAAGACGCAGGACTGCAAAGTTTACAGGTAGAATGGCTGTAAAAACAGAGCATGGAGGTGAGAGTGCTCAGCAGGGCTCCCCTGAGTTTTCCTGCGCTTGGCAGCAGGACAATGCACGGCTGTGGGTCTCTCCAGAAGGAGCTGAGCTGGCCCAAGTATATCTAACAGGTCAAGGCTTGAAATGAAGAAGCAATAAGCCACAGAAATGGTACTATCACCGAAACATGATTGATCAATTGAATTCTATCAGAGACAGTGGGCAGTGAGATTAACTCAGGCCTGATGGGTTCAATGAGTTAAAGCATGATGTTCATTTCAGCTTCATTTCACCAGTCTTTGCTTTGAAATTGGTCAATCAATAGAGGTTGAAGATCAGATATATATATATTGGTGACCATCTTATAGGGAATATAATCTAGCGTAGTCAGCTCCTGGCTCCGGCTGCCTTCAGTGGGTAATGGAGACAGAGCAGAGACTCTATCAGTGCCACCGAAATGGCCTGATATCTTCTCCAAATGAAAAGTATTTTTGGATCTCTGATGATTTATCTTTTTTTCCCCCCTTCTTTCTCACTTTGATCTATGATAAAACTTATACCCACCTTCGTGAAATACAGTGATTTCTCTTGAAAATATTTGCACAGTGATCAGCTATATACATGTCAAAATATAAAGATCCTTTGTAGTGATACTATCCCGTGGAAAAAAGAAATAGCAGCGCTTAGAAAATTTGAATAGTGTAAATAGAAAGATCTCTCTCCACATATGTGTTCTGAAACTAATGCTTGGCTGGGAAGAGCGTTCTGAGGCAGCTGTCTGCCAAATGTACACAATCCTGAGAAGGTGGTACGAGAATTCAGCTTGTGTTTTAAACAAAACCTTCCATGTGGTAATTAAACAGAGCCTTTATCTTCTCTGGACTAATTTACAGGCATGCTACAAGAAAACAAATCACCTTTTTGCCTCCTGGTAATATTTCATTTGCCTCATGATGTTTTAAATGTGGTGAATAACATCCTCCCTAATTAGTCTGCATTTCCCTATAAGGTGGAGTAATTAGGTATGATAACAGGTAATGAAGTTGGACAGTACAAATTAGAGGCAGAATTCATGTTCTTTATGAATATGGGCTGTTCATGGCACTAGCTGTGTTTTTCCTTGATTCACCCTCTATATTGCTCAAAAAAGAAAACAAACCTGAAAACCTGAAGCCGGTAGATTCCTTTTATTTTCAGAAGAGTACTGCATCAGATGAATCGACCATGGAGGTACACACTTCACGGCACACCTTTATTATTAACAGCATTGGAAATCTTAATCCAGCTGGATTTGTGGTTGGCACCTGTTTGTTGTCAGCTGTTGTCACCTCACTGAGACTCTCAAGTGGAACTGCCCCAGGGCAAGGTCTGTCCCACACTGTAATAAAGTATTTAAATAGAATCATAAAATCATAAAACTCTTCCTGTTGGAATGGACCTTTAAGACCACCTTGTTCCACCCCCTGCCATGGCTGGGACACCTCCCAGTGTGCCCAGTGTCCAGCCTGGCCTTGGGATCCGGGTCAGCCACAGCTGTGCCAGCCCTGCCCACCCTCACAGGGAAGGATTTCTTCCTAACATCTAATCTAAATCTCTCTTCTTTCAGTTTAGAAACACTTCCCCTTGTCCTATTGCTATCTGAATTGTGCTGCTGTCCTTATCACTATAAAAAAAAGTGGAGCTGAATAATTTCTATATTTCAGTGTTTTTTGCTGGTATTTCCATATTTTGCCTTGTTTGCATACTAAGCTTTAAGGCTTTTAAATATACTTCAGTGTTTTGTGAAGATAGTGTTTTTTGTTCTTCTTATTTTGTTCTGTAGTTTTAGAAACAGGATTTTAAATCAAGTGAGCTGTGTGGTGAAGATTGCTAAAATTCTGGATTTCTGGATTTTTCTGGCAATTTCAAATTCTCCTGCTGTTTCAGAAAGCATGTCATGGATGAGTATATAACCATAGAAGTGCATTGGAAAAATGAGATCTCCATTTACCAGATTCTTCAAACTGATCTTGCTATTTGCTTAGGCCCCCAGAAAATAACTTGCTATTAATTAACAAAGATGTATGAGTCGCAGTGTCCAAGGAGAGGTCAAAGAGGACTTTAGGCAGCCTGAATTGTGGAAGGTGTCTGTGGCAGCTGACTGCAGCTTGATGATAATGTAGGGCCCCTTCCAACCCTCACCATGCAGTGATTCCATATTTTCTGGATGATGTCCACATCACCTGGGCAGTCTTTTGTCACCAGCTCTGCGGATGGTATCTCTTCTCAGGGGCAAACCTCTGTGCTTAACTCTTCCCAGACTTTTCAGAGGGTGTCCAGACTTTGGCTAGCCACAGAAGATCTTTGCTGGTGTTTGATACCAAGGATGTCAAAGGCAGGCCAGTTTCTTTAGCAGCATGTCCAGCTGTGGTTGTGAAACCACAGGTCAGGTTTTCTGGGCGAGGTGTGAACAGAAGGTGTCTGTGCATTTCAGAGGCAGAAAGGATTGCATTTTCCCTGCCTATCAGTGAGTTTGGAACCAGGGAGGTTGTTCAGCCCTGTTCCCACCATGAGAAGACTCTTCAAGCTGTGTGCCTCTATGGGAAACTGAGTCAGTGTTCTGAGCTGTGGGATGCCTGGGAGGGGCTGGGTTCGGACAGGGTGAATGTCCAGACAGGGGTGGCACCTGCTGGAGGAGCATGTGCAAGCTCTGCATGTGCATTGTGGCATTGTGACAGGTTCAGTGCTTCAATCTCGATGCATCTCATCAGAAATAGCTCAGGAAATTGTGGGCTGGCATCATCCCACATGCACAGGCTTGCAGAGATACAGGATGAAATGTTTGTTTGGAAAGAATGCAGACTTTTGAACTAAGGAGAGTGTTATAGCTGTGCTCCTCACTTGAATTTCTGGAAAGACGTCATTGAATTGGGAGCTAATTGTTTCACAGAATATGTAGGTACACATGTAGTGAGTGCCACTGTCAATAAAACATGTGGATGCAGCCCTGTGTGGATGCACTGATTATATGAAAAATGTTCTTACCACTCCCTAGAGCCTATTTATAACTGCAAATGTTTCAAGCCCTCCAAGAGTATTTTAATTATCAAAGATATTCTAGTTAAGCAATGTAGAATGTTAATGGTATTATTTATATAATGTCTAACAGCCAAACAGATTCTGAAGACCTTCACGAACTCTTGTGTGTCATATGCAGTGTGCAGGAAATCCTTTGGTTCTGCAGTGCAATCCAGAACTGCTGGCAATTAGTCTGATTTTGGGAGGCACAGTGCAAAAATACAAGCTGTTCTTTTGCTGACAGGATGTGAGAGGAGGTGATAATGACAATGAGGAAGGCTTGGGTGGTTCCTTTTGTGCAGTGTCAGCCATCTCAGTGGTCCCAGTCCTGTCTGACTCCTGGCACAATGCTGCATGCATTATTCCTCATCCCAGGACAGCCTGACTGCATCCTGGAGGCTGATCCCATCCCACCTCCTCAGGACAGCACGTGGAGATGTTGGGAAGTACAAATTCTGTGCTCCCAGCAACGTGCCAAATGCTGGCCATGAAACCAAACCCTTCAGAGCCCCACCACCATCTCCACCTGATTTCAGAAACTCCCTCCTCTTCCTTGTGCTTTGGTGGCTTCAGGCTCATCCCTGCCTCCCTGCCCCTTGGATGAAGGGCAGCTGGGAGGGATGCATGGATGTGATGGCACAGGCACACCGTGGTGCCTTCATTCCTAGATTCACACTCTGGAATTTGGGGTGGGAGATCCTTCCCAGTCCTCTGCTGGCCCTGGGCCTGTCCTGGCTGAGGCTGCTGCCCCAGGATTTCCTTTTGTCAGCCTCCTCTCTCCAAGGTATTCACTCCCAAAAACCTGGAGCTGGACTTCATAATAAAAATGCGAATGGGGAAAGGGGGGTCAGCTGCTCCATTTTCAAACTCAGGAGCATCTCATTGTACCTCCAGTCTCTGGTGGCACAAAGTGCACAGGCTGTTCTGGCATCACCAGGAACAGTTTTCTGGTCATGCCCGTCTTGTGTCATTTCACTCCCTTTTTTAATCCCCTTTATCCCAAAACTACATTAACTTTGATGCCAAATTGTGAATAACATTTTAACCTGAAATTTAAAGCCAGCATTCCATGCTCCAGAGACAGAGTCTCCCTGGCCCTGTGCTACCATACAGATACCAACCAGAATTTTAATTCTATAAGCCATGGTTGACTACACTCAGCACAGGGTCTATTAGATATTATTTGATTTAGAATAGTAAAAAAAAAAAAAAAAAAANAGGAAAAAAAAAAGAAAAACAAACAATTTAAAGATACACTGCTTTCTTGTATCCCTCTGTATCTTTTCCATCCTACTAGACCACGGGTTCAGGTTTTTGTTTCCTTTCCTGTGCAGAATAAACTGATCCTTGCACTTTACAAAAGCCAACATCATCTACCCTTGATAAAATTGCATGACTTTCTCTAAGAAGGGCATATATAAAGTTGTCACTGAAATTGCTGATCTGAAATTGAGAATGACGTTTCCAGCAATAACTGCTAACCTCAAATGTCTGTTCAGTATAAGGAGAGTTCTGCTTAAATTCAACATTATCAGCTGAGGTTGAATGAGGAATTTCCCTGCATTGCTCCCTGGTCTGAGAACCGTGCCTTAAGGAAGCCTGGTTTTCTGGACAGGCAGCATCTTCTACAAAACCCATCTGCTGAAGGATGATCTTAAATCAATAGTCCTTTGTGAAAAATCGTGTCCACCAAGCATCACTTGCATTGCTGACGGCCAGCATGGGATGGTGGACACAACTGATGTCGACAGCAAGGGGCTGTTTGTGTGCAGATCACCTCTCTCAGATCACCTCTACACTTACAATCACAAACCTTGATGCAGAATCTGCCAGAGGAGGTCTAGCTGATGTTATTCCTCTGCAGACTCCTTGGGCTGTAAGCAACTGCAGCGCTCATGGAAATTTTGCTATTAGGGATGCATCTGAATTCTGCTCCTCAGAAGTAATCTGGCAGCTAGATGCTATTTTTAAAACATTTCCTCCCTCTGTCTAGTTCCATGTTGCCATCTGGAGAAGAAATCTGATATTTACTGTTGTTCTTGGAGTTCCACCTCCTGGAGTCCTGGGAATACTGCAGATCTCAATTTTCAGTGCATGAAAGACATATTTCCAGCCCTGACAGGTGAAAGAAAAGTAGGAAACCACTGTGAATCTGCAAAAAGCAAATTGAAACAAGTCCCTGTATTGCAAGAGTCTTTTCAGACTGACAATCAAATATTTTTCAGAGTTGTCTCATGGCTTTTCAGCCATGGTCAGTCACTTATGACTCCTGCTAAAAATCTCTGCCAAAGGGGAGAAGGAGGAAACTGTGTTTTGGACCCAGGTTTGAGGCCTGCCAGTAATCTGGAGAAATGCAAAGTGAGCTGGGGGTCAGGAGTGTGTCTTGGGCTGGTGTTGCAGAGGTGCCTGAGCCCAGGATTCCCCAGCTGGTGCAGTGCAGGCGGTGCTGGTGCTCCAGGGCTGCCTGGGCAGAGCTTCACAGACAGCCCAGAGCTCAGAGCCCAGCGCGGGATGGGTGCAGCAGGACTGGCAGGTAGCTCAGGAAGGGGACAGCGTGGGTGGTGATTGCACAAAGGGCTCTGCTGGCCCAGGTTGGCTGTGACTGTCACCATCTTGCTCTCTGTGTTCTGTGTACAGAGCATGAGCCACAGTAAAAGTGATGCAGGAGAAGTGTGACTGTTATCCTTTAAATGATGTGTGAAGTTGTTGGTGGTTTAAGT
This sequence comes from Turdus rufiventris, assembly GCA_013186435.1. Classification (NCBI taxonomy): domain Eukaryota; kingdom Metazoa; phylum Chordata; class Aves; order Passeriformes; family Turdidae; genus Turdus; species Turdus rufiventris. The sequence continues at coordinate 29,766 of PYHW01009466.1, forward strand.
CATGCAGGACTGTGAAAAGTGTTTTCCAGCAAATTGTGACCTCTCGGAAAGTCTTTATTACTTCACTGTTCTGGTCCCTACATCTGTTCAGGGGATAAAATAAGACACTCTTGTACAGGTCACATCATGAGACCACTCATTTTTCCTCTTCTCTCTCCTCTTTGAAAGGTATTCAGGAATCTCCAGTACCAAATGGCCATTCTCTCCCAAGCAGAGATTTTCTTCGGAAACAGATGCGAGGAGACCTTTTCACCCAGCAGCAGCTAGAAGTGTTGGATCGTGTCTTTGAGAGACAACATTATTCTGACATTTTCACAACAACAGAGCCCATCAAACCAGAGCAGGTACTATTCAAAAATTTCATGTTTTCCTGATATGCTTTCCACTGGCAGAGATCTGTTTGGTGAACATCACAAAGGCTTCTCAGAGTTTCAGTAGACAAGTATGGAGACAGAGGTCCTGTCGAGCTTGTTTCATGTTACCCATTAAATCCTATCAAAAAAATCAAGGAAAACACTCACTGTGCAAATATTTAGCAAGTGTTTGGCTATGAAATTACACCTGATCTGGACCAGTTGCATCAAATGAATCTTTAAGGAGCACCACAGCTTCTGATGTTTTTGCTGGATCAAAAGCAGGCAGTGCAGGTAACAAGGGGAAGACTTGCAAAACCCAGTGCCTAATTCTGGTTCACAGTGAGCATGATTGTGGACAAAAAATCAGGTTTTTGTATCCAGAAATGGCTTATTACACATGCAACTGGCCATTTGTTGAGAAAAACACCTGATTAGGACGTGAAGGTAAATTAATTACACCTATGGATCGACACTGCACTTGAGGAGGACTTGGCATTAACATTTTGGAAAAATTCCATTTTTGCAGGCATACTATAGAAGCACATGAAAAAACTGATGAGCTGTGTCTCTCTGTGTTCTTCTTCTTGGGTGGCAGTATTTAATTTAGCTGCTGAGAAGGAGGTAGAAATTAATATATTGCTGTCAGCACCGATATCGGTCTAGCTTGCTACTTAATGATGTATTCAGCCATTAATCTTCAGTGTTCTTAATATCAGACATGCTTTTTAGCAAGGTGGATGGACTTTTCTAACACCGATTCCCCTTGGGGGAATCTGTACATTTGAGGGCTATTGGAGATTCAGTCATGGCAGCCACCATTGTGGCTTCAGTTAAGGAATGTGTACATTTTTATACTTTGTTTTTTTTTACTGACTAATTCTGAAATCCTACAGTAGAGCAGGAATTCCTCATGCCTTTAAGCTCATCTGTCATTCGTTCTTTCATTCGTGGAGACATTTTCTTTTCACCGCCTCCTGCTGTTTTTGTGTTTTCCCTGATTGGTGTGCGCTGCACAAACCTGCTCTGCAGATCTGAACCTGGGCTGGGAAGAGCTGGGAAGTCACACCGGGGTGTGTGGGAGGTGAAGTGGCCTTCAGGTGCCACTAGATGGTGGCTATCCCATCCAAACCCGGGATGTGCAGAGGACAGGCACCTATGGCAAGCCTTTGCAGCACTGGTCACCAGCAGTTGTGCCTTGTTCGACCTGCTCCTGCAAAAACTTTACAGGCCAAAATACCCACTGCAAAGGGGGAGTTTTTGTGTGTTTTTGTGTGTTTTTGTGTGTTTTTGTGTTCTGGAGCTTCTTAGTCATGGCCAGCTGTAGCTCGTGGGAGAGAGTCCAGCAGTGAAGGAACATTTATTCAGAGATAAACTTTTACTGGTTTTATAGGAAGAATGGGAGATTTGAATAAGGATATTGCTGAAGTGTTATCCCAGTTATCAAATATGGGATATTTTGCTCTTGATGGAGAAAGGATCTCCCAGGGCCACACAAGGAATTGTGAGTAGAATGGCTCTAAGCAGCCAGAATTTTAAAATTGGAGATATTCTGCTGTTAATGTGATGAACAGGATACTCCTTGCATGCTCTGGGAAGCCATGTAAGATGCTGAGAAATCTGGCATTATGAGGTTCAAAATGCAGAACCACAATGCCTGGCATTTTGACATGTAATTACAAAGAAATTTGTAGTTGTTTGTTTTAATTTGTCTTGGAGTATGGCCTTTGCTTTTGAAGGCTGGACCATCGTTAAGGGCTTGTGCAATTTGGGACAGCCTCTGATTTTGATGGTATGTGAAGGGTAACTTTGAACATGACCAGATGTGATCTGCATAACTTGCTGTACGAATCCCAACCCTTACAGGAACAGTTTTGTCTCATCTCCTTGGTGAGTCAAGCCAAGCTGTCACGATGCTCAAAGTGGAGAAGCTGTCTGCATCAGCTGGTCGGGCCAAAGAAATCAATGAAAAATCAAATATTGAGGATATCAGTGACATGCCTTGGAAAAACAGACTCGTCCCTGGATTAGATTGCTGTAGTAAAGCAAGATCTGCTGTGACATTTGTCTGTCCACAGTGCTGCTGGATCCCAAGGTGGTGCTTTAGGAGCTTGTGGTGCATGCATGGAGCTTTAAGCTCTTTCTGTAGAGGAAAATAAAGAAAAGACACTCCTCCCATGGAGACAGGATGAGGGGAGAACTGATGTGAGCTGCTGACCCACTGTTTATCCATTTTATTAGAAGTCTGATCCAGATGAAGATCATTAATTTTGCTTTGGCACAAAAATTTCGGCCGTGTCGGTACTATTCACCTGAGGAGGGCTCCAGGTATTTTACTGGAATAATTGTTACTCTGTAGACACTGTAGATCCCTCTTCCTTCCTATTTTGTGGCTCCTCTCTGTGTTCCTCCTCACTGGTGTGCTGGGGCAGGCCCCTGGCAATGGGAGAAGGGGAGAGCAGTCCCTCCTGCACAGCACAGCATTTGCATCATGCTTGGTTCCCAGATCCTGCCCAAAGTCCTCCTGGGACATTTTCTGCACAAAATTTGACCTTACCTTGACCATTGCCCTTCAGTACGAATTGGAGGCTCTTGAGTTATTGATCATGAGCATGGTGTTAGTAACACCAAGATCGTGGGCTCCTTACCTAAGAGTTGGAGTCAGCGATCTTTGTGGTCCCTTCCACCTTAGAATAACCTGTGAATCTGCAAATCTGTGCTGTACTGTTGAAAATAATATTAACTTTCACATCTGCTCTAAGTTGTGGCATCTGTGGAGAGATGATGAGTAACAGATACTTGTCTTTGGGGAAGGGCTCACATCGTGTTGAGAGGGAAGGAAACCACAGGGAAATAAAGCATCAGATGGTCCTTTGAGAGAAACGGTGATGATTCTGTGTGCTGGTGAGGCAGGGATGCCACCGTGTGCTCCCACCATTACATTCTGTCGGATGTCGTGCATCAAGGGCAGAAGTAAGGCACCAGCTGTTACTGACCTTGTTTTGCAGCCTAGTGGTGCAGCTGGGCACATGCACCTGTGTGTTTCCTGCATGTGTGCAGTGTGAAAACATCGCATGGCAGAGGGAGCCGGGGGCTGAGGGCTGTCTGTGCAAACACCATCAAGTCCTTCCACGTCTGTATGTTGTCAGGAGGAACCATGACATAAAGTCAGTGCTCAGAAGCATTCTGGCCTGCCTCCTCCTGACAGAGCCCTGCTATAAAAATTTATCCTGTTAAGAGAATTCATAAGAATGAAGGCCTTTCTCTCATGTACATGCCCTTTTGTGCTCATTTTCTGCAAACAGCCCATGATTAATTTGCACTGGCTGCAAATGTTCACAGAAAACTGATTTCACTGCTTCCTGGGCAGGGTGTGGGAATGCACACGGCATGCACTGGTGTTGCAAACACCAGTGCTGCAGTGCCATTCTGTGCGCCCTGCTGTGCACCAGCGCTGTGTGTCTCGACCATCTGCAATCACGTAGTGCCAGACTTGTGTTTCCCAGGCCCTGGAAAGGGAAAGCCTTCACGCAGGTCCCCTTTTTCTGTGCTCTCTGTGTGTGTGGATGGGCTCTGCTGCTTCCCTGCCCACAGGGAAGGTGTTGCCAGCACACAGATTCCCTTGGAACAAACCAAACTGACACACACCTGCATGCCTGCCCTGGAATTGTGCACCTGTACCTGTGTCAGACCAACACACCCCAACCTGGCCTCTGCTATTCATGGTAACTGCATGACAATTCAGACTTTGTCCAGAGCTGATGCTCATCCTCTGCAGAGAGTTGCAACACTCAGTGGTAAAACTTTCCAGTGCCTACAGTCCATTAAGACCCGGAGGAGCTTGGAGCACTGGCTGTACTCAGCAAACCCCTCGGTGGGGCTGTGAGGCTGATTGTGTGATTCCAGCCAGAAGGATGGAGCAGCCCTCCACAGAATTTTTGGGAAGGTGTCCCAGACTGGCCAAGCTGTACCATCTGCTTGATGAACTGTTGACTTGAGCAGCTCTCCAGTCAAAGCACTGACAAAGACAGGAGATGTTCTTGCAGACCAAAACCCAGGAAGGCCAAGGAGACCTGAGGACTTCAGGCATGTGAGGCTGGACAAGTGCAGAAAAGTCCCTTGAAGCAGGCAGGGGGCAAACCCAGGGCTTGTGGACCGATGCACTTGTGGAGGCTGTGAGAGCAGGATTAATGCATCTAGGGGTGAAAAATGCAGGGTGAAGGATATGCGGCTGGATTGGCTCAATGGGAGAGACAGTGCGTTAATTTTCTCAGAATAAAGAAAAGAATTAGCCATGCTGGATTTCTGTCCACAACAGAAATGGATTCTTTTGTACTTTCAGTTTCACACATGGGTCCAATCGAATACTCATTGAAGCCAAGAGGAATATTTCTATTGACTTCAATAAACTTTAGATCAGGGCCATAATGAGGCATAACATGATGTGACCAGGTTCAACACTGTGTAGGTCACCAGCTAAGAAGATAACTGCTTGCTGCTAATAGCAAATAATTTGTAGGCCCGTGCTGGTGCTTTCCCACTGCTTTAAGCTAGAACTAAACAGAATATCTGTTCAGGTTGATTTCTGGATAAAATGTAGATATTCTGTTTTCGTACAGAAATCAGTAACCTGGCAAACATATAGTAACGCAGGTTTTCATGACGTAGACTGCAAATAAATGTGGATCTGGAGATAAGCACTGGCAGATGGAATTCGGATAACTAATGGAATTTGGATAGCCAAGGAATTACCCCAAAACTACTATGATCTGGAAAAAGTGGAAGAATTGCATGAAGCTGAAATCCAATGCAGAGAGCGTTGCACCAAAGTAGTTCTCTGAATTTACCAAGAGAGGGGCATAAACTTGTTTTGAAAACCTTCAGGTTTTGCTTTCTGCCTAAGTACGCTCCAGCTCTGAAAGAGGAATCCTGGGGTTTTTTTGCTAGGAGCAGCTGGAATGCAGCTTCTGGGAGGAGCAAGGTACACAATCCCCATTACAGTACTGGAGTTTGATCTTTGGAAGTAGTTCTAATAAATCCATAAAGTATAACATATTTCTGTCTTAAGAGCACTCACTCCCAAAGTGCAATTATTGGAAAAGCAGAAGGAAGGAATGAATCCACTAAATGTGTCCCTGCCTGTGCCAGGGGTGTTGAATTGAGATATCTTTAAGATCACTCCTAACCCAAGCCATGCAATGATTTTACGAACTGCAGGACTGTATGCTTGGTCCTGGTCCCTGGAGTGTGAGAAATATGTTTTTTCTTGGGAAACCATTTGGTAGACAGAGGTTGTTGAGCATCCAAAAATACTCTGAGACTTTCATTGAGAAATGCAGAGCTAATATTTTTTTGTGTCTTCCCAAAACCTCATGTTGTCCAGAAACAGTGAAAATTGTGAAAATTATTCATTGATGGTTTGAAGAATCAAATCTTTCCTCAATCTGCCACTTGTGGGAATGATTTGAGCATTCCAAGGCAAGCTCTTAACCAAGGCTGCATTACACGGTGTGCTATGAAAAAGAAGTTAAAAAGGAAAAGGGAACAATAATACATGGCTCAGTAAATGTACACAAATATAAAACTGAGAAAAAATAAAGACAAAGGAAGAGGTGAAGCAGAACCCAGCAATGCTCTGCCAGCTCTGCAGGAGTCCAGGCAGTAGTGGGTAGGAAGACAGGGTCAGCACCCTGAGCTGTGGTGGATGCGCCCCCAGTTCTGCTCAGTGGTGGGGTCTGAGACGGTGATAAGGGGCTGTGGGGTGCAGGATGATTTTGTGGGTGGCTGCATTGTCCCCATGCCTTCCCTCAGGCTGCTGGTGCCAGCTGGGGCAGGGGTTGCTGGGGGGCAGTGCCTGCTCATCCTCGATCTGCTGAGCCTGTGATGCTCTGTACTCACAGAGAAAGAACGAGAGGGTGAGTGCCGGCAGTGCAGACAGCAAGGGCAGTTCTCTGGCTTTTGAGCTGAAATCTCCCCTTTTCCAGGCCACAGCCTTATTGGTGGGAGGGGAAGAAAATCCCAACTCTAAAATCAAGTCTAGGAGAGCACATCAGGAGACAAAAAGCCTTCCCCTATTTACTCTCAGTAGACTCTCAAACAACACCAGGCTATTAATTTGGCTTTTGAGTCTTCACTAAAGCCCATAAAAGCGCACAGTTGTCAAATGGAGTTCATTTTAATTTCCTTTCAATCACAGTAAATTATTCAGGTGATAAATCAGCTGGGGCAGCCTCCTGACTGTAATAGAAACCCTAATTCCTGGCTAATTATCCAGCCCATTGCTGCCAGCAGATCAATACCCCTACCGAATGGAAAGGGCGTGGGGTCCAGGCAGGCAGGATGGCGCAGGGACAGCAGCTGGGATCACAGGCACCATGACCCCTGCCCCGTGCGGGGGCTGCAGGGGAAACAGCTGTGCTCCTGCTGCTCGCCAGGATGTGGCAACTGGCCCCTTGCTGCAGTTGTTGATTCCCGGAGTGCTGGGCTTTGCTGCTCATCCCCATGGTAAGCCATGCCAGGGGGCTGGTGGTGCAGGAATGAGCTGCTCCCACCTGGGTAGTGCTGTGGGGGCAAACCACCTCCTACTGCAGCCCTCTCTGCAGCCATTTGTGCCCTTTAAATATTACTCAGAAGGAGATCTCAGGCTGGCAATATCTTTACTTGCCCAGTAGAACCTTTCAATAATAGTAAAATCTAAACAAAAGATGAGAGGACCAGGGCTCAGCTGTAACATGGAGTGCCTCACTGGGACAGCACAGCAACCTCTGGGAGATAACATGAGTGCTTTTTCTGGAGCTGCTCCACACACAAAGCACGTTGAGCCTCACAACTATGCTGTCAGCTGCTGTCTCCAGTTCAGCATCATCAAGTTATTCTGCAAAAGTGTCTGATAGAGCTCCACTGTCTGTCTCAGATGTTCTCATGCTACACCTGTGCTGCTGTAGGGGCTGAAGCCTCCTCAGGACAGAGTGTCTTCTCTAAGCCCTATTCCCTTAATTGCACTGCTGGGGATGCAGAGGGGTGCACCACCTTGTCCTTTGACTCTGCCCTGGTTTAGACTGAAAAAGGAGAAAGCAACCTGTCACAGTGGTTTGTTTTTTTTTTTTTT
>PYHW01009466.1:37276-51974 GCA_013186435.1 Turdus rufiventris
GTGGGGACTTTTTTTTTTTCTTTCTTGAGTGGAAAGGCTTTTCTTTTAAAATAGCAACAGAAAGCACAGGTCCTTTGGCCAGTACCTGCATTTTGCATCCCCACTCCTTTGCCCTTCCTTGCATTTTTTTGTGCAGAAGCTTCTGAAGACCACACAGAATTCTGTGCGTGTGCCACCTTGTGCTGTGCTGCGTTAGGTGGTGACAGTCACAGCAGATTTTGTTGTATGACACCTGTGTGTGTTCTGTGTGACAGTGGGGCTGTGGAGGCCAAGAGTTTTCTGGGGAAGGAGCCATGTATTCAGCAAACGTCTTCCTGCATCAACATCCTCTTGTGAAAAGCAACCCTGCAACTTTCCGGGGCAGCTGAGGATGTCTGAGGGAGTCTGGAATTGACACGGCTGGTCCTTGAGGAAGCAAGAGAGGTGGGAAGGTGGATAATCCAAGGGTTCCCACTCTCCAGTCTGGCACAGAGATGGGGATACCCTGCACTTCCACTGCAGCTCAATGCCCAATGTCCCTTCTGTGAGGTCCCTTCCTGTACAAGCAGGTGGTAACCAGCTTTCCCACTTTGTCTAGAAGTAATGGGCTGCTCAGGGTCAGGATTTCTCCTGAAGACTTTTCCAGGAGGTGGCAGGGAGCATTTCCTGGGGTCTGCAATTGCTTGGGAGCAGGACCATGCTGAAGAGAAGCTGCTGGTAGAGGAGAGAGCTGGGGTTTCACTTCACACTCCCTGCTGCAATGGCAGTCAGTGCAACGAGACCAAGCTGGGGAAGAGTAACAGCACACACATTTCAGGGATTTCAGGGTAAATTGGAAAGACTGGAGCTTGCCTAGTGCCTATTATGATGTTAGGGAAGCCTCAGTGATGGTTGGAGCTGATGCAAATGATGCTTCTCTCCTAGTCTGAGCATTGGGGTTTCTGGGCTACATTCCCCAACTCACATGACTCTGACTGGGGACTGTCTCTGTCTCCAGGGTTGCCAAATGTGAGTTCTTTTCCTACACAGGGGAGTCCTTGTCACCTCCTCCTTCCTTTGGCCTATCAAAGAGAAGGAATCCCAAAATGTCAAGGTAGACAGCTCCTTTGAGAATTGTATTGTATTCCTGGTCTTAAACATCCTTTTTTTTCCTCCTGACTGCTCTCAAATATGACTACATGTAAAAAGACAAATTCATAAGTTAAAGGACAGTCCAGCCTGGCTGCAGCTTTTGCTCCCACATCTCCTTTGTCCTTGTCTCTTTTCTCTTTGCTCTGCATAAATTGGAGGAGTGTCTTCCCCTGGCAGGCTCCCCACATTGTGCACAGGCTTGTGCAAAGGTAATGTTGGTGACATGTGGCATGGTCAGCAGCTGGCAAAGGCAGACCAGCTCTCCCCTGCTCTGGAAGCTCCTCAGGGATGAGGATGCTGCTGAGAAGGAGAGAGGTGTGCTTTTTCCACGAGAGCCTGGTGTCTTGATTTGAAATACAGGTGTCTGCATGGAAGGTGGAAACCTCCCTCAGAATGGAAACAATATGACCTCCTTCCCTCTGAATTATTGTAACTTTGAAATTAAGGAACTCTCAGGTAAAGGTATGAGAAAAGGAGTAGCAGTTCTTCACCAGTGTGCATGTGCATAACAAGGCAAACAAGCAGCAGCATCAGCACCAACAAACAAGCAGACACGCAGAGCCAGCCCAGCCTTCACCTTCCCTTGGTGCAGTTCCAGGCACAACCAGCAGGGGCGCTGCTGGCTCCTGGCCGGGCAGGATGATTCCTCCAGGCCTGCAGGGGGCGCTGTGGTGTGGGGACTCGGCTGCATCTCTCCACACGGATCATGGCGGGCTGGAAAAAGGGGGTGCAGCAGGAACCTCGGAGCAGCAGCTGGGACAGCACGGCCAGCAGGCTGCAGAGCAGCAAATGAAAGGTATCACAAACTCCACAGCTGCAGCAGGAGCTGCCGGGGTGTCCTGGCAGGGAGTGGGGGCTGGGTTGCAGCGCAGAAAAAGCGAGAGAAATGGCAGAGAAGCGGCAGGTCTGGGCAGAGGCAGCTGGGCTCCTGAACATGGCAGGGAGAGACTCCCTGGGAGAGGGGACAGGGAGGGGCCCTGGGGATTCCCCTGAGGCACCCAAGTGCAATGAGAGGGTATTTTTTTTTAGTGAGACTGGGCATTACTAATGTCTCAGTGCAATTGCTGCTCTTCACTTGCAGTAGGAGAAGGCAGCAGGAGACAGAACCCCACTGTAGTGGCGAATTCTCCCCACAGTGACCAGAGCCTCTCTCCTCCTCAATGTCCAGAGCAAGAGTGAGAGGAGCTGAGCCCTGTCCCCCAGTGCCCTGCAGAAATCTCACAGTATCTCTGCCCTTCCAAAGAGAAATCCTCCCCAGCTAAGAAAGTAGCCAGCTGCACCTTCCCCCGCCTTGGCCATTTCTTTTGTCTCTTAAGTATCAGTCATTATTCTCTTAGCATGAAAGAAACATCAGGAAAAAATCCTAACCCCCAACACCTCACAAAATGTTTGAAAATTGCACCATTCATGTTGGTTAATGCTGAAAGGGGATGTTTTTCCAGCCACCCAGTTTTATCTCAGAGCCTTCCACCAGCTTTACAGGCAGAGCTTAGTGACTACATAGAGCACAACATCTTGCAAAGGCAGCAGGTGATATCTCCCAAAGATTTTCTGTGGCTTGTAAGTGTGATGCTGAGGTGGGAAATCTAAGAAAAGCTTTCCCCACTTGTTTTCCAGACAGAATTGTTGACATTTCTTTGAAATTTGGGAACTGGCAGTGAGTAATTGCATTTCTTTTTTTATTGTGTATTTCACAATAAATAATTTATTTCTTTTTTAGTTTAGAGAGATAGACAAGGTCCTTCACCGTATCACAATGTCATGTAACAGCACTAGTTGGCCAGTTATGTCAAAACTGACCAACCTCCTTATGTCTATGTTGGCCCTACAACAGAAGGGAGGACAACTCCGCGAGTGAACATACTTGCCTGTTGATTTATCACTCAGATTATAGTAGGGTGAAGGGCTTGCACCAGCATTTGAAGGATGGAACAGGAATTCTCTACTTAGTCCTCAGCAGATGTCTGGATTCCACATGCTTTGACAAGTTTAAAGTACAGTAATTTCACGACTATAAGCCGCACCGGATTATAAGGCGCACTTCCTGGTGTTGGCAAAGTTCTGAACTTTTTGCCTATATATAAGGCGCACTTTTGTTTTGCAGCGAGGATCTGCCGCCGGCTCCCCCCGTGCAGTTGCTGGCTGCGGCCCCGCCTCCATCCGGCTGCTGCGGCACAGTGGCCCTGCGGCCCCGCCTCCACCCGGCTGCTGCAGCCCTGCCGGCTCCTCCCGTGACTCGTGGCTCACACTTCCGGGTTGGCAAATTTCCGAACTTTGTCCATATATAAGGTGCACTGGACTATAAGGCTCACCTTGGGTTCAGGCCAAAATTTTAGTCAAAAGGGTGCGCCTTATAGTCATGAAATTACCGTACATTTTCCAGTCTTAGTTTGGAAATCACTGTTGTTTTGCAGTCATTCTGCGGGCTTTCTGCCCATCACCTTGTAATTGACAAAGACAGGAGTGTGGTCCCTTGAAGACCTCGATGTGCTAAAACATCTCAGAAGGAGCCAAACTCTTGGTGGGGGTACACAGTGGGAGCACAGCAGACAGGGGCATCAACTGATGCAGGAGAGGCTCTGCAGGGTCTGAAGCTGTGCAGTGTCTGTCTGACCCACCTCGATGAACCCTAGAGCATAGCCTGGCTCCATAGCTGGCCCTGAGGGATCTTTGGAACTTCCTTCCGAGCCAGGTCATGCTACTACCTGGCTGAGCTACTTTCCTCATTCCAGTTGCTCTGATGTGTTAAGGAAAACCTTTGTGGGGCTGCAATGAAAAGAGTCATTAGTGTGGAAGAGCAGCACTGGTTCACTCAGTGTATCGGATGAGATGGAGAGTTGTTTGGCATGCAGCACTGTGAGAAACGACGCTCTATTTTAAAACTTCAAAGGCTTATTAAACCTTAATGAAATACAAGAAAAGGACTGAGTAAGGAAAAAGAAATGGTGCACTGGGAGCACACGACCGGCCGCAGTGTGCTCGAAATGGCTGCTCCGCCTTTTATACCCCTGGTGCTGCATCAGACAGCCCTGCCCCTCCCAAAGTCTGTCAGCCAGCCCTTCTTCACTGTCCTTTGGTGGAGACTCCTTTCTTGTAGCTTGACTGCAGGTCAGGTGTAGTCACGCTGTGTCCCCCAATTCCCACCTGCCCCAGGGAAGCAGCGCACACCCTCCCTCCTCATGTCTGGGACAGCCCAGGCTGTGCAGGAGTGACAATACAGAGGGGGAGAGGGGACTAGGGGAGAACAGAGAACATCTAAACTACAATAACATACCTGTACATCAATAGAACTTCTGCTAACATATGTGCAATATCCATCCCCTAATGGCAAGAGCCAATCATTATACTACCTATCTATAACAGCGCCAAGGAGTCTGGGAAACTTGCTCAGTGCAGAGGCTGGCTTTTCAAAAGAATACCACAGTTCTGGGTTGCCTGTTTTTTTTTTTTTTTAGTATGAAGTTGAACAAATCAACCAGTGTCTGAATGATGACAAAGCAATTGTGGTGTTAAGCCACTTCCAAACAAAATGGACTAATTCAAAATTCCTCTGTGCTCATACAAATAATGACTGCTTAATTATTTTTTTTTTGCAGCAGAATTAAACAAACAAACACACAAACAACCCCCCAAAACCTGAAAGGAGAGAACTCCTGCACTAACTAAGTAGGTTAACATGTAGGGGCATGATCCTACAGTCTTCTCCTCTCACCCTAAAAATGGAATGAAATAAGGGCAACATTGGAGAAGCAAGGATGTCTCCTGCAAAAACCTCTTGAGGCTCAGGGCTGACTTCAGGTCTGAGTCAGTCCAGATAAGTCAGGTACAAAAGGTTGAGGGAGAATGAGGTGCCAGAGGTGATAAGTGCATCCCTGGAATAGGAGCTATGGAGTGAAGCCAGGCAGAAGAACTGCACTTGTTGGATGCTCTGTTAGGCTTGGAGTATTTCACTGGTCATTTGGAACTTCTCTAAATAATTGAAACACAGGATTAAGCAACAAATTAAATGATGTTACACAAGAAATTGTCATCGGATTATGTATCTGATGAATGACTTTCAACATTGTCAAACTGTGAGGTTTGGTAACGGAGATTTTGTTCATCGCACATCTCCTGTGCCTGTGTTTTTGTTCAGGTGTTTCTTCTCTGGTTCTTGTGACTGAAGAGGAAATTTTGAAAATATAACCCCAAATACCTCTCTGGCATAAGAACTGGAGTAGCTTTTGGGGTGGAAGAGATGCTCAAATAATACTAGTGGTGGGGTCCGTTCTGTTTGCCTGATGCTATTTGCTTGGTGATGCTCCACTGCATGTGGAGGCATCCTCTGCAGAACAGAACACTGATTATTACACCAGAGTGCCTGGCTGAACCTGTCTTTCCAATAGAAAATGTTTTGATAAAAACTGAAAAGTTTCACTAAAACCTGTGGTCTTTGATGATTTTCCTGTATGGAGGGTCTGTCACTGGAAGTCTGTCATGAGAGTGGGGCATCCAGCAGCAACAGGTTTTGTTTCTCTTTACTTGGAATCAGCACCGTGTAGGCACCCTGACTTGTCAGCCTGTCTCTGTTTTCCTTATTTTTTTATACCAATATGCAGACAATTTCTTAGCTATATTTCTGAAGGTGAGGAGCCCATTTCCCTGGCCCATGGTAGGGCAGACAGAATGTTTGTTCCTGAGGTGGGGAATACTGTTTTGTCCCAGTCTCCAGCACCTTGTCCTGGAGCCTTCACACTCTGAACCTGTTGCTGGTCAGATTTGGTTGTCAGATAATTAGTCAAGGGGAAAAACAGGTCAAGATTTACCCCACAAGACGAGTGGGGCTCTGTGCCTATTCAGTCTTGCTGCATGTCGCATCAAAGCAAGCGCTGCATCACTCCCCTGATGCTCCCTTGCTCTCCATTTGCTTGAGGCGTGCCTGCAGCATGCAGGAAGGCAAGGAGCATCTCCCCCACTCCACATTCCTAGCAGCCATCCTGACACTTTTTGTTTTCAGGACAAAACACTCTTGTTAAGATATCCAAGTCAGTCACTTTGCCTGCTGTCACTGCACAGAGCTTGTTCAGTCCCTGCTGCCTCTCTAATCCCACGCCTCCAAGGACATGTAATCACAAAGTGCTGCATAATGCTTCCGAAAACAACATTTGCACTTACAGAATCACAGAATTGTTAAGGCTGGAAAAGACCTTTAGAACGAAATCCAACTGTCAGCCCAGCACCACCACCATATTCATCATTACACCGTGTCCTCACCCATGTCCACGTGGTTTTTGAACACTTCCAGAGATGGTGACTCCACTACTGCCCTGGGCAACCTGTTCCAATGATTTACAAACCTTTCCATAATTGTTTTTTCCTAAAAAAAAATTATATTTTTCCCCTACCTTTTTCTGTACTTTCTACATCCTCAGGCACAAGACCATACAAACATTTGGACTGGAAAAGACTTTTAAGATTCCTTGCTTTTCCATAAACATGCTATAATGAAAACTGGCCGGCAATATTGTAGCCTTTCACCATTTTAATTCAGGTGCAGGCCAAGAAATGAAAGAAAAGCTTTGGAAAATGATGGAGGTTTAAATATCTTTTTTGGTTTTGCCTTTTTTTTAAAAATTTATTTTATTTTTAAAATAAGATCAGTTCCATATTTGGAAAATGATAGAGAATTCAGCATTGCAGGGAAAGTTTCCACCCCAAAAATGGAAGGCAGAAGGCTCCTGATCTCCACAGGATCACCATGCGTCAAGGGACACCCAAGGGAAAAACAAAAGTCTTGTGAAAAATGAAGGGTGTGCCACTTGGTGTTTGGCTTTGAAATACAGGAGTTAAGGAGTTGACATGGATTTGTTCTGCTTGGACTTTGCAATATGCCACAAAACAGAAAATTCTACGGCTTTCTCTGTTTGCTTTCCCTTGGGTAAAGGTTTGGTGCCCCTGTAGATGCAGTGACTGCAGGGCTTTGGCTGCCCCTTGGGTCCTGGTAATAATTCGGAAATCACACCACTTTGTGACCAGTTTATTGTACGCAATGTTTAAAATAATACAAAAAAATACCATGCCAGGATTCTCAGACGGCATCTGAAACACCTTTGGGTAGTTCATGGGAAGCATTACATAAATGCCAACTGTTCTTGAAAATTTGCACAAGACTTCTCAAGTGTGAGGACCACTGGTGAGATGCATTGAAGATCTGGCAATAGTGGTGCCAGCCTCACACATTCTCAGTGTGTGCATTAATTTCTGATTTGTATTTCTCCATAAGGAAGTACTTGACTGGGCTGAGGGTTGTGTTTTCTTCTCTGCACAGTCATGCTTAGTGCTTCAGTGGAAGCAGAGGAGCTGCCCTGATGAGGATTGTGCCTTTTCCCTCCTCCTCTGGCTGAAATTGCTAGTGTTGGAAGTGTCCAGTTCTGCCCTGAGAAACAGCATATTTTAACAACATCTTGTAGCAATTAGAGGCACAAATTTTGTGCTAGATTTATAAAAAGTGAACTGCTTTTCCACTGGGGTGGGTTGTGCTGTGCTTTATCTCAGTTGTGTGTCGTACTGTGATTAGGTGTCTTCTTTTTAGCATTGCGCGTAGGATGGTGGAGACTGCGGAGAGAATTCAGGGGTGAGAGCAGGGGAGAGGGCAGGAAAGAGGGGAAGAAGAGAAATACCCCATGTAAATCTGTTGGAAAGCAGGAGAGGGCTGCCCTGGGAGGAGGAGGAAGGGTGGAGAGGGAAGGACTGGAGAGAAGAAATTGGAGGGTTTGGGGCAGTTACAGGCACTGGTGTCGCAACACTGCAACCGGGAGCAGGTTCCTCCAAAATGTGTCTTGGAGTTTCTCAGTAAACTGAACTGGGAGGCTCCGGCATGGAGACAGAAAGGGAGAGTCTGTGCAGGATTGGGCAGAGCTGATGAGGGTGGGCGAGTCCTGTGGTTTTGTGTCCTGCAGGAAACACAAGGTTTGTATTGTACAGAGAGGTGCCAGAGCTGTTGACAAGTATGTGATGTTGAAACGAGCAAATCCTGGTGGAGACAAAGGCTGGCTTTGCCACTGTGGTGGTGTTGATGTTTCTGCTCATCCAGGCGTTTGTTGCTGGCAAGGAGAGGTTGAAATCTGGAAAGCCACTTCAGCTCATTGTGTCCATTTACCACTCTTGGGCTGGCCCAACATGGTTTTCTGTGGAGGATTCTTTTTGAAAGCCAAAGGAAATTTATGGCTCCTGAGGACATAGGTTAGTGGTGGCCTTGGCAGCGTTGGGTTACCTACTGGACTCATTGTTCTTAGAAGGCTTTTCATCCCTCAGATTCACGATTCTGAGACTGTCCACTGGCCATTTCTGCCCCTACTGGTCATTAGGGACTGCAAGGGCCCACAGAGGGCTTGCTTGGAAAATACCCATCTGAGCATCAGCAAGGCTCTGCTGTCTTCCATCAGACCTTCCCAGAGATCCAAGGACAGCAGGCATGAGGGATTGCCCAGCAGGGATTTGGCAAACTGACAGGTCCATCGAGCACGTGCCCAGGCACTGCGCACACTGCTCAGGCACTGCTTTTGTTCAGCCTGCTACCTCTGACTAAGAAACAATATGAAAAACATATCCAGCAGCCAGCACGGGCAGTGTTCTGTGCTGCTGCTCCGTGGGGTTTTGCTGCTTGCTATGGGCAGCCTCACTGGCACATGCGTGTGCAGGACTGGGTGTGATTTACTGGCCTGTGCAATGCCACATGTCTTTAAAATTATAGTGCCCGCTTCCTGCTGAAATAATTTCTACATGGAGAGGCTCCTATTACAGCAAGAGGAGCATGGACGTCATGATTTATTATTATTTATGGTCCCAGGGTCTTGTTTATGCACGATGGGTTAGGTGCTCAGGATAGAAATGCCATTATGCAAATGACATTGAATGTCCTTACTGAGCCTAAATAATTTTTGTGTTGGACGATTAAACCTCATCTGTTATTGATATGGGCTGCAGTCGGGCTATTAAAGAGTCCCAACAGTACTTACTCCCAGTAATGGGAAAATTGAGAGGAAGAGGCTAAACAATTGCCTCAAGTGTGCCGTGATTGTCTGGTAGGAGTGGAACATAACGAACCCCCTGAATGGAAATCGTGTTTACTACTTAGGGATAAATAAAAAGAGAGAACACGCAATAAATTGTGCTTTGTGATCTGAATTGGCGCACCAGAGAATTTGCGTACTTTCAATTTACTTATTTATTTGATTTTTATTTTTTTTCAGGGGTGGAGGGGGCAGTGTGATTGGGATGTAGGTGCCACGAGCAGGCAGGAAGGATTCCTGCAGCGTGTGCCCCGGCCGAGTGGCTGGGGAGAGCTGTCCTCGGAGCTGCGCCGCTGCTGCGCCGTCCGCTTTGACACAGCTGTGCAGTCACATTTTGATCAGTGTTGATAGCTTATGAATTCCAAAATTGACAAAATTTACAGAAAAATGAGGATAATCCATCTTCCTTAGCAGCCTGTCAGGAGCTGGCTATACTTCATAATCTTCAATTACAGATGCTATTTTCAGACATTTACATGCAGATATTAGAACAAAATGAAAATGAGAAACAAAGAGTGAATGGAAATGCAGCTATTTATATGTATAAAAGAAAAACAACAGGTAAATTCTAGGCATTTAGATTGGATTTGGGTGTCCCTTTGGAAAATCTGAGAATAGCTGCATCCACTTATGAATTGCACTGTGGAAATGTAAAATGTAGTATATCGTTTCCCATATGCAGCTAATGTGAAGATTGGGTCAAAAACAGGTCAGTTATTTTGAAGTATGAGGGTAAATGTGTTCATGGCAGGGTGCACGAGCTAATTCTCACTGCCTTCAAAGGAATGTCTAGGGATGTGTAGAATCCTAATTGGATTTGGGCTAAAATGAAGCACAGCTGTTAACTTTTTATAAACAAATACGTATTGTGAAAGAGAGGTTCAGAACACTCAGTTTAAACAGAGGGAAAAAGGTTGTACCACCGAAATCAAACTTCCACGTTCTGTGAGACAGCAACGAGCCCAATGTGGCTGAAAACAAAGAGGAACCAGGGTTTGGCCCCAATTAGGTGTGCAAATAACGTTTGCTCTCAAGGAGGATTGGTTTTGTTGTCAGCAGTGGCCAGTGCAGGGAATTTCATGTAAATTATTAAATGGGTGGTGGCTGGCAAGCAGCAGTGGTGAGACTTTGATGTATGGGCTTCCAGGAGCCTTTCCCACCCCTATCGTGGGTGGCTGAGGAGGAGGGCATTGGGCTGGGTTTTCCATTCCCATGAAATTCCAGGCAGAGCAGCAGTGGTGCCTGTGCAGCTGCAAGTGGTGCTGGGTTTCTGAAAGCCTGGGGAGATTAATTAGAGCTGCTTTGGATTAAACTCTTCGAACCATGTCTAATGTTACAAATTTTTTCCCTTTGTCAGGCTGAGGTACAGGTTTCTGTGGACAGCCTGCCTGGCATGTGCCACTTTTGCCTCAATTTATTAATTAATTTTAAAATATTAAGATATGATAACTTGGAAATATTTGGTATGAGGTCTGGCTGGCTGCCCTCAGGGGTGAGCAGGGGTTGCGGTGCATGTGAACTGGGAGACACTGTGCCTTTCAGGGACCTCATTTTAATATTTTTGGGCAATGAAGGCTCTTGATGCACCATCTCTGTCAGAAGGAAAGCAGAGCACATGGTCAATGAGGAGCAGACTGAGCCCTGAGGCCCCAAGCTGGCACCTTGCACTGATGGTCTGAGCTCCTGTTGAGCTGCTGCTGCATCCCGAGCTGCTCCGTGGGCCTGGGGGCAGCTGTGCCAGGGGCAGGAGGACACAGAAGGTGTTATTTCATGCCTGCCTGGTGTTCTGATGTGGAAAATACAGCAGATGCAAAAAAGCAACACGTGCAAGTCCCAGTGGACCCCAGCTGGCTCATTTTAATGGCCATTTGCCCTGTGCAGCAGACAGCTCTTGTCTGACTTTTCTTGGTGCAATCTCTCCAGCAGCATTGTGAGGTCTGTGCCCCACAGAAGGGATGGGGTGGAAAGGGGAGACATTTGTCTCACACCTCATGGGTCGCTGCACTGCTGCAGGGCTCATTCCAGCCTCTGGTAGCTCCCTGAGGTTCTCCCATCCAAGAGCCAGGATGTTCTTGGCACCCAAGACCCAGGCTGTTTCAGGGACTAGCCTTGTTCTCCACTCTGTGTCCTGACACTTTAGGATAAAATCCCAGGTAAAACTCAATTTCTGTACACGTGGGGTGAGTTGATTTTTGGTGCATTACGCTCAGGCATCCTCACCTCAAAAAGTGCATGGTGAAGCTGGTCTGCCTCTCTGCTTTGCTGTAGTGCAGCAGGTTTGAAAACAGTTATTAAACCCTTCTGCACCCTTTTTCTTTCCATTTGCCTATCACATCCACCGCTCCAAAGTGATTAATAGTTAGAAATACAGCTTTTTTAATGGAGGTGGATTTGAATCTTTACTTAGAACAGAAATCTTCCCATTTGCACTTTGTGGAGAAGTCTGATGCAGACCCTGCTGCTGCAAGAGGAGTTGTGCTGCTGCTAATAGGTGCACAGAAATTACTCCTCACCCCTGCAGCCACTGCCCCTGGCTCCTCTCTGCCAGAGCCAAGCCAGATCAGAGCAGGACAGGGCAGGGGAACACACGAGATCTGCTCTTGCCCCTCCTTTCAGTTTGTCCTTCTCAGTCTCTCTTTTATATATTCCTCGTTTCACGTGTCTGTGTTTTCTCTCCTCCATGCTATGGCAGTGGTGCTCCATGCTGATGAGACAGTGCGTGGTACAACCGCAGGCAGTCATTTTTCAGGTAATTTCTAGAGTAATGAACACCCGTCTCTTGCTTTTTCACCCACCAAGCACAAGTTCAGGCTTCCTGCTGCACGAGGAGGGAGCCCCTGGCCACGATGGTCATTGCAGGCTGTTTGTCACCAGCAGCGGTGCCAGCTCACCAGTGCAGGAGCCAGTCTGAGATCCCTTCTGCTGCTCCCACCCCAATCTGCTGGAGAAGCTCTTGGGAAGGGTCAGCAGGAGGGTCTCGGTGGGGCCATGGGGTGAGGGACTGCTCCACTAGGGTTTGCATTCATCTCCAGATGGGGTGCCCGAAAGGGAGAGATCTGTCTGGGGGGAACGGGAAGAGGGGATGCCGCTGTACCCCTCATGAGTGGCTCAACACCCAACACTGTGAGCCCACAGTGTCAGAGACGTTTTTGCTTTTTCAGGGGGTTCTTGCATCTCCTGGCCCCTCCGTGGGGATGAGGAGAGCTGTGGCAGTAGCCATGGTCTGGTTTTAGGGTGAAGGCTCTGCACCTCTGATGCCCCAGTCCTTGGGGGCCAGAAGATGTCTCTGCTGACCTCCCCTCCCTGCAGCACCTTGCTGCTGGCAGCAATTCCCTTTTTTTGCCCACAGGCAAGTGCTGACCACTGCCACTGTGCCAGCCCAGTGCTGGCCCTGACCCCGCTGCTTTTTGGTGTGAACTGCAACTGAAGAGTGGATGTGGTGTGAGGGGTTTCTCTTCCACTGGGACTGCATGATGCCAGCAGACAGAAGGGCTGCCCCCCAGCCTGCACTTGCTCTGCCTCCATGCTGGAAGCAGTGGTCAGGGCTTGCTCCATAGAGCTGCGAGTGTTCAGCGGATGGTGGTTCCAAGGAGGGATTTGGGCACAGCAAAGTAGCTGGGAAGATCCCTTAAAATCCAGATATTTTTACCCCAAGAAAAATTGCAAAAGACATGCAGCTCCTGTCTGCAGGAAGGTTTTGGGACCAAAAGCAGGGAAGGACCCCAAATCTCCATTTTACACATTTTCAGCTCATTCCTACCGCAGTACTGCTTGGCTATGGGTAATGCCTCCAGTCCCTCCAGTCTGCACCACTGCATTTTGCGCCAGCTGTCCATGGTGCAGTGACGTGGAAGAGCACAGGCTACCTCTGTAATTCTCACCAGGTTATG
Source organism: Turdus rufiventris (assembly GCA_013186435.1). NCBI lineage: Eukaryota > Metazoa > Chordata > Aves > Passeriformes > Turdidae > Turdus > Turdus rufiventris. Next base: position 50,328 of record PYHW01009466.1, read on the forward strand.
CTACACTCTGGTAGCTGCTTGCTTGACGCTAGAACTGGTCAGTTCCTAGCTCACAGGGCTACTCATGGCTCATTGGCATGATCTTCCAGGTTATTACAGTTAAAAGTCTCAGCTCTGGTCCTGTTTCTCCCAGAGTCAGCTCCCTGGACTCCCGAAGGGAAGCAAGCTATGGAGTTAGGCATTGCAATGTCTGAGAATTGTAGCTGGGAGCACGGGCTGATTTGTAGTTTGGGATGTGCACCTCCATTCCTCAGCCCCTGGTGTGTCCCAGCCCGTGGCAGGTGTCCCATTCCAGGTGTTTGCTGCCTCCCAAACTACAGGTGTGCAGGTCTCACTTTGTGATTGGGAAGCCACATTCATTCTCTGGCTGTTGGGAGTGGTGGATTAGCTCCTCATGGGATGATCCAAAGAGATTTAATAGGGTGTGGTTACAGCTTTCACAGAGCAACAAGGGTGAATTCAGGCATCCTTCCCAAAGGATTTGTGTCTGCTCTTCTGCAGATACCAAACAGTAGCACACAAGGCCAGGTTTTCGCTCTGCTGTGCTGGCAGCCCATCCATGCTTGTGCATCCCCAGCTGCATGGGCAGGCTCTGCAGGGCTGTTGTTTCTCTGATGTTTTGTCAGATTATGGTTTTGGGGACAGACAAAATCTAGCAGTGCCTCCAGACGTGCACGTACCCTGCACAGGGGAAAGGTGGGGTTGGAGACCTGGAATAGTGTGGGAAGGCTGAGAAATGCACTGTGTGTGATGCTGAATGAGAAGAAGGAGCTCTGATGACCCCTCTAGGAGGGAGGAAGGCTAGGAGCATTATCAGCACCCTCTGCAGAGGACGGAGGTCCCAGGGCTGTCCTGGAGCACAGGTGGGGATGAATCAGAGGTGTGGGTGCCTCTGAGGAAGTGGGGGAGCACAAAAGGCATGACGGCAAGGCACGAGTGAGGGCACAGAGGGTGCTGGAGGGGCCATGAGCTGAGAGCAAAGGCTGTGTAGGATCCTAGCAGACAAATCAGAGAGGGCTGGGATGCAGGACAAGGGTGGCCAGCAGCTGGTCCCTGGTGAATGTCTTTTGCTTGCTCATCTGCAAGAGGTTTGTGTGGGGGATCCTTCAAGGCTGAACTCCTGCTCATGCAAGTGGTGTCTGCAGAAAACAGGTTTAATGCACAGAACTGTTAATGCAGGATTATCCATGTGAATTAATTTATCCTTGTGAATTAACTTCTGTTTGAGTGAGACCTGAGCTACAGAGACACCAGCATGTACTCCTGGCCAAAGGGCTGAGCTAGTGGCAAGCAACTATTATGTGCTGGGCTCTCAGAGAAACTTGCAGGAAAGAGAAGGATGTATTCACTCTGATCAGGTTTAGTTTCAAAAAACAAACAAACAAACAAACCAAAAACCCAAACCAAACCAACAACAACAACAAAACAAAAAAACCCCCAAAAAACAAAAACCAAAAAACAAACAAAAAACCAAACCAAAACAACAACACCCCCCCCAAACCCCCAACAAACAAACAAACAAACAAACAAAAAAAACCCCAAAAAACCACCCCAAAAACAAGAAAGAAAGAAAGAAAGAAAGAAAGAAAGAAAGAAAGAAAGAAAGAAAGAAAGAAAGAAAGAAAGAAAAAGAAAGAAAGAAAGAAA
>PYHW01009466.1:67885-82359 GCA_013186435.1 Turdus rufiventris
CCTATCCTATCCTATCCTATCCTATCCTATCCTATCCTATCCTATCCTATCCTATCCTATCCTATCCTATCCTATCCTATCCTATATCGTATCCTAATCACATCATATCATATTATATCAATCATATCATATCATCTCATATCATCTCATATCATAGTCACACAGATGCTCTGGAGCAACACCTGCTCCAGCAGGGCTTTTTCATGCAGTTCATGTCTCAGCCCAGGCACTGGCAGCCCCACTCATGGTGGTTGGGGTATCAGGTCACCAGCGTTCTCTTCAGGAGGTGGCCGTGGTGGCAGCTGGTGGTTCAGGGGCCATCTCCATTTCTCCTCACACACTTCCTCGGTGCCTGGGAAGGTGCCAGAGGTGACTGCACAGCCTGGTATGAGCCCTCTGAGCGGTCTATGGACAGCAAGGTCTTTTAGCCAGGTCTGTGGAACGAATCGTGAAGATCTGAGCCCTGCTGAAGGAAGCAGTGTCTCTGTTCCCAGGGCAGCTACCATCCTGTGCAAGGCTCAGGACCCCAGAAGTGAGCAGGAGCACTCCTCAGCTGGCATGCCTCTTTTCATAGCTGTAGCATGTTTGTTATATGGGCTGAAAAAAGTTTGGATTTCCATTTCTTGATGAGGCAGAGGTTGGAGGCCAGCCTCCTCTCCCCACACATATCCATCAGTTTTTGGGAGCATCCATACCAGCACAGGAAAATGTTAACAACGCTACTTTTCATGCCACAGGTCCTAATGTTTGGTTTTTCCCTTGTAGCTCCAAGGAGTTGTCTGGAGTCTTGTTACAGTGAGAGGAGTTTGTAGTTCTTGATAAACTCATGGTAGTATCCTTCTAGTCTTCTTGATTGCAAACAGAAGCTAGAAAACACCTTCTGGGCATTTGCAAAAATCCAAACAATGCAAAAGAAGAAAAGGAAAAACGTTTTATTTAAATATCTCATGATAACTCGGTCTCCTCACGGTTTTTGTGGGGTGTTTAGCATCTAGCTGTGCATTTACAGGAACAGGGATCCCCCAGACCACAAACTTTTCCAACTGCTGATCCTCTTGGTCATTCTGCATCTTTCCAGCAGCACAGTGATTACTGTGGAGATAGTCTCACCAAGCCTGCTGTGCTGCTCTTATTAGAAGTATTGCTGTGCTGCAGAAGGAAAACAACAATAAAGGGAATATGTTGCCTCTGCATGCGTTAAGAGCACTGATCAAACCACATGAGATCCCATTTCAGACATAATGTGCATTGGAGGGCAAAATTAGATTGAGGAGTAAATGGAGCCTAAAATTTCCATAGCTTTATTCGTCAGAAAGCTGTTTCATTGCGTGGTTTAATTCTCCTATTTCTTTCATTCATTGCATGTAGCATGCTGGCTGGAGTACATTTTAGAAATAAGGCAACAAAAAAAATCCCCTTCTTTAATTTGGCAATGGTTGTGAGGTGTGTAAGGCTGTTCAGACCTGAGATGTTAGCCAACAGCAGAAAAATAGAGAAAACTGGTACTTTTCACATTTTAGCAGGAGAAGGTGTTTTGTTTTGGAATTGTTAATTTATATTTTGGCTTTTGATTTTGCTTTGTTTTGCATTTATTTAATTCTTAACTCTTTAAAGTTGGTTTTATTATTTCTATTTGAAAGTTTTATTTAATTGTTCCTTGTGAATTACATGGCATGATCACTTGACCAAAAAATAACATTTTGTAGTCTAAGACCTGATGTGATGGTCAGCCCATTATTTTTAAGTGAGATTTCTTTTCTCTCCCCCTTAAGCATGAGAGTTTGAGAGGAGGTGCCTAACTGGTCTCTCAGATAAGTAGACAGATGGGCAGCACTTGATGCCATTTCCAAACCGATGCAAATGGCTGAGGAGAGCACTTGGTGTGCAGTGAATCCCTTCTGGAACATTGAAAGCTGCAGATCAGTGCAGCTGGCACAGTGGCATGACCCGAGCAGGAGGACAAGCCCACGAGTGTCTTCGTGTGTCCAGGCTTCCAGTCTGCATTCCCTGCCCCGTTTTTTTTCCAGAACCTCTGGAAGCTCATTTGGCTTCCCTCAAGCTGTTTTAGCAGCTCCCACATCCTGCGTGCCTGCAGTTTTGACTCTTCCTGCCTTGCACTCTGAGCCGTGCGAATGAGAAGGGGAAGAGGAGCCAATTTCAGGCAGTTTTCCAGTGAAACTTTGGCCAGACCTGAAACCCAGCTGAACACCTCCATCAGTTTCAGTGTCATGTAAGCAGAGTTTCACCTTTGAGATGTTGACCCACACAAGATCCCATCCTGTCAGAATGAGCTGCCTTCCCATGCTCTTGAAATTTTTGGAGGTGCTTCTCCTCCTGACTGGTGGAGGAGCTGACCCCTGGACCAGGAGCCCCTGGGGGTTTATTCAGGCTTGACTATTCAGGGGGTTTATTCAGGCTTGGGTTGTTGGGCCCTTGTGCCCCTGTAGCCTTTTCTGTGAGTCCCTGCTGAGCACATGCAAGGTCCATCCTTTTGGCTGTGGCAGGGCCCTGCAGATCCAACAACTGGGAAAATATTAAAGATTTTTACTTCATTCAGGTCTACTTCATTTTTTAAAAAAGAAACCAACAAAACCAGACCCACAACAAATAGACAAACAAAATACCTCCTTAAAAAACTCCAGATTTGAAGAAAGTTTAACAACAGAAAGTACTAAAAAAGGTAAAACCATGCCAGAGCAGCATGCAGTTCTTCATTGTACACCTTTTGTATCTGTCCTCGGTATCTTAAATTTTACATAGCAAAGTAATTTTAAACTTGAAAATGAGATTTAACTTCTTTTTAAAAAGGAAAATCAAATCCAGCATCATAGAACTTTTTTTGATAACACACCCATTACCTTTTTGGAGTTAGCATGCCCAAATGAACAGCTCTCTGCTTCCATAAACTCCAGGTTTACACAATTCAAGTTGTTGGGACATTTCTGTCTCAGTGTAAAGGCTTCATTATTAAAGGTGGCACTGGCACAAAGGCAAATGTGACGTGATGCCACCTCCTCCTCACTGTGTGCCTGTTTGGCCACACAAGAATTAGGGGTGGGTTTCTGCAAAGATCTTGTCTGCCTTGGGTATTTTCCCTATTTTCCACACAGCTGTCCTCTCCAATACATGGGGAGTGTGGGCATTGAATGAAGGGGCCAACCCCTGGAGTTCTAACCTTGCATGTGTTACAGGAGGGACAACCAGGTAGACTTTGAAGAGCAAGGTGGATAATGGTGCAGCTCAGCTCAGATCTGCAGAAAAACCTTTCTCATCCTAGCAACCCTAAAGTATGTGACCAGCTAGAATACTGAGTTGTTTATAGGGTGCAAGATCTCTGTGGCTGCACAGAAGACGGAGTTTTATGCAGCAGCACAAAGAGATTGTCCAGAGGAGAGGGGACTGAGGGCAGAGTACTCTGTATCTTCAGGACTCTTTCTTAGGAATCACAGAGACAGCATGCTGGGGTATTCATCTGTACTTTCTCACTGCATTTTTGCTCTGACAGAAGACATCACCCTTCCTTTCTTTCTCTTCTACCTGCCCTGGCTCTCTTAAAAGTGTAATTTGGTCTACAGAAAGAGTAGCAGAGAGCAGCTTTGGAGTCCTCTAACATCTGCTGCTGCTTTGCAGATGAGGAGATAAACAGACCCACATCTGCAGCCCCTGTTTCAGTGCAGTGTGCTTAATCTGAATTTTATGGCTCTGATAGCAGATTACGGTGCCACTGTCATGAGCCCTCGCAGCCCCAGTCGCAGTGGACACTGCGCATTTCAATGCCTCCTCCACTAATCTTTCCCCCACTGCTCCCATTCCCTGGCTGCTAATTTCACGCAGGCACTTAAACATGATGGATAATTGTGTTCTGCTTATCAATGTTTAATTTAAGGGCTGTTCCGTCTGACCTGAATGCCCTCTGCAAGAGCTGTGCCTCATTATTGATTTCATGGTCATACCTGTGACATTACCTGCTTTGTAGGAAGTAGACTTTGACATTCCTGTGAGGCTTTGGCAGCCAGAGCTAATTGTCAGAAGAATAATCGAGTCAGCAAAATCATTACAGGTGATCTGTATGTTACCACTGTTTTATCTGCCTCTAATTAGGTGCAGGAGAGGTAACTCATCACAGTAAGCACACCACACTGGTTTGATGTCCACAAATAGAGCAAGATGAGCACAGGAGGGGAGTTATTCATTAACAGCAGCGATTCCGTGCGTTGCAGTCCTGTGCTGGTGACATCTCCTTTCCCAGTGGAATGGCATGGAATGCTGTACTGCAGGCATCGAGGGATACAGAGTCTGAGGGACTTTTGGGCAGGACTGAGTGCTGGAGCGTGTGCTCAGTGGCTTTGGACCCGAGGCAGTAATGACTGAGCTGCTGCTGTGGAGCAGTGTTTTGTATGTGATAAAACTGGGTAGGTTTTTAGGACACGTTCTTCTCTTGTTTGGGTGCTCCCCTGCCCCATGCTGCTGCCCTCGGTGATGTGCACACATCCCCAGGGGCAAAGGGAGCAAGAGCCAATCGATGGAACTCAGCAAGCCTTTTCATGATAATAGCATTGTGCATTTGATCAAAGCTTTTTCTTTGGGATAACAGCTGAAACAACCGTGTTAGCATGACCAAATTCTTCACTGAGCAGAAGAAAAAGAGCTTCTGTAAGTGGGAACTGGGTTTTTCAGAATAGAAGCCAGTGTTGGTTTCACTGAAATAGTGCTAGAAATTTGGGCTGCTTCCCAGAGATGAAGTGGCACCCAGAAAGCATCTCTGCCAATTACTTTTTTTTCGTTCTGGTGTTAAGCAATGTCATCCCTTCCTGAAGGCACCACAGCTTCCTGATATCTGGGGTGGCAGGTGCCTGGTATGGCAGGACAGCTGCCAAAGCCCCCTGAGAGAGGGGAATGTGCAGGTTCCTTGGGCCAGCAGTGCTCTGGGGTCCTGGCAGCACAACAGCACCAGTGCAGGTCCCTGCCTCTGCCACCAGTGTTTGCAGGAGGTGCTGTGTGACAGGACCACAAACGTGACCACAGCAGGGTGCCATCCTCCTCCCATCGCTGAGTGCAGTCCTAGAGACCATGCAAGGTCATTTTGAAGAGAGCACAGCCTGAGGCCAAGTTCATCCTTCTGGGAGGCCTTTGGGAAGTGGTTTATCAATTCTGCTGGTGCCCTGCTGCAGCTGCTATCTGGCATCCCTGCATGAAACTAGCATAAGGATTCCTTGCACATAGAGGCTGAAGGAGCTGTCGAAGCCCTGACTCAATGGGATGGTGCTTGGAAGATCATTGCACAACTCCATCGGCTGGTATGTCAGCATCTCCTCATCTCAACTTTGCCTAGTGCAAACCTGCATTTTTAAAAATAGTTTTCTGGAAGGACTTGAAGAGTCAAGTGAGGCAGCAGCCTCTGTGAGGGTCTGGGTGGAAAGCATCCGATCTGTGCTGGTGAACAGGTCTGTGGGGAATCTGGTTTGGGCAAGGATGCCCGGGGTGGAGCCTAGGGCAATGCTGGCTGTGCTGGGTGGAGCACTCTGGAGCTTGGTGGTACCTGGTGTGATTTCGGACAGCAGCGTGAGCTGCCTTAGGTGGCCATTTCAGATTGGCTGATGTCTTGTATTGGCACCTGCAAGGAGTGTGGGCATGCAGGACAGCTCAAGGACTGCTGGGCTGGCTTTCCCAAGTGGTACTGAACCTCTGACTGAAGAGGTGGCGTTACCCCATTAACCGGAGCCCTGCCTTATTCCTGACCACGCTCCTGAGCTGGTGGCAGTCCCATACCTGCTGTGAGCATGGGGCAGGGGGAAAAGGACTGGCTTCCCTCAGTGCAGACCACGGTGCAGGGCGGAGAGGAAAATCACCAGCCCTGCTGGTGGCTGTGAGAGGCTCTGTGAGCCCCCTTCCACCACCTGAACCCCGTACATTTTATGATGTATCCTTTGCTGTAATTAATTACATGTCCAGTGGGCTCATTTCTTTCATACTGTTACTGACAATCTGTTAGATAAAGGGAAAAAAATGCGTTGGTGCCCTGTGGTATTGAAAGTGAAGGGTTTTCACACTGTCAGGGTAATGAATTCTGCACGGGTTTGAAGCACCTGAGCTTGGGGGAGTCCTTGTGTCATGTGTCTGGGAGTGACAACCCCCAGTGGTTAATTACTGCCATGGATGAGAGCTGAGCTGATAGCAAAATGAGATAATTTCATTAGTAGTTAAATTTGAAGTTAATTGGATTCACGTTTACACACAGTAGTGTACAAAGACACACTTGAAAATGCTCTTTACCGCCTTTTGAATTTTTTTAAAAAGGTACATGAATTGAGGAATGCTTCTAAACTGCTCCCTGTATTTTTTCACCGTGGTTTGGAGACAGGAGAGTCCTCTGCTGCTGCAGGATGCTCTCTGCCCCAGCCATCTTGTCCAGGGACATTTGCTGATGCCCAAGCACTGCTTGTCACATCTGTGCAGAGGTTGCTGCTAAGCTAGTGACAAAATTTCTGTCATGGAAAAAAATTGCTTATTTCCACTTTCTTTTCAAAATGATAATTTGTTTTCATTGCGAGTGTTGCCAGCTCCTAGTGAATGGTGGGACAGACAGGTATTGAGCATCCTCTGTGTGCAGAGCCTTTGACAGGTACGGGGACAGCTGTAGCAGACGTGTTTGCTCCACTCCCACAACGACAACTTAGGGATCCCCCAAAGACATTTTGCCTCTGGAAATCAGATGAGTGATGGGTCAGCATTGCCTTGGAGGTGTTTGCCAGGAGCCCGAGGGAGCCTGGTGAAGGAGTCTGGAGGAGATGATGTGATAAAGGAGACGGCAGAGATGATAAAGGAGACGGCAGAGATGATAAAGGAGACGGCAGAGATGATAAAGGAGATGGCCCACTCTGAATGGGCACTAGAGCTGCTGTGTGCTCCTGTCCTGGAGATGTGCCAGTTTCAGGTCAGCAGGTTTCACTGAAGGTGCTGGTGCTGCTGGGGCTACCAGCCTTTCCATGGGGAGGCCGCTGTAGGAAAGACTCAGAAAGGTATTTTGGTACTTGGAGCTGGAAATGGTTGGCAGAGGTTGTTGGAAAGAGATTTTTGTTTACCTTGGAAAATCCTGCTGGGCTGTGCTCCAGTTGAGGTTCTCTGCAGGCTGGAGCTGGCAGGTGAGCTGCCACAATACCAGCCCAGCAAGGCAAGCAGGCAGCTCTGCCCACAGCTGCTTCTGCCCCATCTCTAACTTTAGGTGTCTGAAACAACCTTCAAATAGCACAGGACACAGTCAGGAAAAAAATATCTTGAAGGACCTAGGTTCCTATGTCTGTGTGGGCCATGCTAAAATGTGATGTTCGTTTCCTCTTGAGTGCTTTGCCTGTGTGAGAAAGGCAGGAACACCCCGGAGCAGGGGCTGCTTCTCAACCACTCTGTGCTAGGTGGGTTAGCGTTTTCCTCTTTAATCAATTGGTTTAATGCAGTTGAAGCTGCAGTGCCAGCACTGGGGGAGATCTCATTGAAGCATGAGATGCTTCAATCTTTCTTTTTTGGTGAAAACAAATTGTATGGAATTGTCAGGATGGGTTTGGATTGCTGCTCTTGCAGCTATGTCCTTGGTCACCTTTGGCCAGGACCCTCCTCAGGACCCTGCCTGACACTTGGCTTGGGGACCCATCAAGGACGATTTGTTGACAGATGACAGAACATTTAATTTGGAAATGGGCTGTAAGGAAACCAGCCTAAACCTGTGGAATAGATCACGGTGGATGAGGAGCAGAGGTCCTTCATTCTACTGCTGTTTGTGGTGTTGCATTGCTCAGTGCCCTTGACAATGATCCCAATCATTCTGGGTGTGGCAGTGGCTTTGCAGAAAGCGAATAACTTGTAATATTTCAAAACACTGAAGTAAAAGTCAAGGTTTTATGGAAAGTGAGGAGCAGGGTGCAGTCAGCGTGGGGCAGTTTGGGGAGCTCCCCACAGGTCCAGGCACCTTTGGGCCGTGATGTGCTGTGCCATTCTGTGTGACCCCACACATCAAGGGAGGGAGGAGTTCTGATTTCCTCCGGGGTCTCCAGAGGCTCCTAGATGGCAGCAGCCAGCCTGTGAAATGTTCGTCAGCACTGGGACAGCCCTCAGCTGAGTCCCTGCTAGCACTGGGAGTGAACTTGGCTTCTGAGGCTGACTTTATGTAGACTGCAGGTACTTCTGTATTCTCCAGACTGTCGAGGTGACATAAAGCATTTAATTTTGTGTGGGAGAGAAGGAAGCAGGGCAGTGATGAGGGGAGAACATTTTAATCTAAAATAACCATTTTCTGCCTACGTTGAATAATTAGAATTCATTATGCCCTTCCGTAAGGGATGTGACTTCTCTCTAGCACTGGAGAGCAAATTAATCAATTGTTTTGAACCTGAAATTCTTTTAGGATGTGAATGCACCATAAATATTCTGTAGGAAAGACCTGAGAGGAACAGCTTACATCCTGATTTGCAGATACTGAGTGCGGAGGAAAGTGGGGCACGTGCTAAGAGATCACTGCAGCAATGCTGGAGTTTTGGCATGCACCTCTCCATCCCAGGGTAGGGGAGGCAGCCTTTGTGGCCATGACCCACAGATTGCAAGCCACAATTTGCAATTACTTGTGTACCTGTCTCTTGTCTCATCAGGTGAAGTCTCATTTCTTTAGAGATATCAAAAAAAGGGAAAATTTAAAGTTTTATTTTTAGATCAGTTCTAAATGAAATTTGGGCTCAAAATCTTTACCAAACAAAGAAATTTTTTTTTAAAAAAATGGTTTTGGCTTTTGGAAAAATGTTCCATTTCAATCTCTCCAAGCTTTAGAGACCCGAAAAAAGTTCACTGTCTTAAAAACAGTTGCCTACAAAACACAATGTGAAAAAACAGAATCTGTGCATGTTTTCTTGACAGCGGTGCTAAAACCAACAAATTCACATAACTTTTGCTGATCAACATGCTACCTGTTAAGGAAGGAACAATGATTTTTGCTCATGAGCTGTTTTGGGCCAACAGGATCTTGGAGCTGACTGGTGCCAGAGGGTCTCTTGTGGCCGCAGCTGGCAGTGATTTACCCAAAATCCCGCTGTGGGACGGTGACACGAGAGCAGGGTCCAGGAAACACTTCTGTGGCGCTGTGTGAGCCATGCTAGCTGCCCTCCTGTCTTTACACTGCCAGCAGAAACACGTCCTCAAAGGTCATGGGAGATGTGTCTGGGAGAGGGTGAAGGACGAGAGGGCACCCCAGACCCTGGTCCAGGGGCAGAGGGAGATGGAAGACATCCCACTGCCTGCTTTTGTGGGGTTATTTCCGTGGAAGTCCTGTGGGTGCTTGGCTAAAACTTATGTTTCTGTGGCTAAGGGCACCAGGCTGTATCTGCAAATCTGACTCTTCTTCTGGCACTGTGACACACTACATTTTGAACCACCTTCATGTCTCAATGCTTTGTGTTTGTTCCTTTTTCTTTTCTTTTTTTTTCCTTTTTCTGTTTTACTGCTTTAATAATAAATAAAACAAATGTCCTGCATCACATTTAGATCTCAAATAGTCTCAGCCTGTGCACGTGATTTTCTAGTGATTTTTCTGGCAAAATGTCATTAAGATCTGTGTTATTTCCCATTTCACTGCATTTGACTTTACAAATCTCAGCTTTGGAGAAATTTGGGAATAGGAGTTCAGGCGGGTGCGTTCCTCTCCCTGCAGAGCTCTGCTCTTCACCTCCCAGTCTCGCACTTCACTGGAGCTCACAGAGAAAACAAACTGTGCCTGCCCTCCCTGCCAGGCTGGAAATCCCATGCTGGTCCTCGCAGAGCAGCGATGACAAATGCATGGCTGTGTTCTGGGTGCTCGGGGAGATGTAAAACCATGTCTGCTTGTCGCGATGCTCACGCGGTGATTTGTTGGTTTGATTCCTCAGGTCGCGAGCTGGCAAGTACAACCCTCCCAGGATACCCTCCACATGTCCCTCCTGCCGGACAGGGCAGCTACTCCACTCCAGCGCTGACAGGAATGGTGCCTGGTGAGTCTTCCGAGTAGAAAAGAAAGCATAAAAGGACAACAAATAGCATTTCAGGAGAGCAGCACCGCGTGCTGTAAATGCTCTGTGCTGAGGTGGAGCCACAGTGATGAAGGGTAGGTGTGGAGTGATCCTGAGAGGAGCAGGACCAGGCTGCCAGCACAGGAGGCTGCAAGCCAAAGCAAAGTGTTGGCACTGAGATGCTGAAGGAGCTCCCAGCCTCCCTCCTGTGGAGCCTGGAGATTGCCTCCTATCAGGCTCTTCTCACCTGACTCAGGCTTTTTTGTGACTTGCCTGGTTTGTCCCAGCACTGCGCCTCTGTGCTGCCCCAGCAGTGAGGGCACTGGGCCTGGGGGCTGGACATGTCCTGAGCTCAGACTCCCCCTGTGCAGCCTGACTGGTGGGGACACCGAGTTGTGGAGTTGTTCCCAGGACACTGTACTTCTGGAGTTTGCTCCCCGTTTTGCTGTCAGAAATGCCAGCGTGAGGTTGTGCTGGCGCCTGGGGCGGGCAGAGCAGGTTCTGCAGGTGTGTCCATCACTGATGCCAGCTGCAGATCTGCGTGCAGCTCAGAGCAGGGCAGCGGCTTCTGGGTGCTGGCAGCAAGGAGTGGTGGAGCCACAGTACTCCTGCCTTTGCTGGGTCTTTCCAGTTCTTTGGGAGCAGCTCCTAGGGTGGGTTGGCAGAGCTGCAGGATGTGGGACTTAATGGTGCTCAGCCAGAGGAGGTACAGTGAGGTTCAGTGATGTAGAGTCGTCTGAGCCGATTTTCCCAGGTAATAGATTTTATTTTTAACTACATATAGGCTTGTGTGACCCATTATATTGAATAACTGCACTGTTCCTCTCACTGGTTCCTTTAATAACAACCTTCTGCTCCAGCTAGTGTGAAGGTCAGCTGCAAATTCTTGTAGGTTCTCCGTCTCATTTAAGTGAGAATTTGCTAACTAGCATCCAAAATGCCTTCTCGATCCTTCTTTGACTCCTGTCCTTTGCAGGACCAGTCTTACAGCCTTGCTAGGGTAAGTACTGAAGGGTTGACAGTAAGGCAGGTGACAGACCCCGTCTGCTACCATCCCTGCTTGTTCCAAAGTGGCCAAACTGTCGTGCCCAAGCACAGGCACGTGTTTGTTGTGCCAGCTCTCAGGAATTCGTCTCACGACCTGCCTCTGCCTTGTTCTAGTTTTTGGAGCCTTTGCTAGAAATGTGCTGCCTTGATAAGATTTTTAATCATTAGCTGTGAGTTTCTGCTTGTAATTAAGCAATTGTGTGAGTTAAGTGGTTAGAGACATGGGAGAAATGTATACATGATAACACGTAAGCAGGGTTTTGTTGCATGCTTGTTGCTGCTGCCGTTACCCTGCTGATGTGAATAAACCCAGCCCTTACCAGGCTGGGTGTTCGTCCCGTACCTGCTGGGGTCTGCAGCTTCCCTGTGGGGCACAGGAGACCTTCACACTCCTTGCATTTGCAAGATGTGTGGATTCAGCTCCATGTTCTGTCCTTATCTTTTCCCCAGCCCCCCCGCCGCTGCTCACCCTAACAGGAGCACTTCTGCCTCCTGACAGCCCCAGGTCCTTTCTTATCTCTCCCACAGCCAAGGAGGTACACAGGAACCTGTCTCTGCTGCCTCTCCATGACTTGTTCAAACACATGCTCAAAATTTCACATTTCCTCCCTTCCCTGCAAAACCAGGGATTTGCATATCAACAGTGAATTTCCATTTTTATGTGGCTTGTCTGCCCTGGCAGAGAATAAACCACTCAAATGCTTTTCTCTGAAGGAACCAAACAAGCAAACACATTGTTTGATTTCAGTCTGGAGCTTTAGGGACTGACAGCTGGCATTGCTCAAGTCTCCCAAGAAGTAGGCAGCGGATGCTAACCTGCACGATTCCATCAGTAGGATCCTGAGCAGGGCACTGATGTCAAGGCACACAGACAGGCTGGGGAGGAGCATGAAACCCAGCCAGGGCAAACCAAAAAATCCTGCACCAGGAAAAGGAGCACTCTACAACAACATGGGCTGAAGAATGTTTAGGCTGTTTAGTTCCTGGAGGGGCTGCAGGGATGAGGCAGACTGAGAGCTGAGCATCCGTCTGCCATCTGCACTGGTCATGAGAATCAGCATCACCATGTGCAGGAGCTGGAGGGATGGAGTCATGCCCCCTCACCTGGAACTTATGGACTCACAGTGGTTCTGGACCCCCTTAACACAAAGAAATAATTGACAGAAGTCAAAACAAGCAAGATGCAGCCGGGTATGACAAAAGTCTCAAAACTTTTCCCCCAAAGATAGTCCCAGTGGTGGAACAGATTGCTGAGGGGTGTGCAGTCTCCATGCTTGAGGGTTTTCAAGGCCACATTAGATGAAGCCCTGAGTGGCCTGCCCTGGCCTTATTGCTGATCCTGCACTGAGAAGGGTCTTGAGACCTTTGATGACCTTTCCATCCTGAATGGCTGCTCATTCCATAACTCAGTGTTTCAACCGCTGGAGATGTGCTGCAGAAATTCATATGCTTCTGCATGATACTATGAGTAGGGATGGAGTCAGGAAACTTTTTAACAGGGAGATCAGGCCCCTTTCGGTAGAGGAGTGGTGCCAGCAGTCCGAGCAAAGACACACTTCTGCTCTGGATCTCAGGTACCATGCAGGCTGAGCCATGAATCCCACTTTGAGGCTGGAGGGAGCCCTATAGACATCTCCTCTGTCATGTGGAAGATGTGAACATCTGCACAGGGACTGGGAAAAATCACTTTGCCCGTTCTTCTTCATCCTATGACCACGGTCTCACCTGCAGCAGTCCAATGGCACCTTCCAGCCCCTGGCTTGGCATCCTATTTGCCAGTGCTCCATGTCCCATCCCTGACTCACCTTTCCTCTGGGAGATTATTGCTGACAGGAGGGAGGCAGATAGACCCAACACAGGATTGATGACTATAGGTAAATATTCCTGGGTGTGCCGGGAGCAGGCACCAACATTGACTCTATCATAGGAAGGATCCTGGGAGCAGCCACCAATCTCACCTGGGGATGAGAACACAGCAGCTTGCACAGAATGAACACTTCTCTTTAACCCTCATTGTCTGGTGGCCTGAAGCATGGAAGTTTATATTTCTTGTAAATGTTCAATTTGTCTAATGCAGCTCTCTGAATATTTTAATTATCTGTTTAAAGCTTTAATCCACTGTTGGGCCCTACTAGTTTTGTGGCCTCAGCATCATCTTGGGGCACAGGATCCCACAGGTTACTGAGATGCTGTATGCAGAAATTATCCCAAATAACTTGGTACTGTTGTTACTGTTTGTTCACGCTATGGCAGTGCCCCTAAGGTGCTGTTGCTTTGGAAACATGGAGCAGTGTTTCCCCAGCAGCCTTTCCTTCCTGGGGGAAATCTCTGGGGAAGAACAAACTGCATCTTCTCCACCCCGTCACATACTCACAGGGTGAAGCCTTTGCCACCTGGCTGGGCTTGCTGCGTCACAGAGATATGATCCTTGCTTCTTTGGATGGAGATGGTGCTGTCTTCTGCTGGCAGTTTCTGCCTCCTCTTCTCCTTTTACTGCCTGCACACTGGGAAATGCAACATTTGCAGGGGATTTACTCTGTGGCCGGAGTGGGGGTCTCGGAGGCGTTCCCTGAGGTGGAGTTTGAATGGAATCACAGCTTCTGGAGCAGCTGTTGGTGGGTCACAGAGACCATACAATCACCTCTAAGGCTGGGCTTTCTCTCCAGTATTCCTCATCCTTCGTGGGCTCTGCTGTCCTGCTGCCTGGAGCTGGCATGATGATAGGCACCAGTGCTGCTTGCCTGCAGTCTTTTCTTGATCCTTGGTGGCTTCACACAGCAGCAGCATGTTTCCAGCCCTGGCTCAGGTCTCCCCTCACAGATCACTTGTGTCCAGGTTGTATCTGAAGGTCAGTGTGCTCCCATGCGTGGGGCAGATGGTGGGCAGAGGGGAAACATGGGGAGTGGTGTAAGAGCCACAGTATGTGCCTGCTCCAAGCAACCCATCCCAGGGGCTGTGTCCTGTTTGAGTCCTGAAAGCGCTGGGGCAGAGGGGTTTGCATTTATTTCATTGCTGCATTTATTTCATTGCTGAGACAGGGGTTTGGACAAACCACCAGTGTGTGTGTGCCATCATGCTTATGGTGCAGCAGCTGAGCTGGACACAGGTCATATGCAAGTACCTGTGGCTTTCTTTTTGGGTCCCTGGTGGTATTTTCCAGGACCAGAGAGTGCTGATGTCATTTAGCTATCTCACAGGAGCTCACATTTAGCCAGCAGAGAAAGACCGGAGACCTTACTTGATGATTTCCACAGGAGTCTTTATTTCATGCCAAGGGTGGTCAAGCAGGATTCTCTCTGAACAAAGGGCACACAGCAATATTTATAGGTTATGGGGGATTGAAACTACAGCCAATAAAAGTTTATTCAAAGAACAGCATCCAATCTAAGTGAGAAGTTCTAAAGG
>PYHW01009466.1:99128-115713 GCA_013186435.1 Turdus rufiventris
ATATATGGACAAAAGAACAAAAAGTTGCTGACACCCGGGAGTGCGGCTTATACTCAGTGCGGCTTATAATCGTGAAATTACTGTACTTAATAATTTACCCATCCATATTCACCTTCCTCAAATCAGGGTGTCCACCAGTGCTTTTACTGCGGCAGTCAGTGGAGCAGAGCACGCACTGGAGAGCCCCTTTACCCCCAAATTGTAATTGTCATCTCAAATCAAATTACCTTTTATTCTCTCTTTGTCTTTTTAACTTAGGGAGCGAGTTTTCTGGGAGCCCATACAGCCACCCACAGTATTCAACCTACAATGACTCCTGGAGGTTTCCCAACCCTGGACTCCTGGGTAAGTGTTTGCTCCTGTCTTGAAAGATCAGTGAAAGGTGTGCAGTGTTTGTCCATCCCTGGGGTGGGCAGAATGTGTTTCCCAGCTTGTCCTTAGCCAGCTTTAGACCCAGAACAGGACTGCAGGTCTCCATTGGGGTGCACGACTGATCTTGGTTCACTTTGCCAGCAAGAAGACCTGGCCCAAATATCTTGTATTCTTGCTTCTGATAAAAATCCTTCCAGAGAGATAGGGTCTTGCTGGAAAGCAGGGTCACCATTTTTTGAGGGCAAGGGACCCTGTTCAGACAAAACTTGTGGTGCCAGTTTGCTTACAGCCAGTTGTAAGCTCCACTGTTTCCTGTGCCATTGCTGCTTGCTCATGCATGTGTTTTGCATTTCTTTCTCCCTGATCTAGTGTGGTGTTTGCTTCCATGTTGTGTGCGTGCCCACTCCGTGTCTCCTCAGCAAGGGACCACTGGCACAGCTTTGCTGATGCCACAAGGTCCCTGTGAGCAATGGGAGACAGAAGCCCTGTAACTCCTGCAGGATCATGGCCCTCATGTGAAGGATAAACATAATCCATTTTACACCCCGTCAAAAACTGGCCCACTTTGACCTTATATACATGTAGCATGCAGTAATTAGAATTTTTCCCTGCATAATTTGCATGGATGAGGTAAGTAAAATACCAATTAATTGTCATCTCTCAACACAGGAGTAGCATGCCTTAGAGATTTCCAGATTTATGGATGACAGGGCTGTTATATGTGACCTCCAGCAGCGAAATAATTTTGAATTTTTGTCGTACTTTTTTCATCCAGTTTCTTTGTTTTAAGTAATTGAGTCCCCATGTAATTGAACCACCCAGGCTGTATTCATCATGGTTCTTGTCCTTAAACAAATCCTTCGGGAGCAATAGACAGCCTCTGCCTCTCATGCCATGGTGCTGGTATAATGCTGTTATTTGCTGTGCCACATTTAAGGGTTTGTTAGTGCTTCCATCATAAATCAACAGACAGATCTTCCGCTAATATGGATGGGCATAGCTGCACAAAGCCAGGGGAGTCCCCGTGCTCAAACCCACTGTTTCCATGGCCACAGCCAGCGGTGCTGGCACAATTTTGGTTGAGCAGCATGGGGAAGATGCTTTTGCCAGAGGCAAGAACACACACCACGCTTTCTTAGTTTCTCATTTTGCCACTCCTTTTGAATCAGGAAAGCTGCTTCACGATGCTCTGCTTCATAGATAGGCCTGGGAAGCCAGGTTTAGTTTAACTTTTTAAATTTTTCTTCCAAAGTGTTAAAGATATTGGCATGATACTAAAAATAAATGACAACCCAGCTCTCCACCTGCATGGTGACAGCGTTTGAAGAGGCTCCTGGGCTGTTCCCTGCCTGTGACTATCCATGAGAAGGGTGTGCACACTGTTTGGTCATTCCTGAGCAGCCCCACAGGTGTGGGCAGTGGCCCTTCCATTCTGCCAGCAGCAGGTTGCACCCATGGCCTGCTCCGCTCTTTATTTGAGGTGATGGGCTGCACCAGCTCTGAGCGTGCTGTCCAGGGTTCTGGGCAAGGTAGGTCCCTGCAATGCTCTGAAGGGGCTGGAGATGGTTAGGTCTGGGTCAGCAGAAGAGTTTAAACTGAGGTTGGTCATGAGACGACTGCTTGCTGACAGAGCCTTTACCTGTGCCATTCCCTTTTTTCTGCATTCATCCTCCTTTTCTCATTTCCTGTTTGGATCATGCATTTTGGGGGCAAATTCTGACTCATCTTTGACATATGAGCAGCTATGGGGATGGTGTGCTTCTCCCAGCAAAGCTCGTCTCAGGCTGGAGGGGGTTTCTTCAGCAGTATTTATTCAGCAGCATACTGTGAACATGTGTTTAAATGAGGGAAGGGTAAAAAGAATCAGAGGCTATCATATTTTTCCAGAAACTGCAGCTTTCTTGAGATTGAAGTCTTCATACTGTAATGTCAATGCTGATTACTGATTTTTTTTCTGTCAGCAAATGTAAAATGTGTTATCTTGGCTTCCTTATTTTTGTCCTCTTCAATATACTTTGGTTTAATATTAAAAAAAAAAAACAAAACCAAAAAACAAAAAAACCAAAAAAAACCCCAAAAAACCACAAAAAAACCCCCCAAAAAACCCCCAAAAAACCAAAAAACCCCAAAAAAACCCCCCAAACCAAACCAAAACAAACAAAACAAAAATTTCAGTTCAGTCTGGTCACAGAACTGGAGTTTCCTGGAGGGGGAATCCCCTTGTCTGACCATGGGTAGGTCCAAGCACAGTGATACGATCTGATCAGGAATATGTCTGCAATCAGCCACAGATGTCTCTTGTGCCTTGCAGAGTTCTCTCTTATCTAAAGCTCTGCCTTTGTCACTGGAAGCCTGATCCTGCAATGCCTTCTCCCTAGTGCCTGCTGATCCCACTGGTAGTTTAGGGCAAGCAGGAGTCACTGCAGGGCCTTTAAAAGCGCCCCAAGTCTCCCTGCACACCAGAAGGTGCTGTGTGATGAGCCTGGGCACACGCAGTGGAGAATAGGTTAATTTGAACTATATCCTGGATGCTTCCACTCCTCTCAGGAGTATACGTGAGTGCATTTAGTAATTCTCTCCTGAGAACAAGCTCTGGCAGTATCGGCCTCAGAGCAGAAACCTTGACAAAATTAATCAGGACTGGTACATTGCCTGACACAGTTTGTTTTACAAAGTCCTACTCCTTTCACTGAGATGAAAGTGCAATGCTGTAAGCACTTAGCAGCACCTACGTTCAATTAATTCCCTGAGCTGGCAAGGAAGAATTGCACCACAGCAATCACACAAGTCCGAGACCTGGGAAAGAGGAGCTAAAAGGAGAAATGCCATGATTTGCAAGTGGAGGAAAGGATACTTGGATTGAAAAATTATATTTGGGGGAGAGTAAAAAGAGAGAGAGATGAGAAAGGTAAGAAAGGTTTGGTTTTCAGTCCCACCTACAGTGTCTGTCCTGTATGTTGGAGCAGCAGGGAGGGGTGTGAGGCGGTGATTTCAGGGGAAGGCAGAGCCATATTCCTGCAGACACTGGGACTGGGTTGTCTGGCCCCAGCAGAGCACCAGCTATTCTGCATTACCCTGCTGTCTGCTCTGCCCTTGCTTTGGTGCTTCTCACTTCTCTGCACCGGGCAGCAAGCCTCTTCTGCCCCAGCTGTCGTGAAACCAGTGCAGATGGAGGGCTGTGCTCCCTCCTGTCTGGGGCAGTCCCAAACGCTGTGTCCCATGGCTCCTGGGGAAGAGCACACAATCAACCTCCAGAATGGTCAACAGAAACAGGGGCAGAAGAAGTCAGTTACCTGATGCAGCTTTACAGCATTTTCATGCTCTTGCATCTTGCATCAGCCCTGGTGGACCCACATCTCCCTTGGTGTCAGAGACCTGAATGACTTTGCTGTGGGGGATGGCTCAGTCCCACCTCACCACAGCAGGAGTGTGAACAGATCCCAAGTTCCTGGAGGAATGTGATGGGAAAGGGAAATAAACCCTGGCCACTGTGTGCTCTGGCTTAGTGACTGCAGTAGGTGTCTCCATCTCAAAGCCACACAAAAAGCTGAGGGAAGGAACGTCTTTTCCCTTTCTTTTTTCCCCACATGGTCCTGCAAGCAGTGCAGTGCAGGGATGCACACAGAGGTACATGCATTTGTATTTGAGCTCATGAGAGGCAAATGTGCATGTCCAGAGCTCAGGCTGTTTCTGTTGGTGCACACTGATGCACACCAGCACAGATCAGCTCAACATGTACATGCTAAGGGCAGATAACAGCAGCACTGTCTAATGAGGAAAACCAATTCTGTTTTGTCCTAGCTTGTAGGATTTGGCTCAGTCCTGGGTTCTGTTTGATGCAGTGTCCCTGCCCACATGCACAGGTGGTCCCTGTGAGCTGGCTGGGTGGGTTTGGCCGCACCATTGCAGCGCCGTGTTTGCCAGTGCTGACAAGGCACCATGCAAGGGCAGGGCTTGGAGCCTCTCCATTAGGATTAGATTCAATTTCTCTGTGGGATTCTGTGGAAAGATTAGAGAACAAGTAGGCACTAGAAATGACTGTGTGAAGAAATAAATTGATGATATGATGTATGAATTAAAAAGGAAAAATGACAGAAGGATGGACTAGTGTGTTCTGGATGGGGGCATGGTGACAGGAAGAGTGAGTACTGTAATTTTTCACTTTAAATACAAGCTTTGATTGCACAGATGAAAGAAACTGGCAAAATTTAACCTGAGAGAAATGTAAGGTCTTTGGAATGCATGGGAGAAATACTGGGCTTTTTGTAGCTGCCTTGAGTCAGAACAACAGCGGAGGAAGAGAGAGTGGGAAAACAAAGGCTCTGACCCCCAAAAGACCCCATTTACCCTAAAACCTCAGAAAGCACTGCATCCAGCTCTGGTGGGACTCACTCAGTGCTCCATGAGTCAGGGTGAAATTGTTTGGTGCTGCTGGATCCCTCCTGTGTGTTTTTCACCCCTCTGCCTGAACTGAGCTGCCGTGGCTAGCGCCAGTAGGGACTGGGATCTCTCCTGCCCACCACCACTGCTTCACACTGACCTCTGGGTGATGGGTGAAGACAGCAGTTCCACCGGGCCTGTGAGCTGTTTTACCTCAAGATACTGCCTGCTGTGATCCCCAAGGACATCTGTGCAGCTGGATCCGCCGTGAGGGGACATGGGCCAGCAAAGGGGGCACCCCCAAGAGGGCAGCCCCCAAAGAACATCCCCAAAACCCAGCTAGACATGGCATGAGCATTTCAAAGTCTGATTAAGTTGTTAACTTTTGCCTTAACTCTTTCAAGAGTGGCCAATTCAACCAAGGAAGGCTTCTGTGTTTTCAATGGCTTGAGTTTGGCTGGGATATGAAGAATATAGCATTAAATTTTAGGCTACCTATGAAAATGGTTTTCACTGTCCTGGTGAACCTTTCCAGAATTCTCCAGGAACAGCCTGTTCCAGGTAACTGACATCAGGTTAAGGAGCCCTAGCCTCAGGTCTCCTGGAAGAAGACAATCTGTCCAGGATAGCAGTTGTGGTGTTGTCAGCAGATAACACAAGACTAAACTTGTGCAAACATAAATGGAATGATGACCTGCTGAAGGGATCTGCTTCAACTCCATTGACTGTGGCTCAAAAGATTTTAACTTTTAGTAAATAAACCTAGGTCGGATTGGCTCCTGCATATGAGTTTGTAGACACAAACACATCTTTGTCTTATACACATCTTTGCAAGTGTTTCTCCTGGCCAGTGATTTCACGGACTGTCTTGAATTATTTTTGTGTAGAGTAAAACTATCCTTCTAGTCAGCTAGCACCACACTCCTGAAGATTGCTCTACTTTGTTTGAGCCCAGCCCTTTGGTGTGGGATTGTCTCATTTTGGGTGTCTGGGTCACTAAGGATGCAACTGAGGACAACACAGACCCACACACTGCATAAAATCTGCTTTGCCACAACACTGTGCTGGAGACACATTCCAGCAGCCAAAGCCCTCTGTTTCTGACCCCTCAGGGCTGCAGAAGCTGAGTACTGCATGCTGTAGTAGGACACTGATGCTCACAAAGCTTTCTTCTCTGACTGACTGTGCTGAGCAGTGCACTGCACATCCTGGGCGAGAGCAAATGCTGCCTGTGCTCTGTGTTTTGGAAGCATCAGCTTGTGCTCCTTTGGAAACGAAAAGCTGGGGGCTGATGAAGCCTGAGCTCATCTCCTGATGTAGGACTCTGGACAAAAGCAGCCAAGAAGGAGCAGCTGGGCTTGCCTGTCAGATTGATCCTGTTGCAGTGAGGTAGCTCTGCATTTTGCCAACAGTTAACAGCAGCTTTCCTTGAGCGTCCTTTTCAAGAGTCTGGCTGTGTGATTCTTACTCTGTGCCTGGGCTTTTGAATCAGCAGCCCTCAAATAATCACTCAGGTCACTTTGGAGTGAACAGCAAAGCATTCATCTGGAGGCTGTGCAGTAAGAGGAGATGGCAAGAAGGTTCTCCAGCCTCCCGAGGGGAAGGCGTTTGGTTCAGTGCAGACCATGGTACCAACAGCACCAGGCATTCCAGCTGGGTCCTCCTGCCAGCTCCAGAGGGTGTGCAGGGCCATGGTGGCAGAACAATCGAGGCACTGCCACACTCAGGCTATGCCCAGGGTCTGCCACTGGACCTGCAGTTTGCTAGAGTCTGGGATGGGAAGTGAAGACCAAAAAAATGCACCTTTGGTTTCACCGTCACTGATGCTTTCCTAAGAGGTCCCCAGTCCCCATTGAGCTCTGGTGCCATCGCCTTTTCCTGGTGTGGCCAGCTCCTCTGTGTCACTGGAGCAGCAAGACGTCACTGTCTCTGCAGCAAGTCACATCCAGGGCTGTGAAGATCCTGACAATGTCTGATAGATTGCTGTCCCACGTGTGTTGAAGGCAGGGAACTCAGGATGGAAGGCAGCTCTTAGACAAGGCCACTGATGAAAACAAACCCCACAGCCCTGACTGCTCCAGCGCTGTTACTCGCACTGGCTTGTTGTTGCTCATCCAAGCCTCTCTGATGGTCTCAGATGCATGTGGCTGAGGAAAATTCCTTCCAGGGGGATTCTTCTACATGGCACCTTGAAGAGAGAGAAGTCCCTCCTTAGGACGGGTTGGAGCTGGTTTCATTGTGGGTGTGCTTGGAAGGTTTCTCAAAACTGGTGCTGGATGGACAGATGGAAATCTCTCTAGATAGCAGTCAAAGACTCTCCCTCATTCAAACAAATAGTCCAGGTTCTTGGTGATCCTTGGGTAATTGTCCTCTCTACCAGCCCTTAACCCTGCAGGACAAAGGATTTCCACCAATCCTTTCCAGGCCTTTCCTTGGTAAACAAGTGCTTTCACTGAAATATTTTGAATGCTTTGGGGTTCAACCTGCTCCTTTTAAAAGGAGGGGGAAAAATCAAAGGAGTCAGAGTACAGTAGTGTGTTGGGGTTGGAATATCTTGACTTTCTGTTCTGAAAAGTAATTAACTTTTTTTGGTGAAGTAAATGAGGTTGATTCTTTGAGTGAAGGAATGGAAGACAGTATCAAGCAGCAAGCAGCAATGCAAAGCAATGGTAGCCTCCTTCTCATGCAGAATGCAATTTTCATTCTATTTACCCAGCCTGGATTGAAGCTCTGGCTGGAGTGCTCTCTGACACCCATTGTCTAAACACTGCAGGCTGGCACTTTTCCACCTTTGTGTTCCTCACAGTGGTCTCATCTCCCGCAGGCTCACCCTACTACTACAGCGCCACAGCCCGCGGAGCAGCCGCACCAGCCGCCGCTGCTGCCTACGACCGCCACTGACGCCGGAGCTCAGGGCATCGGCACTGACAGCACGTCTGGGACCACCGGGACGTCGTGCTGCCTCCATGCCAGCCACTCCAAAAGGGAAGGAGAAAGTACCTAGTAGGAGCATGATAATTGAAATTTTGCTCTTTAAGCTTGTGGAACTGATTATTGTATTCTTAAATCTGGTTGGGTCCTGAATCAAACAGAGAAACAGGAGGAAGTGGTACTCCTGAAGCTCTGTGTGGTCAAAAATGTGTGGTAGCTTCACGTTCTTTGCAGCTGGCTGGCTACTGCTTTAATCGCCTGCGGGTGCCATGGCTGTATCTGGGGATAAGGAAGAGGTGTGAACAGCTCCCCTTGGGGCAGCTCCCTCTTGCTGCACACTGAAACAGGCTGTGAGACTCAAGGCAATTTTCTTTTCTTCTTCTTCTTCTTTTTTTCTTTCCTTTTCCTTTTTTTTTTTTTCCTTTTTTTTTTCCTTTTTCTTATTTTTTTTGGTGTGTGTGGCAAAGAAAAAATCAGTCTGCTCAGTTTTACGCAAGCACACCACTGTAAATATTTGCTTGTTTGTATTACTGTAAGAGTAGCTTAAACATAAACAGCAACATTGTACAAGTATGAACTCAAAACACATCCAAAAGTGTGTTTTGAAACTGGTGCACTGATTCAAAGAACTCCGTAAGCTTTAAGCAACTTTGAACCAGGTTAACACTCATCGTGGCTGTATTTTGGGCTGATGTTGTTTCTATATAGAGCATCCTATTTGACAGTTGTGTGTGATCATGCTATTTGCTTGTATCAAACACATGGGCAATTTTGTGATACTTTACTGCTTAATATTAATTTTTGTTAATTTGTCATCATACTAAACACTGGAACAAACTCAAGTTAAGCAGCATCCAGGAAGGAATTCCTAAATAACAGTTGACATATTACGTGTATCTCTATAGACTGTGTGCGAAATCCCAGTCATGAAAACCCTGAGAGGAAGGCAGAGAAATACTGTGGTACGATTTTCGTTAAGTGCATGCAGTGAGTGGCATGTACCAGGCATGAGGGCAGCCGCACTTTCCAAGCCAAGCTGAAGGGGACAGTACTTGTTTTGGGGTGTCTGTACATTTCTGTGAAGGCATTGCAGATTCCAGCACTGTAGTCCAGACATGCCTGAGGGGACTTTTGCCCTGCTAATTCCATGTTTTTTCCCTCCTACTTGAATAGGAAGCACTAATAGTCACAGGTTTCATTGTGCACCTTGTGGGGTTCTAAATTAAGAGAGCAGAGCAGCTACAAATGACCACTTAGCAGCTACCAGTCACTGCCTCTCCATGGAGCCAGAGAACTGCTGATCTCTCCCTGAAGCCTCCCCCTACCCCAGACAAGGCACAGGCAACGTCAGCCACATAAGGATGATGGGCATGACCCCATCCCTTCCCTCCTGAGGGCAGTGGAGAAGCTCTCTGGTCCTGTTGAGATGAAGATCTGGCTGTAGCCTCCTTACTCTGACCCTGCCATCCTCATCAACCCAGAGCTGCCTGGGCTCTACTGAGGAGTCCCGTTGGAGCTTCCCTGCAGAATAAAGGTTGTTGGTGTCACACTTGAGAGGCACTCCTGTGGAGGAACATTCTAGCAGGTATTCACCAGGTTCCAGTTGTACAAACATTTCTCTGGCAGCTCCTGAGTTAACACTATTCTCTCCTTTCCCACCTCATAACTTGTGCTGCATATCTGGTATCTGTAGTGACCACTGATCTGCTGAGAAATTCTCTCTCCCACTCCACTGGCATCTTCTCACAGTATGGAAATGCAGCCAGTACCTCCAAGTTTCCAGGGCAGATGTGTCCAGTCCTCAGCAGCTGTGGAGACATCCAGGTACCACCAGCTCAGTGACATTTCAGTGTAATGTTCACAGACCCCCTCAGAGATTTCAGCCAGAGTCTTTTAAACCAATACTACAATAAGTTTTGTGACAAACTTATCAGTGAGATAAGTGCCAATTTTAATCTTTCAGCAATCAATTACTGATACACACCTGCTTTTAACAAAAGACAAATTACAGCATGGAAAATTTACACAAGGAACCTTCTGAACCCCTGCTTTGGGTTCATAACGATCTGCATACCCTATAATTGCTTGTATTCCTTGGACAGTACTGTAAAGGGCATTTCTGTCCCTGGGACCAGGTGGTGTGCAGTGTCTCCACTCAGCACGTGCACCTTCTCTCTGAGTTCAGGAAGGCATGTGCCTGTCCAGCACCTTTGCTGAAGACATGAGAAACAAGGGTTTGACCACTGGTGCTGGTGATGTATCTGGAGCAGAGGTGTGCTGAGTTACTGTTGGGACGCCATCAGGCTTGGCGAAAACAAGTCTGTGTGCCCAGTGAGGGAACTGCAGCTCACTGGCATGTGGGTCCTTCACCCACTTCACCACTCTGCCTACTCTCCTACAACCACATTACTTTTTCTTGTTTCCTCAGCAGTATGTATTGCTGAGTATGGATTGGACATATATTAATTCAGATAACATTGAGAAGACCAAACATGACATTTCAGCAGATGTTACCATACTCATGCCAGAAGTACTTGTAGGTGGGCTGGGGTTTAGGAAAGACATAACAGGGGTGTTTCCTCCAAACGATGGATGTGTGGATGCCACTGGCTGAAGTGACCCAAAGTGCCTGACTGGCCTCAAGGCTTTCATCAGGGCAGCCCTTGGCCTGCCAGGTGTGGTGGTGGGCTCCGTCCCAAGGACTCTCTGGATATATAGGCAGCTGCTGAGAGGAACCCTAAAACTCCCATCCTTGCACATGCAAAGCAGGGACTCGTGCCTGACCCATCTCCCAAAATGTGGCAGCCACGGCTCACTCACATCTGCTGGGATATCTTTCTGTCACAAACAGCCAGTATGAGTCAGGCCATGGAGGATTCATGCCATGCTGCTGGAAAAGGCACTTCTTGACAGTACTTTCTGTTTCTGGGAATATTTCAGCTGAGATTTACAAACTGCTTCCCTCAGAAACACCTTCTGTCCATAGTCTTCATTGTGGGAATCCTCCTCCTTGGGCAGCATCTTTGAAAGGCACTATTGGTCATCTGGGGATGACAGAGGATTTCCTGCTTCCCTCTGTGGCCTCACTGTTTCATGGGGGAGCAGTTACTGGGTAAGGTGGAGATGGGAAGCAAATGACCCTTAGGGGCTACAAGGAGAGGAGAGAGCCAGCCCAGTTCTGGGTTTTGGGGTGCCCTGCTAAAATTACTCAGGTGGGATGCCCTGCAGAGCAGCGAATCATTACTAAACCCTTGCAGAAATCAACCCCATGAAGTGCCTTCAGGCAGTTTCAGCACTGAACTCTGTAATACCTTGGTTAGGTGGAGGGTTTTCCAGTCCTTGACACTCCAGCAATAATTTTATCAAATATATTGCTGACACAGGCTAAGAAATTAAATCTGAGAGGTGGAGAGGGACAATGCTGCTGTGAAACTAAATCAATGGAGGCCGGAGTCAGGATTGCATGAACTCATTTGTTGAGGAAACCTTCAGTTTAATGCTGTCAGACCATGGCCATAAAGAAGACACAAAATGTTGTGGACACTGAATTTGTTCATCATCTGTGTGATGGAGATGTTATTGTTAGGCAGCTCTACTGACTGCAGAGCTCTGGATGTCCCTGAGGACTGGATCAACAGATCAAAACTTTTCTTTGATCACTGTTGAAATAGAAAAGCACACAGGGCTCTGGCATCACGGGGCCAGAACAACTGTTCATTCCAAGATGTCTGAGAAGTCCTCAGGTTGGACTGGAAGATGTTAGGACAACATCAGTGCATGAGGCACTTGGGAAAGAGATGGCAAGGAAGGAAACAGCACCAGGGTACATGGAGCTCACAATCTGACCCCTCCTCGATTCTCTGTGACGAGTCCTCTTGGTGCTGCAGTGTGCAGGCAGTGCAGTGGGAGAGAGTGGCATGGTGGGTGAGGGAGTTGTGATGGCCTCACTGTGCCTGGCCTTAGCAGTTACCAGGTGTTGATACATGCTTTGCCATGCTGGTCTTAGCTAATGGGGTTCTATTCCTGGCTTTCTTTTTCTTTAATTTATGTATTTTACACATGTTTCAGTATGGAGGAGAGAGGAAGACATGTCTTGTTTATTTCCAGATGGATACCCATACTTCAAAGCTGTGGCTTGCAGCAGAGTCAGCTTGTGTAGCTGTCACTGGCTGCAACATGGCTTTGATCAGATGTCCTTCCCAGAACCAAGCTCTTTTCTGCATGCATGTGCCACTGGGAAGCACACAGACCTAGGCTGACCCACCCCATAACTCTGTCCCAGCAAACTCTGGAAAAACCTGTTTTTTCTTCTGGATTCGTTGATGAAATGTTACGGGACCAACATCTCTTGGCTACACGTGCCCTGGAGTCTCACTGAGCGTGCAAGGGATGGTCTCATGAGGGATTTGTTAGGCACAGCCAGGTCACCAGCCTGCACTGACAGAGGCAGTGGGCTCACATTCTGAGCTGCAGCCAGCTGCCACTCTGCCCTGGAGGCAGAACGCTCATGAGCACACAAGGCTGGGGATGCCAGCTAGGAAGCCCTTAGCTCCTCAGACCTGCTCTTGTCACAGGTATGTGTTACCACAGTATGACAAACAAAAGGATCTGAAAGGATCCAAACCAGTTAAGTGTTCTTTTTCTGGTCAAGCTAATGAGACTTGACGCGCAAATGCTGATGAAAAGCATGGCAAAATGGTGCCTGGATTGCTCACCTCGGCATCACAGCTGGCACAGGTGTCAGCTCCAGCAGTGGCCTCACTCATCAGTGCTGTGAAAGGCTCACAGAATGCAGGAGTTACAGGGTGGGAGCCAGACTGAAAGGACTGATCTGGACACAGCTGCAGCATTGCTGGGTGGGCAGGCATCCACGTAGGGATTGCTGTCTACACACTTCTGTGTAGTATGCTACTACTTGAGTATCTCAGAAGCTGGCAAGGGTTGTGGAGAGGTGGATCCTAGCCGTGTATCAGCCCCAGACGCCACCCAGCCAGACCCCTGTGTCCAAGGTCTCTGGCTCTGCCTTGTCTACATGAGGTGGGAAAAAGGGCCAGTGGGCATTTAGACCTGCCTTTTCCTTTGCTCAGCCTCCTGTGGAAAAAATGTTGTCATGGTTTTTCACTTTGTCTAGTGGCCTTTGTACATTCCAAAATTACAGAAACTCATTTCATGCAAATGGAATTCCTTTCCAAGAAAAAAAAAAGAACAAACTTTTTTTCCTTAAAGACAAACTACTATGTATTAGGGACTTCTAGCAACAAAGAAATACCTATTGTATCCACCAAAGTCTGCAATGCCTGCATTGAACCTTACTTCTTTAAAAAGAGAGGAAAAAGAAAGAGAGGGAGAAAAAGAAAAGCCTCCTCACCTTGAAAAGTACATACAAACAAAAAATAACTTACAAAAAAAAATCCTAAAAATAACTGTTGAATTGCCTTTGAAAGTAGGGGATAACATCTGTTGCAAAACAGATGAAAAAATGCTTCTTAAAATGTGTATGTTTTGTATTCTTTTTTTCTAGTAGGAAAAGAACAAACTTGAAATCTTGGTGTTTTTTCCTTAGTGCCGTGTGTTGCTTTTGTGTGTTATAATATTTGAATGTAATTACAGCAGTGCCAATTTGCCAAAGACGTCGAACATTATTTTGGGGATTTTGTTTTGGGTTTTGTTTTGGGTAGCAAAAAGGGAGGTGGGCTGGGGACCAGGGGTGCTAAGGCATGGGTCAAAAAGGAGGGGCTGTCTGAAGGGGTTTTTTCTTTGTTTTTTTCTTTTTTTACAAACTTCTTTTTCCTGTCAGTACTGGAATTTGTGATTTTATTCTAAGTTAAATGGTTGACTGCAACACTTTTTTTTTTAGGTTAGTTGAAGAAACATGCAATAAGATTGGCGTAGTTCAATATCTGTGTGTCTTTTCATGAGAGTGACTGTTACTTGTGGACATTTGGTTTTATGTAACCTTTATGTGAGATAATTATTTGTAAATATTTACCATAATTTTATTGGTTCCTAAAATAAAAGTAATTTTTTTAAGTTCAAAATGTCTGCTTTCCCTCTTGTCCTCTCCTTGTGTCCTGCCTTTCTAGGAAAAAATTACCAGGTAGCTGCATTTGAAGTGGGACATTGGAGGCCCTCATGAAAAAGCACCTGTCAGACATGGTGAGGCGTTCCAGCCTGGTGTCACCGAACACCCTCTCCCACTGCAGCACGTTGGACCCTTTAGAGGGAGCCCACACCACCACAAAAAGATGAGTCAGTGTTGGTGAAGAGTCTCAGGTCCTCAAGTGTCCTTGTTCCTGTGGGCAGATTGCTCTCCCCATGAAGCAGAGGCACCCTCCAAGATAACCCGGGATGCAAGATGGAACAGTTTACTGGGGACGGGAGTCAGGTGCTGTTCAGAAGACCCTGAGGGCATCTCTCCCATCTGAAGACCACAGTGGCTTGTCTGAGTTATTCCCTGCTTTGGAGCAGGGCTCTGCTGTACTGTGTTGCTGTCTAGCTGTTCTTCGGTGGGAGAGGGTGTCTTCTGGCTGCTGAGGCAAAGGGACATAGGGCATGGAGATTTTTGCCCTAGCAGCCTTTTTGTTCCAAGCCAAAAGCTCTTGTAGGACAGATGGGAAGAGTCTCAGCTTCTGCCTATGTAACTTCTGGTCACCAGCAGAGACAGGATTGCACTGGGCTCTGGAGGGTGGGACATTCTCCTGTCCCCTGCCCTAGAGCCCATCATGGCTTTGTCTTGAAATGCCTGCACTGACATGTGTACATATATATATATGAAAAATATTGCTAACCATTACTGACATATAATCCTCTTTTAAAAATGTGCTATAGCTAATGATTGATGAATAATCTATTCTCAGTGAGTTACATATAAATGTATACACATAAATATTTACATGTGGACGCAGAGGCATCCTTGAGCGTTGCTTTGTGCTCCTTCTGATGCTTTTTCAAGCTCACATTTCCCTCCACTTGCCATCTCATATCCTCCTCTAAGGGCATGCATGCCCTCAGGATTGCTGCCTGGTGTGTGTGTGGCCAGAGCCAAACCTCTTGGGTAGCCTTGAGTTGTAAGACATATTTCTGGATCATCGTCATAGGTGTCTTGCGTGCACTGGTGAATTCTACCACAGTACCCCAGTTTGCCCAAGCATGGGGTTTGTGAAACAATATTAAGGGAATGCCCGTTTTGTTTGACATCTACTTGTGTTTGACCTCAGCTCTTGTATTCTGTGTGTGAATTTTAACATCATTCTAGCAATTGAGATTGCAGTTTTTAACTAATTGATTCATGGTATGTGAAAAAAGGTTGGAAGACACCTTTAAGACTACCTTGTTCCACCCTCCTGCCATGGGCAGGAACATATTCCACTAGAGTCCCAACAAACCCATGTAATTGACAAAAAAGGAATGATAGTGAAGGTGTCCAGAATATCCACTTTCTGAATTCCTAGTGATTTTCTGATGATATATACCCCATTTTGCTGGCATGCAATTAATTTTCTTCATAGCAGTCACTTTGGTGCTGTGCTCTGGATTTGTGGCTGAACCAGGGTTGGTAACACACCAAACATTGGCTCTTGCTAAGCAACCTAGCATGGTATCAAGGGTCAGAGAGGAGTCTTGGGTGGGAAAAGAGCTACCGCAAACTGGAGGGTTGACATCGACTGACCAAAGGGGTTTCTGTACAATACAATGCCATACTCACCAGCAGAAGCTGGGGAGGGAGTTATTCCAAAGCAGATATTGCTTGGGACTGGCTATCACTATCAGCCTATCTGTGGGAGGTGGTGAGTAGATGCCTTTGTTTTTATTTTTCTCTGTCCTTTTTTAAACCGTTTTTGTCTCAGCCCTTCAGTCTTCTCACTGCCAGTCTTCCTTTTTTCTCCCCCATCCTGTTGTGGCAGGATTAAACAAAAAGCTACCTGAACACTGAGCTGCTGGCCATGTTAAATTCTCCACAGCAATGCTTATAATAAACATTGGCATTGATTTTGACAGTTGAAGTCCTCCAGGAAGCTCAGGACAATAGGTCTGTGTCCCAGTACCATACATTTCAGTATTAAATCGGAGAGGTAGAACTCAACACCTTTTCACAATTCAGTAAATCATTGTAGATAAATAAAATCATAGTCATTTGGCCCATCAACAACAGGCAGAGAGAGGCAGAATTAAGTCAACAAGGAGCATACATCCAGTATTTACTTGATGTCCAGCTGGTTCCACTTTGGGAAGCATAAAGCAGGGATGCTTCCATGCAGTTCTATTTCAGAGTGGAGTGGGTATTCTTACACTTCAGCCTGCACTATAATGGAGTGATTTTAGAAGAACAAGTGTTCAAAAATCAGTTTTCCATAATTCCCAAGTTCATCCATCAGCACTTGTCCAGTCAGGCTGGACTTGGTGCCTTTTGCTCCTCCCCTGTTAATCCTCTCCTGATGTGCTGATGTATTCTCCATGTGCACGTTACAGCTCTTTGGGATGCACAGCTTTTGGAATAGCCCTTTACATCCTCCACCCAACCTTCCAGCGCCACTGCCCACCTCACTGCTGTGACCTGGTGCTGGCCATTGGCCTATTTCACTGTGGGAAACTGTGAGGAGCTCTGTTAAGAATGGACGGTCAGGAATGAAATTAAGCTAAGCGAGGCACATGTTGTGTCTGAAAACTGTTTATTTGTAATGGAAAACCGAAAAGATAAAGGAGTTGACCAAACCAAAGGGCTAGGAGAAAGAAAGGAAGGGAGGGAAATGAGAAAGGAGTCAGTGAGAGGGGAAGAGGGACGGGGAAAGGAAGAGGGACAAGCAGGGCGACAAGCAGGGGGACAAGCAGTGGGACAAGGAGAGGGACAAGCAGGGGAACAAGCAGGGGGACAAGCAGGGGGACAAGGAGAGGGACAAGCAGG
>PYHW01009466.1:150151-161222 GCA_013186435.1 Turdus rufiventris
TTGTGCAGACCAATCATGCTACCGCTTACAATTGCTTGTACCATGCAGTTTTCTATATAATCTGCTCCTAAAGGAATAAAGTTAGATTTCGCTTTAGACTAAGATTCAATTTCGCTTTGGGAAAGATTCACCTTAGGAATAAAGAGAGATTTGTTTTGGACTGAGATTTGGGATTCGCTTTTGCTTGCATCTGGACAATTGTCGGTGCCGTCCCTCCGAGGGCCGCGGCAGCAAGCACAGACTCTGTGGTCAGCACAGGGATGGGCAGGTAGCCAAGGGGCTGAGGCAGTGGTGGCACAGCCCAGCCATCGAGCTGAGATAGAGTTGGAAGCCCAAGCTTTCAAAGCCACAGCAGGAAGTCTTGCCGCTACATGAGGGTAACAAACCGGTGTGAACGTGCGCCGCCTCCAACATGGCCATGTGCACTGGCCGCATCCACAGCAAGCCCTCTGCTCTGTGTGCCGGTTCCGTCACATTAACTCATCCTGCGTAGCCATGGCAACACGCGTGAAAAACATGCTGTTGGCGGGTCCAGACCCAGCTCTGCTGAGCTCAGCCCTGGTGTGCATGTCAGTGGGGAGCAAAACCCTTAATGAGGCCCCTTAATTTTTTTCATCAGGAACACCTCTGCTCACAGACTGTCAGTTTGAAGGGTCTTGAAATAAATCTTCAGAATCAAGGGGGAGAAAAAAAAAAGTCAAACAGACAAACCTCTTCAGCCATATAGGAAGATTTCAGGCAAGTACCAAAAGGCTTCGCTTTCTATTAGGAGACACCGGTGCTGTGTGGCTGCCCAGTTGCACAGTTTGCAGCTCCTGAGCATCCAACAGTTGTGTTTGTGACCAGCAGAATCACTCTGTCCTGGCAGGGACCCATAGCCATGGGTTCCAGCAGTACCCAGGCTCTCCAGAACCCAAATGTGACAGATTTTGCATTAAGACAGACCAGTGACAAAAGAGGGACAATGATCTGATAGGAACATGACTTCAAATTAGAGAGGCAATGCTGGTGGTGGCAAGAGTATGGGAAGTGGGAAGGAAGGAGAAGAAAAACTCAAAATTCATCAGACCCCTCTTTGTCTTACTGGAAGTATTTTTAATTTATAAGGCCCAGGAGTACATTTGTCACCCACTTGTGCAGCCATCACCATGCTGCCTCCCATTTTTTTTGCCCAGCTCTGCTATCCCACCTCACCTGGAATGCCATTAATTTCTTCCCATCAGCAGGAGTTACAGTACATAGATGTATTTGTGGGCAATCAAAGCTGAAAGAAGGTGACAATATAATTAAGGTTTTCAATTCTATGCCTGAACAGTTGTCCAGAACTCATAATGATTAGCTGCAATGAAGGATACGTAGCCGTTATTTTCCTTTGCTTCATAAAATTATTCACTTTGGCCAATTACATTTGTCCTTTAATCTGAATCCTTGTTTGTTGATGCTCTGCCTTTCCATCTATTCCCTGGGGCTGCAGGAAGTGTGTCAGTAGAGCAGGAACATGTGAATGATGAACACGGGCACTCAGCAGCACTCCCGGTTGCACCCCACAGCTGGTGCCTTTTGCACCTGTACAAGGGAGGGAGCGTATTGCCAGAGTAGTTGAGGAGCGGGATAATGGATAAACAGGGAAGAAGAGAAGGCTTATGATGTCACGGTAACTAAGATAAATCAGGCACTTCTCTCAATGTGTTTGATTGGACCTGCGTGTACCCTCGCTGTTGTTGATACTCAAACTAGAGGAATGATTATGACAAAGTATCAAAAATACAGTAATTCACAACTATAAGGCGCACCCTTTTGACTAAAATTTTCCCTCGAACCCAGAAGTGCGCCTTATAATCTGTGCGCCTTATTTGAGCTACAAAGTGGCAAAAGTTGCCAACCCAGAAGTGTGAGCTGCGAGGGGGAGTGGCCCTGCAGCAGGGCTGGGCTGCGAGGGGGGGTGGCCCCGCGGGGCTGTGCCTGGCTGCGAGTGGGGAATGGCCCCATAGCAACATCGGGATGTGGGAGGAGAGGGGCTCCGTGGGGCAGGCCCGCCGGCATTGGGGCATCCCCCGCGGGGCATCGGGACAGCCCTGGCGTGGGGCGGGGCAAAAACCACTGGAATCAGAGCAGCCCCCACGCAGCGGGGAGGGAAAGCCGCTGGAATCGGGGCGGCCCCCACGCAGGGAAGGGGAGAGCCACCGGCTTCAGGGCAAAGGTGGCACGGAGCAAGCCTGCCAGCATCAGGTCACCCGGAGCGCCAGGGGACTCCTGGAGCGCACCGGCAGCGCGCGGTTCCCAGTGTGCCAGTGGGGCGCGTGACACCCAGAGTGCCAGGGAATTCCTGGGGCAGCGGGGCCCCGCAGATGCTGCACGGAGTGGCAGCGGACATGCCCCAGCCCCAGGGACGCTCCACGGAGCGGCGGTGGGCATGCCCTGGTCCCACCAGGTACAGGCAGGCCCGGGGGCCAATGGCTGCCAGGTGGGGGCGGGGCCTCGGCAGCAACTGCGCCGGGGGTACTGAGGGCAGAGCCTCTCTGCAAAAAAAAGTGCGCCTTATAGTCTGGTGTGCCTTATCTGATCTACAATGTTGCAAATTTTGCTGACTGCCGGCGGGTGCACCTTATAGTCCAGTGCGCCTTATGGTCATGAAATTACTGTACTTCCTCAAAATCTTTCCTTGAAAAAATTATCAACTGTGGTAATTGCCTGGTAAGCCTGCTAGCTGTTTCTATAATTTTGTATTCTGTAACTGATACAGCATATGTGGCTGAGGCACTACAGGGTGGACAGAGCGGTCTCATCAACTCAGCAATGCCACCAGAAGGCTGTCCTTTGAGGCAAGAAATCAAAAAAACCCTCCAACTACAACTTCTTTAGAAGGAAGAAGCAGGATAGGACAATTGTTTTTCACTACTGGTATTGCAAATCCAGCAAGGTCTGCCTCCTTCTCACTGGTTGGACCACTGAGTCCCACTGGTGCCAGCAAAAAATCTTCATGCCTGTTTCTGACCTTGCAGAACTAGACTACAGGAGCTGTCACCACACATTGGCTGGACCTTCACTCCAGAAAACCAACTCACAGGCCCACAGCCCAATCCTCTCAAATGCACAGGGGTATTGTCTTACACATGGTACTTAGTCTTGGCTTTTTGGTTACTGGGAGCTGGCCCAGCAAGCTACCCTTTCCTCCTGGCCTAGTCCCAAACATTTGTTTTCCATCAAGGGTCCCAAGGCTCTAGAGTTTTTGGTCTTTTGTGTCCATATAAATCAAATTATTCACTCTTTTTAAGGTTTTCAGAGTGACTTTTCTGTTAGCCAAGGTTTAAAGAGCTGTAAGTTCACAGAATCTAAGACACTCTTATGGAACCTGCATTGAGCTGGAATTTTATTCAGAGGAATTTAATTCAGAGAAATATTGTCAAAGAAAAGCGACCGTATCTTGGTTACAAAGGAAGGAACAAGAAGCAGGAATTAGCGAATAATAAACCACCACATACATTTGGAAAGTTTCATCAAACCAGCTGCAGTTCTGCAGAAAGTGAATCGCTCCATGTACTGCAACAATAGCTACAACAAGTACTGGAAGAATGTTATGCAACACTAACCTTGACGTATCACATAACACCAGAAAGACCCTTCAGAGAGACTGTTTTGGCAAGTAATTTGCCCTCCCTGACCTGCCTGTAATCTGTGATAGCACTCTCATAGTTTCAGTGCTGAGGGAACTGGAAAAGACAGAAAAAATTCTTAGGGGAAAAAAAGGGGGAAAAAAAAGAGGAAATTTGGTCCTACATAGGACAATCAAACACTGACAATTCACATAATGGGTAAGGAGAAACGTTTCTGGCCATTTTCTCCTTTCTTATGTCCTTTGTTATGTCCTTTGTCATGTCTGGGTATGGCATTCTCCCCTACCCTCCTTGCACATATTCCTTTGCTTTAGGAAAAAATTTCTTCCAGGGTCATAGAGCTTTGTTCCATGTGAATTCCTGTTTTGTTATCTCCTTGTCCTAGGCATCATGCGAGGTTTTCTTGAAGCTCAGAATGCTTGCATGTTGTGTCTTGCACAAGCTGGACAAAATCTGGCAAGCGAGGGGAGATGTGACACTCAAGAGATCTAACTTCACACAGTTATGCCGAAAAAGAGTTCATCCCCAAGATGATGATAAAAAAAACTTAGGTAGGAATAACAGCAATATATTCTATGAGAAACATTTAAATCTGCATAATTAGCTGCTTGTTATCACTGTCATCATTCCCAGTCTCAAGGTTAGTGACTTGTCCAGATGTGCCTTTGTGGCTTTGCTTTAAAACTGGGGTTAGCTTTGAAGAAATGGGGCAAAACCTGAGGAACTCCAGCTTCCCATAACAAAATAACCCTTAAGTACTCTACACATCAATGTGTACATGCCATAAATATAATTATAGTCCCAAAAATCTTCTCCTTCCCCACTAGCATTTTTAGGAAAGCAAGACCCTCTTGGGCAAGTGTGTGCTTTTGTTAAGAGGAGTTTTAGTGTTGATTTGGAGGCTTGGCTCAGCTGTTGTTACAGATTTCACTTCAAATCCATCCAGCTTCTTCTCCAAAGCTGGAATGCCACCATTTGGGGAATGTTAGCCCTTGGACTTACTGTAATACTTTCCTTGGGCTGACAGTTTCTTTCCTATCATGTTTTCATAAGTGAAACCCCACAAGCTGTCCATGCAGAGTCGTGGGCCAGTGGAGGCAAGCACCCCGTTGATCCCACCAGCAGCTGCTCCAGGTGGTGGCTGGGAAAGGATGGGGACAGCAAATACTGTTGGCTGCAGATGCCATGATGTTTAACATTGCTTTACAGCAGACTTCAGTATTGATGGCCACACACAGTGAACAGATCCATTGCTGGCTGTAGTCACAATCTCAGGATCTGCCAGAGCATTGCAGTCACCATTCTAGGGGATCAACATTTCATTGAGACACAGAACAGTAAGCTCAAGACTTTGATTAATGACAGAGGACAGCCCAGAAGCAAATGTGAAATACTTTCTCACCACACACACACTTCTTATGATCCACTGAGACCGGCTGCACCATTTAGACCTATGGCATGCAAGTCAGCTCACGGGATGCCCCTGTGGTCGATGAGCTGGAGGGAGACTTTGGAAAAGGGCATGACGGGACAGGACAAGGAAGGATAGCTCCACACCAGGACTAGATGGTGTATTAGGAAGAAATTCTTCACGGTGAGGGTGGTGATAGCTTGGCACAGGCTGTGCAGAGATGTGGCTGCCTC
Source organism: Turdus rufiventris (assembly GCA_013186435.1). NCBI lineage: Eukaryota > Metazoa > Chordata > Aves > Passeriformes > Turdidae > Turdus > Turdus rufiventris. Next base: position 155,410 of record PYHW01009466.1, read on the forward strand.
ATCCCTAGAAGTCTTCAGGACCAAGTTGGAGCAACCTGGTCTAGAAGGAAGTGTGGAACTGGGCAGTCTTTTAATTCCCTAAGAGCAGGCAGCACAACATACAAAGAATGACACAGAAACAAGGTTTCTGCTACTACATGAGTTAGTGGTGCCTTTCCTGTAGTTTGTACATTTACCAAGAAGTAGCAGAGATAGCATTCTGCATGCTTTCTTTTTGGCGGAATTCCATTAGTTTTGATGCTGTCATTCTGCTCCCCTGTGGATGAGTTTGGCCCCACTGGGCATCCCTCTGTACCAGCTGCTGTTTGCTGCTCCTTACAGGTCTGGTCTTGAAGATACACCCACCCAAGTATTTGGAATCCTTAGTGTTCAGCAGATGCAGGTGTTTGCACACCATCTGACCCAAAATCTTCATGCCAAACATCTACTTAAGCCTTTGCTTTTTCCCATTTCCTAGCCTCATTCTTGAAACTTGTGGCAGGAGCTTATGTACGTGTTCCTCTGCCCTTGAATCCATTAACTGCAGCAAAGGATTAATTATTTTAGCCTCTTTATGGCATCACTGTTAACATACTGCACATTCATACTTCCAGTCCTATAAATGATAGCCTTTAAATAAGGAGGACATGTGTTATTGAACTATTTATATTCTGAGCTGTCTGGAGCAGAAAAAGATTCAAGCGACATAAGAAAGCAACAGAAGTTAATGATTCAGAAATAAAATACTATGTTTTAATCTACAGGGTGTGTGACAAATCCAAGAAATTAGAAGTCAAAAGGATACATGACTAAGGTGAGAGCCTCAGGACACATCTTCAGCTGCTGTAAAATTAGCGCCGCCTGGGAGAAAGCCTTGCTGTAGCTAAAACAGATGAAGGAAATGAGAATCTCACTGTGCCTGCAGCATAAATTCTCATAGTTGTCTTGTGGGGGTACCCAGGGGTATCTGAGGCTGTTAACTGCCTCTGGCCCTTACAGTCCAGGAGGAGGTTTGCCATGCAGCAGTCCTCCCTTCATTGCCACAGACCCAGGGATGCCCCATGAGGGCTTGACACCAGAAGGGAACACTAAGGGCCCCATGCCTGGGCCTCTGATTTGGCATAGGGCTATCTTGTCACTTTGACTTGTTGAGACTTTTCTATCTTCACCTGTTAATGCCAAACTGTCAATCTTGATGGCAATAAAATTTTTATATCCCAAAGCATTCTCTTCTACTTGCACATTGTCCTCTGACCTGCTGTCAGTAAACTCACATCATGGACCAGGACACACCTTCAGGGTCTCCTGGAAACCCCAGCACAGTTTCCTGACCCTCAACTTGGTCTGCAGTTCTCCACAAGATAGATCAGGACATCTCTGGCAGATCAGCACATGGGCATAGTACAATACTTCTGCGTGGAGATGCCAGGACTGGAGGTTGTATGTGAGATCCTCCCCTCCCTGCCATGATCCCATTCCCTCCCTGCACCTGAATTCACGAGCCACTAATATCCAGGGTACCCTCTGGGTGCTCAGCTCCACCTGCAGCTAGGGTGGTCAGTTGAGGGGGAACAGACAATGGTACAACACAAAAATAAGGTGGTAGAAGAACTAACTTCCCAAGGTTTTTCAGCCTATCAGTTATTCAGCATATCAATTACTCAGGTTAATTCCCCTCAAAAATATGAGGGGAAATGAGGCGAAAATGTAAGAGAGGACCAGGAACATTTGGTTTAGCAGCCTGTGCAGCTGTAACATGGTACACATGAGCTTTTCTCAGTTATTAGTTTCTAATGGAATTTAAAATATTGATTCCACTAAAATGAGTAGGGTAGGGTAGGGTAGGGTAGGGTAGGACAAATGGAAGGAATCAACAACAACCATCCAGTGCACCTCCCTGAACTCTTCAGTGCTTTCTCCCCACGAATTACTTTAAAATCTCTATTACATCTGCACACAGAAGTCTGGTGTGAAATTATTAGAGTGATTCAGAAGTTGTCTTTTGCACAGGTATTAAATAGAAACCACAAGTTGTTGCTGATGTTTTACTGTTGTAAGTAATGACTATAACATTGCCTTTGTCTCTTTGTTCTGTTTGTTACTTTTCATAAATTTCTTGGACAAAAATAAAGTACAAGTGCAGCAGTATTATATCTGAGAACCATTTATTGATAAAAAAGGATAAGTGTTTCTAGTAAAGGGAGATAGGAAAAGGAAACAAAGAGGGGAAAAGAGAGAGAAAGAAACAGAAGACAGGGACAGCGTTACCACAAAACTCCCATGTCCTTGTCAGCATCAGCTTAGCAGGTGGAGTGCATGTGCTGTGAACTGCAGTGTTTGCATAGCTCCTGTGCTGGGCTGGGCGTGCTTTCCAAGCACCAGCAGGCCGCATGTTCCTTCCGTCGGCAGGGAAGGAATTTCTATCGTGGCCATGGGTGCAGGCTCCCAGGGTCAGGGGCTGGTGACTGTGGGCATGACCAAGTGCAGGCGGCGGTAGGCTGATCCCTATGGACTAGTGCTGCAGCGTGTTGGTGCAGATGGGCAGCGCAGGAAACAGCAGTGGAGGCAGCGGTGGCTGGCTGCAAGCAGATTGTACTGCAGATGGCAGCTGAGGGCAGCAGCTGCAAGCTTGGTTCAGCTAGGCTGGGGTGGGTGCGGACTGGGTGTAGGCTGGATGTGGGCTGGGTGTGGGTTGGGTGTAGGCTGGGTGTAGGCTGGGTGTAGGCTGGGTGTAGGCTGGGTGTAGGCTAGGTGTGGGTTGAGTGTAGGTTGGGTGTAGGNGCAGGGTGTAGGCTGGGTGTGGGTTGGGCGTAGGCTGGGTGTGAGCAGGGTGTAGGCTGTGTGCAGGCTGGGTGTAGGCTGGGTGTAGGCTGGGTGTGGGTTGGGCGTAGGTTGGGTGTGGGTGGGGTGTAGTTTGGGTGTGGGTTGGGTGTAGGCTGGGTGTGGGTTGGGTGCAGGCTGGGTGTGGGTTGAGTGTAGATTGGGTGTAGGCTGAGTGTGGGCTGGATGTAGGCTGAGTGCGTCTGGGTGCAGGCTGGGTGTAGGCTGGATGTGGGTTGGGTGTAGGCTGGGTGTAGGCTGAGTGCGTGCAGGCTGGGTGTAGGCTGTGTGCAGCCTGAGTGCATCCTGGGTGTAGGCTGTGTGCAGGCTGGGTGTGGGCTGGAGGTGTCCATAGGCTGTGCCTGGGCCACACAAAGGGGGCAGCTAGCTGCAGCAGTGTCTTGGGGAGGCTGTGGAGCAAGAGGTGGTTGTGATGACTAACTGTTTGGCGGGGATGGTAAAGCAAGGAAGCAGGATCATAGGAAGGAAAAAGCAAGGGGGGAATGGGGGCTGAGAGGACCCTACAAGTGAGCCCCCGCTCCCTGCTAGCAACGCCAAGCATAACAACTCCTGTTGTGTGGCCGTTAGCTGCTTTTATATTCTACAGTTGCTCCCACTGCATGATTTCCAGATACAGCTGCAGAGTGTCTGATAGACCACATCTACCACTCTGGGACTTGGCTCATCCCTGCCTTCCCACCTTGCTACTGTAAGGTTCCTGCTGCAGTTCCTTTTGCTATTCAGAGGGGGCACAGGTTCCCCCTGTGAGTTTGTAAAGGAAGCTCCTTCTCCATCCCTTTCTGCCATTACTGCACGGAAACAGACAACCAAAACTCGCACCACAGCACCCCCTGCAGGCCTGGAGGAATCATTGCACCCACCCTGCCCGGCCGGGAGCCAGCAGCGCCCCTGCTGGCTGTGCCCGGAGCTGCAGCAAGGGAGAAGTGCCTGCAGTCCAGAAGGCTGTTACTGGGTTTCTGGTTTTGTTTGTTATTACTGCCACGGTTGGTGTTTGTTTCCCTTGCTATACATACTAATAAAGAACTGTTATTCCTTTTCTCATATCTTTACCTGATTGCTTCTTAATTTCAAAGTTAAATAATTCAAGGGAAGGGGGTCATATTTTCCATTTCAAGGGAGGTTTTCCTTAGCAGACACCTATCGTTCAAAACAAGATAAATAATTCTCAAGATTTATTTTCAGTAGCAAAGTAGTTTGGATTAGATTTGAAAAGATGTTAAAATGCTAATATCTCTAAGGAGCCCTGCCAAGGCCCTTCTGGAAAAGCCACTTATGGGGTTTCCTCCCTGCCTCAGATGGGGTGTTTAGTTGATGCCTGTAGACTCAGTCAGTGGAGGGGTAGAACACCGTGCAGAGGTAGCAAAATGCCTTAAGAGCTTGACTCAAACTAAATATCCCTGTGGGCACTGAGAGTGCTCACTCAGAAATCTTGAGCAGTGTACCAAAGGCTTAATCTTCTCTTTGACAGGTAACACCAGTGTTAACTGCTAACCTGCAGTGTGTGCATATCCCACACTGATGGAGACATATATTGTGTCAGACCAGGTGCTAACTCTATGGAAAACAACCCTGTCCTGCTTTCACAGGTATCTGAGGACATCCCATCCATGCATGTCCTTTGTAGGCTCCATCCCACTCCTGATCACCACCAACCTCTATGGTGACAACAGGTGAATTCAGAAGTTGAAATTGAGCGGACTTGAAAATGTGTGGTTGCCACATGCATCCTCTCACCCTGCTCTCCAACAGCAATGCAATTGGCAGCAATGTCTCCTCTCACTCCCCACTCTCTGCGCTGTTTGCATTCTTTGGGGGAATTCTGCATTGCATTTGGAGCCAAAGAACCTATCCCTGCTGAGTGAACTTCTTTGCCTGACTGAAAATATCCCAGGGACCCTAAATGCCACAGATTTGCATACTTCAGTTGCTCTATAAAGAAAATTAAAGGAAAGGTAAAAAATGGGAATATTCTCCTTTTCTGAGTGCCTGTTTTTCTAACAGATTATACCTTTATGTATTACATACAAAAAAACTCTCTCAGTTATGTAAAAGTCTGTAGCTTTCATTTATGTCCTGTCCAGTTATAAAAACAGGGAGCCAGAGAGGATTCTTTTAAATAGATTGCTCAGATGAAAACGAAGTGCAAATGCAGTGGTATTATTTCTGAGAATTGTTTTTTGATAAAAAAAGAGTCAGTGTTCTTACTGAAGTGAGAGAGAAAAGAAAGCAGAGAGAAAAGAGAGATAGAGAAGCAGAAGACAGGAACTGTGTTATCACAAGAATCCCAGGCGCTCTGTCAGCGTCAGCTCAGCAGATGGAGTGTGTGTGCTGCAAACCATGCTGGGTGCATGAGGTTTTTGAGTGGTTGGGCACAATTTTCAAGCAGTAGCAGGCTGTGTGTCTCTGCCACCAGCAAAAGAGCAGGCTGCCATGGCTGTGGATGCACTGCTGGAGCAGCTGCGGGTTCTCAGGGTCAGACACAGTGGCTGTGGGCAGCAGTGGCTCAACATGAGAAATGTGGTGACGGTGGCAGTCATGACTGGGTGCAGACAGTGCTTGCTCTGTCAGAGATGAAGCAGAGCACCAGGTTGCTGCAGCGAAAACAGTGAAACAGGGCAGAAGAGGTGAGGATAGAGAAGCAGAACCGCAGAGAGGAAAAGGCAGGGGGAGGATGAGAGCCAAGCTCTGAGCAAGCCACTGATCCTTCCAAGAAACCCAAAGCAAAATGGCCTTGGTACTGCTTATGTCTGCTAAAGATCCTCCCACAGCCTAATTTCATGGGCGCTTTTTCCTAGGCATCTGGGACTCTGATGGGCATTGGGAGCTAAAACCCCGATTATGGAAGCTTTCTCTCTTTTTATGCAATTTTTACAGACCTCATGTTTGACTCCAATTGGCTGTTAATTTTCTTGCTACTTAATTGTCCTGGGGTAACGTTATGGTTGCTGTATCCCAATCGTGTGTTTTGTTTTGTCTACTTATCTCAGCTCCCT
>PYHW01009466.1:161381-180973 GCA_013186435.1 Turdus rufiventris
TGCTTGCTTGCTTGCTTTAGTTTTGCTTATAGGTCTGCATACCATTCTGAACCTGTTTGGACCTGACCCGGAACACCAAGGAACATCACACCCTGCGATTGACATCTGCAGCAGCCCTTCCCAGTGACACAGACCGATACCACCAGCACGAGAGACTGTTTAAGTTTATTAAGTTTATTATTAAGTTTATTACCCTCTCACACCGGTGAGAGAGTTTTCTTTGTCATCCGGAGGTGTTACTTTCTTCTTTTGTGTTGGGGAGTGTTTTGTTGGTCAGTAAACAGGTTTTTTCCACTTTGCCTCTGAGAGATTTTTTCCTAACCCGGTGGGGGAGGGGGGAGGAATCTTAGGGGGTTTGTTTTGTTTCCCCTGAATTTGCCCTAAACCAGGACATTAATTTATTGGTCAGAAGGTGATTTTGTGTGCATGTGCACAAGGTTCAAGTGTTTACATTTTTCTTTTGTGGGTTCTCATGGGACAAACCTTATCGTTTTACACAGGTGAGCTAACTTTTCACCCAGTAATAAGTTGTTGTGTTAATGAACCTTTCATACCAGGATTATTTTCACATGGGATCTTGCAAAGTATTTAGCTGCACGTAGAAGTGACAGGCTGTGGATGATACAATTCCTCCAAAGCCATCTTCCCTTGGCCCCTGGAACTTGCTATAATAGATAAGGTCTCCTAGATAACAAGGCTGAGCCAAATTCCTTAAGAATTTGGTCACTCTTTAACACCTTGGAAGATAATTGGTCAGAAATTAGTTTGTGCAATTGATCAGTTCGACTTCAGAACTTTTGACTTAGATTGGATGGTGTTCTTTGAATAAATTTTTATTGGCTGTAGTTTAAATCCCCCATAACCTACAAATACGACTGTCTCCTCTTTGTCTCTGAGAGAATCCTGCTTGACCACCCTTGGCATGAAATAAAGATTCTTGTGGAACGTGTCAAGTAAGGCCTCCTGTCTTTCTCTGCTGGCTGATGTGAGCTCCTGAGAGAAGGCTGATCAATATTAGCACTCTCAGGTCCTGGTAAAACAACCACCAGAGACAGAAAGAAAGTTTACAACAGGCCAGCTATTAATTTAGTAGAGCATGCCAGATTTTATGAGGCCTGTCTTTTATAATTTCTCTACCTGTCTACATCTTTTTTACCCATTTTTACCCTTTTACCATTTTTTATGTGGTAAAAAATGAGGAACACAATCCTCAATTCCAGGTGAGATTTAAGAAATTACTTGCGCTCTATATGTATCACACTATATAACAAATCAAAAATTAGTTGTTGGAGTACACCTAATGAGTGTCCTTCTACATGAAATGAAGACTCAAGCAGCGCACAGGAAGATGCTGTTAATTAAGGCCTACCATAGTCCTCCCACACAGCACTAGGTCTTCAACCATGGAGATCAGCAGTATGGGTATCTGTTTCTTCCATAATAAATTAATGGGAGTCTCACATCTGACACAAAACACTGCAGAATTTGGTCTAAATTCACCTGTCATAAGCAAAGGCACTGTGTAGCTCAAAAGAGAGGACAGAGCAAAGTGTGTCTTGCTGAGATTTCTGATGGATTAAGGCGCTAATGCCTTTAATCTGCAAAATGACAGAAACCCACAAAAGCAAATCTTGAGTCATAGGTGAAGCATTTCTTGGGCAGCTGTGCTTAGTCTTCTGCCCCACTCATCATCCCCCAAGTCTGGGAAAGATTCAGAAGATGCAGAAATAAAAATTAAGAAACTGATGAGAGGGTATCTTAGACAAGCTGATTACCAATTAATGCAGAAGGTAAAAAGCACACCTGTGTCTTGAAAATCGTCTATAAAGTACAGCAAAACTGTGTTGCCTAAATTGTCTTCAAACTTTGGTTCCTTAATTAGAGCAGAGGAACACTGTTTGCAAGAGAAAAGAACTAACTAGTGTGTATGACTCTGAGGCTTTAACGATAAACACCCAGAGCAGTAAAGCCAGGTTTTCGTGTTACTGCTGTGCATTTTGCATCAGGCCATCCTGCAGTGCGGTCCCTCTGTCCCCATGAACCTGATGGGCTGTGGTGCTGAAAGTGCACCCTCTCATCCTCTGTCCTGCCCTCAGAGGAACTGTGAGAGGGCACTGTAGCTGACTGGAAGGTCATCCTAGGGACAGCACAGCACCATGCAAGCCAGCATAATCACAAAATTGATGTTGGGCCACAAAATCCCTTCTGGAGGTTAGGAATGGAGGTTGCAACTGCTTGTACCCTGCTCCAGCATGAGGTGGTGTGGAGCACTGCACATCAGCGCTGCCCGTGCTGTTTGGGGCAGTTCAACACCCCTGTACCCCATGGCAGCAGAGTCTGTGAGTCCTGCCTGCAGGAACTGGCCAGATGACCTGGAGAGCTCTCCATCACTGCCACGCTGGGTGCAGCGGCATCTCTTTCAGGAAATCAGAGACAAATCAGAGCAGTTTCCATGCAAATGCAAGCTGTACTTCTGTACTGGTGTTGGCTGGGATAGAGCAACATTTCTTCCCAGTAGCTGGCACAGTGCTGTGTTTTGGATTCAGTATGAGAACACTGTTTTAATAATAAACTGATATTTGGTAGGTGCTCAGTATTGCCTACCCTGAATCAAGGACTTTTTGATGTCCCATGCTCTGCCACTGAGAAGGTGCACAAGGAGCTGTGAGAGAGCATGGCCAGGGCAGCTGACAAACAGGACAAACTGGCCAAAGGGACATTCTAAACTACAGAGCATCTGCCTTGTGTCTACAAACAGAGGGAAGTTGTGCAGGAGTCAACGATTACTGCTTTGGGGACAGGCTGGGCCTTAGATAGTGTGAAGTCAACAATCTTATTGGGCATCACTTGTTTCTCTTGGGCTTTAGTTCTCTCTTGTTTGCTCTCCTTTTTGTTACTATTATTATAATTTCTCTAATTATTTTTATTTTTATTTTATTTTTATTTTTGTTTTTGTTTTTGTTTTTGTTTTTGTTTTTGTTTTTATTTTTATTTTTATTTTTATTTTTATTTTTATTTTTATTTTTGTTTTTATTTTTATTTTTATTTTTGTTTTTGTTTTTGTTTTTGTTTTTGTTTTTGTTTTTGTTTTTATTTTTATTTTTATTTTATTTTTATTTTTATTTTGTTTTTGTTTTTATTTTTATTTTTATTTTTATTTTTATTTTTATTTTTATTTTTGTTTTTATTTTTATTTTTGTTTTTGTTTTTATTTTATTTATTTTTATTTTTATTTTTATTTTTATTTTTATTTTTATTTTGTTGTTGTTTTGATTACTAAATTTTTATTAACTCACAAAGTTCACGGTCTCTTTTTCCCCATCCTCCCCACTGGGAATGTGATGGCAGGTGTGAGCAAGCAGCTGTGGGGTACTTACCTGGTGGCTAGGGAGGATTAAAGCATGACAACATCCTGTGGAGTCCCCCACACACCACCTGTGCCACTCTAAAATTTCAACAAAATCCATGAAATGTGATGTACACACATGTGAGAGAAGCAAAATCTTGGAGAGTCCGTCAAAGAGTGAATGTTTGCCTACCCAAGTTTTGTCCGTGAGGGGTAGGCACAAACAGACAGACAAACAAGGAGTATCTATAGGAGCAGCAGAAGTGGCACCTTTTGATTCACATTAAGGTCCATTCTCTCTGAATCTTGGGATTACAAGAAGAGTACCCCAGGCTTCTACACTAAATTACAGATTTTTTTTGTATCTGTAGCACTTTTCAGAGTTAAATTTTCAGTTGAGTTCAGTAGAACTTCTTATAAAGCCTATACATTGGATTTTGCCTCTTGCAGTGCTGGTGATTTCATTTAGTCAGAAATACTGTTAATCTGATACGTGTTACTTTTTCCCAGATTTATATTGCCATATTAGTCAACTTCATTTCTTTAACTTGTACTTGAACAGCCACCCAATTCTAGTACAGGATACCCTTGAATATAATACAGGGGTCAGAACAAGAACAAACCTCAATAAATTCCTTTCTGTTTTTACAGAGACTGTGACAAGTTTCTTTACAGCCATCAGAAAGAAATGCCAGGCAAACTATGTTCTTATCATAAGCCCACTGCATTGCATCACAAACCTCTGAAAAAGCCTGGTGATGTTGCTTTCCAGAGGAGATCAAACAGAACAATATTTTTAGTGTAAATGCAAATATTAGTGTAGTCACATTAAAACTTGTTTCCTTGAGTAAAAGGTGGTTCTAGGCACCAGAAATAAAAATACCACTGCATGTTCCTGGCAGGCTTCACGGGAGAAGAAAGGGTCATTAATCCTGTTTAAATTTGCTAGAACCATAAGCACATACAGGCATAAAATATAATTGCTTGTGGTTTTTTTTAAACGTCCACGAACCAAAGTGTTGGAAATGATCATTCAGAAAACACTGAGCAACCACTTTTGGCATGTATAGGACTTCTGATCTTTTCAGAAAATTAACAAAGTCTGATATTCCATTTGTAATTGGACAGAAACTGTGTAATGTGATGCAGGTTTTGCATTTATTTTAAGGAAAAATTAGGTTTCATTCTAAGAAAAACAGTGCTTTTTCCAAGCTATGTAATATTTTCTAGACAAAATTATAGTCTTGTGTAATTCTTTTCTTAACTTTGTTCAATTTAATGTTACTATTCATTCTACAGCTCTTAATCTGGCAAAGCCTGCACCCTGTCTTCCTCGCTGCTCAGAACGGGTCTCCACTTGCTGCCCTGGCACTGCCCACCCTGCACACCATGCAGGGACGGTTTTGAAGTGCACAGCAAGATGCAGTGGTTGGCACTGGAGAGGCATGGGGAGATTCTCTACCCCAAGACAGCCTGGTACTGGATGTCCCAGCACCTGCAGGAGATTTTTCACCTCACTGCTCACATGTACCTACTGTGCTGCAGTCTTCCCCACCAGTAAAACCTCCCCCAGTCCTCAGTCTGTGCCATCCAGAGCAGTCATGCTAGCCACACAACACTCATGCTATTTTAAACATATTTATGTGCCCCCCACCAGGCTGTTTCAAGGTGAAAAGGCAAGAAAAATCACCAAAATGTTTAATTGTGCTTCTAAAGGGCTTCCTAGGGACCCTGAGCGTTCTCTAACCTGCCCACCCCAGCAGTCTTTCACACTGGAGGAAGGTTCCAAGTGTGTTTTCAGCTGTGCTTTCTCCTCCACAGCATGGGAATGCCCAAGGTCCCTGGCCCCTAGCAGGGGTGGCTGCCAGTGTGAGGGGCCACAGCACAGTGCTCCCAGAGGTGCTGCAGCCAGAAACCACAGACCAGTCCCCTCCGACAGGTAACTGATTGGATTAGGAGTCTTGTCTGACAGCTTGTCTGCTCAGCCGCACGGGCTCATCAACCTCTCTGTCCTGCCTGCTAATAAACTCAGCTCGTGGGACCATTCTGCTTGATGATCTCTCCTTGGGGAGTTTTTAAGGCTTTGCTCTGTGAAAACTACTTGGAGTCCATTAAAATCGCAGCTCTGCTGTTGTCATGTTGTCCCGGAGAGTCATGGGAGGTGCCTGTCACCCAGGTGGAGGTGACTATTCCATATTCAAGTGGAAAACAATCCTTGCTTTGGGAGAAGGAGCATCCCCCGCAGCAAGCGCAATGGATGGTGCTTATCTGACACTTTAGGGACAAGCCTGAGGAGAGGAGAGAGTGTATCCCTGTGTCCTCTCTCGGTTGCTGAAAACACCTGTGCTGCCATTGTTGAATGGGCAGCGGCTGTCCCTGGCCATCATCCCTTTGCTGCTCCTCACCTGCGGGTGCTGCCAGCTGGCTCCCCGGGAGCAGAACTCTGTGATGGGCACCTGTTGGGGAAACTGCTACTCCACAGCTTTGGAATTTAGCCATGGCAGAGTTCCCTGCTTTCAGGATAGGATTCTGCTTCAATACTTGTACATATAACTGCAATCATCTCATATTCACTGCCTGAATAAATCAGAAGACAGCAATTGTGGGATCTATAGTATCTATAGAGGATCTATAAAAAAGTCACAGTTTAAATTCTTGGATTCACCTTTGGAGAGCTAAGGGGAGGCAGCCTAACAAGACCTGAGTGCAGAAAAACAAAGTTAAATCTTCCAGGCTGTAAAACTGCTGTAGCTTTTGCCTTCTCAGCCACCACAATGAAAGGACCATAAACTCCAATATTCTTTGTTGTTTAAGATAAAAAAGTTAATGAATGCAGAGTCTCAGGCTTAGTTGACACAAAATATTACAGTGAGATTTCAAGTCTTGTTTTAGCTGGGCAGCCAGCAGGGGCAAATTCTGAATCCATGTTAGGCTTGAGAGAACCTTACAGCATCCTGGTATCAAAAAGGCATCAGAAACATTTGGCCTATTCAAATATCCAGAACATTAATGATGCACTTGAAAAAGCAGAAGGAATGAAATGTGTGTCTGATTAGCCCGATTAAATTATATAACTAATTAGAAATTATCGACAAACAGTCTTGGCAGTTCAGAGATCTGCTCTTCCCTTTTCAAAAGCCCATCTACTTCTTTCCCAACAGAGCCACCCCAATAAAAGTATCCCCTAATGTGTAATCCTGTCTGGAGAGTTGAGTTCACATCTAGAATCTGTCCCTGAGTGTGCTCTCACCCACAGACCTTGGAGTTTATAGTGCCATCTTGGAGTGATTCATAATGATAAGGTATCCCAAACATCATCTGATGCCCGAAAATTGTTAATTCTTACCGTGTCTTTAAGACTGGGCAATTGGTAATCCTGTGGGAGGGGAGTTGGCTTTCATGCAGCCTTTTTAAAAAGCTGTTCACCCAGGCTCTGGCTCCCTCATGGCTCACAACAGGCTGTTCTGAGGTTCCAGGGTTGCTGGGTTTCTTTTTGCCTTTTTAATTTTTTAGGGTTTTTTTTTGTTTGTTTGTTTTGTTTTTTGTTTGCTTGTTTGTTTGGGGTTTTTTTTTGTTTTTTGTGGGTTTTTTTTTGTTGTTGTTGTTGTTGTTTTTTTTGGTTTTTTTTGGTTTTTTTTTGTTTTTTTGGTTTTTTTGGGGTTTTTTTTGTTTTTTTTTTTGTTTTTTTTGTTTTTTTGTTTTTTTTGGTTTTTTTGTTCATGACTTGAAAAAACTGCGGTGGTGATTTTTGGGGGCTGCTTGAGGGAGAATTCTGCAGCTGCCTGTTCAGGAGCTGGCATCACTATTAACTGCATTGATCTGGGAGGGGGACACCAGGAGAGACCCCAGCATAGCTGCCCTGCTTTGACTACTACTGCCAGCAGAAAGACGGGGAACAGAGAACAATAAATATACAGCATATATGGAGAGGGAGTTAGTGTGGGCTGCTGCAGTTGTTCTCCTGGGATGTTGATGGGAAAAAGTCTTGCAGTGGACAGGGACATTGGGGAAATTACTTCAAGGGAAGAAAATTCGGGACCGACACTGGGGCTGCCAGCCCCCACAGCCTCTCTCTGCTCTGGTTCCCAAGCCACCTCTGTTCTCCATCTCCCCCCTGGTCCAACTTCAGGTGAGAGACAGTAGCAGTGACCCTCTCTCATCCTAACATTTGCAGTGGGGATCCCGAGCACTTGAGGCTCATGCCAAGACTCTCAGAGCCTGGCACCTTGTGGAGTCCCTGCCTGGTTGTCTGGCATGGACCCTCCGTGCTGGGCAGCTTTGGGCTCTGGGGAGCTCACCTACTGCCTGCTGGCCTGGCACTTTCATCATGCACAGTAAGAGGAGACATAATCAATTCCCCAGTTGGCACTTTGCACTGAATACACACTTTTTCAGTCTGATAGCAGGACTAAATTAGTTATTTAGCAATGAGACCCTAATTTAAAGTGAGCAACTGCTCTGACAAGGATCATTGTTCAAGGCTGTCCCCCCTTTGCTTTCAGATGAGAGGCCCACCAATCCATGGAAGGGGATAAATAGACAATTAGAAAATAGATATATTTTGTTAGTTCTGCAAAGCTCCCTGGTGCTGTCAGGCTCACAATAAAGGGGGCTCTGGTAAATTGGTGGGCAATGAAAGCCAGCTGTACAGTCATCACTCCTACAGACACAAAGCCATATGTGGCCATTTACAGAACATCCCTGAGAATAGATGGAGCCAATAAGACCGGGGGAACTAAAAATACTTAACAAAGTTGGCTGCTCTTCATTTAACAAGAATAAAATATCTAATGGCGTGTAATAGAAGCCATCAATCACTCCTGAGTAAAGAACAGGTTTAATACTCTACTTTTAACTATTAATGCAAGTTTTTATTTATCTGTAGTAAGTGAGCAATTAGTATCTGCTGTGTGAAGCATGGTGATGTTGTGCAAGGGCTCACAAAAGGCATGGGCCCCACAGCTGCAAAGATATCCAGGTTCAAACATGGCAGGGGTGAGAGACACAGACATGACACAGAAAGATGACCAAGGGTGAGAAACTGCCTCTTCAAAAATAATGAGATATTTGCAAGCACTTTCTAGCAATTATTCAATTTAGGCTTGCAAGCAAGATGACATTTCTTCTTTTTGCTTATTTACTTTTACTCCTTCTAGGCAAGGACACATGAATAGGTTAGGGAAGCTAACTGCTTACTACTGATAAATATTTTTAGTGCTTTTCCTGGAGATCAGGATTAGAAAGTTGAAAACTTCTGACAAGTCCTCAGTTCTGCAAAGCAGGACTGTGATGTGGAACTCAGCACTGAACCCAAGCAACTCATGGAAGTCAGGAATGAGATGGAGCCAAACCACAGCACACATTTGCCTTCAAGGTGCCCGCAGCGTAGGCACGCCACTGCTGAGCCATCACGGCTATTCTAAGAAACTACTTCTTCATGTAAGCCATCAGCCAACCAAATGCCAAGTTTCAGCAAAATAAAGGTTTTTGACTCGTGTTACCACTGCGATAAAATAGGACAAAACTGCTACAGTGCTTGGAAAGTGATATTTAACAAACATGGAGTCATGGCCCCCTCATGAGATAAAACCTGCATCAGCAAGTCAGATGGTGCTGGCTGTGCAAGCGAGTGCTCAGACTCTGCCCTGTGATGCTGGGGTCTTCGCTGCACCTAGACATGGCATATGCTGCAGGGTAACTGTCTACTTTCTTGCCTATTTTTAGTTGCTTCCACAGGACAAAAATTGTAATTTATTTTTCAGAATAGCAAATGTCACATCCTATGAGTACGTTGTTGTACAAAATGTGATACAGTAACTGGAGAAAAGTGACCTTCCATAATGGAAGTGTCCTACAGAACTAATAGAAAATGATAACCAATAGCTTTTACCAGATAATTATATCCCTCTTCTAGAACAGTTTTAAAAGCCAAGGACATCTCTACACATAACGCTGTGCACTCCAGGTTTTTTAGGTATGAGCCTTTTTTTTTTCTTCTTTCTCTTTCATTAAACCCAAATTAATTTAATCTCTCTCTAAAAAAATTCACATTGATATTGTCAGGGATTCAGACACGAGGCTTAACCTTTTGACTGTGATTGACCGGCTCCTCCTTTCTGCTTGTACCACAAGCTTAGAAGATTGCAGTCTTCCGAATCTAGCTTAATTGATCTTAAATCTATTATGTTTTATTTTCACGGGGATTGCTGACTGGGTAACAAATACTGAATTCTTTATAAATGTCCACAGCCACACATAAGTGCAGATTTGATATGTCCTCTACCAGCGTAGGGTGCCATTCTGAGCTGAAGCCTCTTTTGCAAGGGCTTTTTGGTCTGCTTTTGAAAGATTTCAGGGTCATCTTTCCCATGGCAGCACTTGCCTTTTCACTTTTTTGAGCTTCACAAGGTTCTTCTCTGGCTTGCTGGCATCTAGTCAGAGAAAAAAATACTCCCAAGAGAAGGATATAATGACTGGAGTTGCATTTGTAGTAGTCAGCTAAAGAGAGATGGGCTTACCTGAGGTGTGACACACACTGAACACGTGTGGACAGTGTACATTCAGCAGTTCAGCACAGCCCCTTGCTGGGCCCATTGCAATTGTGTGTATGTGTGTGTCCTGTCCTACACTGGCGCCAAGTGATCACTGTAAGGAGAAACAGCATTTTTCAGTCCTAAGACACCCTGAAGGGTCCCAGATCTTTGTCTTTTCAACAACAAACATGTCCAGAGAGGTGAGCTATCCCAAACAGCCTTATCTTACCTCCCTACAACAGATTGGAGCTCAAATCCTCTCTGCCCAGCATACACCTCCTAGAACCAAAGGAACATTGCAAACCATTTGCACGGGCACAAACAACAACAACATCTCTAAGAAGTAAGAGGCAGTGTAAGCCAACTGGTCAGGAGCAGACACAGCATGAAAAGATGCTTGGTTTTCTTTGTTAAATGTTCTAAATCTTAGGAAAATGCAAATCCCTCGTTACTTCAAAAGCAGCAGCAGCCTGTCTGAGTCCCTTCAGCAGAGGGCTCAGTGCTGAGATCAGAGGAATTGCATCAGAAGTGATATTCAGAGCTCTAGTTGCAGAAAATAGAACACAGTGCTTGCAATCCATGGCGGCAGGTTTGGCCCATTGCTGTTAAATGGAGTTTTACTAATTATTTACAAGATGTATCGTTAAAGATCCTTTCTGTGATTAAATTATCATAAAATGTTTTAATACATTAGAATCACCAAGGAGGATGTATTTGCAAGGGATGGGGTTTTTTTGTTTACATTTGATAGGACAAATAAAAGTAATTACTTTTCAGGATAAGCTTGTGCTCATTTGTATGATTATGACTTTTTGATTAACCTTTTTTTTCTCGTTTCTGTTCTGTACATAGTAAGCAGGATCGTCTCCTCTTGTAACTTTATCATTTTAATAAACCTTGCTATGCCAGCAGCAACCCAGAAACCATTGTGACCTGCCCATGACCACCTGAGCCCTATTTAATTGATTTAATGAATTTACCTTTTACAATCTTTGACAACAAGTTTAATCAAATCTGTTTGATGGACTGAAAACTCAGTGGCCATTCTTGTTACATCTTGGTGGAAGAGGTGAATGTGTGTGCATGTGTGTGCTGTAAAAGTTCTTGGGTTTGTCTTTTTAAGAAGAAATTAGCTTTTTCTCTATGACCTTTGCTCTGTGAAACCATACACATGAAGAATAGAATAATTTCTCTCAAGAAAAGGAAAACAGTAAGACCAGCCATACAAATCTGTTCAGACTGTCTGATTGTGATAGGATCATCCCAGGATGGAACATTCGTGGAGGAGTATAGCAAGATAGCTGTTAATGTACTAAGGTTTTAATTAAATATTCTCACACTAAATAATGATTTACAGTTTGTGAGTGTCAGCATCTCATTTCTAGTAAGATTTCCAACTCAGAAACCTGAAAGCGGGGCAGAGCTACCACACCAGTCTGAGTACATACTGGAGTTGGAAAGAAAAAATCACGGGAAAAGAGATTAAAAAAGAAGACTAAACAACTTGAAAACAAGCCAAGTGAGACACCATCCCCAGCAAGTTGTGATATGTTGGTCCCTGTCACAGCAGCATCTCCAAGACGGGGAACTGCTGCATACTGCCCCCTCATCAAAGCCATCTCCAGAGGCGACACAGGTCTGAAGGCTCTCTGCTGCAAACAGGGCTTCCTTTAAATGTTATGGTTTTATTCCTTTTATTTTAAAAATCACCCCCTGTAGTTACATCGAAACTCCTCTTGCTACTGCACAAGCTTCTTTCTAAGGCAGATCTTTGGAAGTGAAGATCAAAACATCTGCCCTGACACTGAAAACAAAGACAAGGAGAATGATTTGTAGTGACTCTTGACTGACTTTTCATGGGGAAAGGAGATCAGCAAACCAAGCGCCCAGATCAGGTGTACTGACAGCTCATTACCTGGGCAGGACAGGCTTGGTCCCTAAGAGGTCACAGGGAAAACCCCTGCCAAGGAGTGAGTGCTTCACACCAGACGAGTACTGACCTGCACAGCCTTTTGCCACAACTTGCCATGTGGCTTGGTCACCTCCCATCCCACTGGAGGCTGAGCAATGAGCATGCAGGTGATGCTCACCATGCCCTGACTCATCAAGAACAGGGGTAAACCAAGGGGGGTTAATCAGAGAATCACACAATGGTTTGCATTAAAAGGAATATTAAAGATAATTTTGTTGCAATGTTCCTGTCATAAGCAAGCACAACTTCTATTAAATGAGCTTGCTCCATGCAACCTGGTCTTGACCACTTTCGGGGATGGGGCATCCATGAGCCTGAGCCCTGTACCCAAAGTGTTATGGAAGCTCAGCTGATTGGAGCCCATGCCACCAGCGTGGCTGGGTGGCTGTGGACTCACAGTATTAGGAAACAAGGATTCCAGGGTTTGCGGTACAGAAATCACCCACTCTGCACCTCAGACTTCCAATTCACACATCCATAAAGCCTTTGCAATTTGGGTGTGAGGCTTTGTGATCAGGTTGGCTCAAAGCACTGTCATTGCCAGAGGGGCTGCTGGCCCCTTTGCAGTGCTTCGCTTCAAGGTCAGCTCTCTCTGCAGCTTCTCCTTAGCCTCAGGTACTTTGCCCACCAAGGCTCTCCCCAGCACTTTTCCTTGCAAGCTGGTGCCTGCAATGGAGGAGAGCAGAGGGTCATGCATGAACAGGAAAACAGGAGCTTGTTCTTAGCTGTAGCACACTGACTTCTGTTTTTCCCAACTTGCAGTTCCTGAGGAAGGGGAAAGCCTCCAACATCCCTCCTGTACCACGAGCTCCCAGAAGGGCATAAAAGGAATGTCTCCACTACTGCCCCTGGGCCTTGCATCCTACTCTGGATCTGTGCCTCACTGCTGCCCTTTGGGGCTCTGCATCTAAGATTGTTCATCCTATGCTGCAGTAGGTTGGGATCCCCAGCATCCTGCCAGGTCCCCTCTTAGTGCAATGTCCTTTTCTTTCCATCCACACAGAACCAAAATCATCCGTGACAGCACTATTTCTGTAAAACTGGGTGTGTCTGTGTAGTGGTGCTGTGGCTGAGGGAGGCTCTCAGCTATGCATAAGAAGTGGGACACAGCTAATCTGGGGATGTTTATGATTAAATGTATTGCAAATACATATCAAAGTACTGCTGATATCTACATAAAACTATCAAAAATATCTAAATAACATCCCATAACAAGAATAACTCATCTATTGCAATGGATTACAGTATCATTAAGTCAAAGTCTCTCCTGTTGAATCACAAGCCTTGGAGAGACCCCCTCTTTGTCTGACCTTTCCAGAGAAATCTAGGTCTACTTGGCCACCGATCTGGTCACACTGTGTCTAAAGGATTATGATATAAACAGGTTCAGCTAGAAACATACAGGTTTACAGTTTTCTTACAGAATTCACACATTACAGCTGTTCTGTTGGTTTTTACTTTACAGTTTTCTTTCTGTAGGTATGTACTGAACAGGATTTTATCTAAGCAGCTGAGATCTCGATGCTAAAACTCTCTTCTATCCCACAAGTTAAACAAAATCAAAAAACTGTTACCATGCAATTACAGTAATTTTATGATTATAAGCTGCACCATTTTGACTAAAATTCTGGTCCCAACCTGGAAGTGTGGCTTACACTCAGGAGCGGCCAATATATGAACAAAGTTTGAGAAATTTCCCAACCCAGAAGTGCGAGCCGCGGGCCGAGCCGAGCTCACGATTTGAGCACCTGCCAGTAAAACCCACGATCGCACGATTGTTACAAATTGCTTACTCTGTTGCATGGCAGGGGGAGCAGGCTCTGGCCGGCACCGCAGGGCAGCGCAGGGCTGGGGCAGGCCCGGCGGCGGTGGTGCAGGGAGTGAGCCCGGTAGCTGGCCCTGCCGAGCGGCAGCAGCACGGGGTAGCGCTGGCCACCCCTGCACAGCCAGTAAGCGCTGCAATCGCGTGATTCCGTTACTACAGTAATTACATGATTACAAGCCACACTGATTATAAGCCACATCTCTTGGTGTCAGCAACATTTCTTTCTTTGTCCATACATAAACCGCACCTGATTATGAGCCATGCTGTCGTTCGCAGTGAGAACCTGCGTGCAACAAAGTTGCCAATTAGTAACGGAATCACAGGATTGTGGGGTTTACTGGCTCGACTTGGGGCCACTCAGGCCGCTCGGGGCTGCCAACAGGGCCCAGCTCAGCGCTGCTGTTCAGCGGGGCCACTTTGGGCTGGCTGCTGCTGCGTCCACCACTGGGCTGGCTCATCCCTGCCCAGAGCTGCCCCTTGGTGGTAGGCGGGGACGGAGCCTGCCGGCACCCGCGGTGGTGGTGGCAGGTGGGGATGGAGCCTGCTGGCACCCACGGCGGCGGCAGCAGGCGGGGAAGGAGCCCCCCTGCTCCCATGGTGGCAGTGGGAGGTGGGCACAGAGCCCCCCACCNCCGAGCCATGGGAATGGCAGCACGGAGCCTCCCGCCTCTCCCCTGGGCTGCGCTGCCTGAAGAAGGGAGCCCCCTGCCTCCCCGCCCCACACTGCCAGCACGGAGCCCACCTCCACCCACTGCAAACAGAGTAACCAATTTGTAACAACTGCATAAAGCTGGGTTTTACTGCCAGGTGCTTGGTTCGGCACCCTGACTGGCACTTCTGGGGTTGGAAATTTCTGAACTTTTTTCATATATTCTTCTGAGTGTAAGCTGCATTTCCAGGGTGGGATCAAAATTTTAGTCAAAATGGTGTGGCTTATAATCGTGAAATTACTGTAATTCGTTACTTTGTTGCACATGGATCCTCGCCATGAACGAAAGTGCGGCTTATAATCCAGTGTGGTTTATATATGGACGAAGAATGAAATGTTGCCGACATCCCAGAAGTGTGGCTTATAATCAGGTGCGGCTTATATTAGTGAAATTACATTAATTAAAAATTAATGAGTTCTTAGCTGCTGAGCTTTTAATTAAAAGAAAACCTGTATTACCTTGAACATTCACATGAGGAGGCTGTAAAGTTTTGCTGCACAGGCATATAGACGGTTTAGAATATTTGAGTGCAAATCTCCATGTTTCAAAATGAAGATGCTGCTGTCAACACAAGGAAGTTGCTTTACTGTTTCCCATTTTTTGGGAGCTCTGCTTTATCCTGGCTAAATTTCCCTTTGCCAGCGCTCAAGGTCAACACATCCACCAACTCAGTTACATTTTCCAAGCTGGCTTGTGAGGCTGAAACCCTGAAAATAAACACTGGAGCAAGAATGAATATTTTCTTCTGCTTCCTCCTTTCCCAGATAGCTGTGGGTTTTCAAGACAACTGGATCTGATGGGGAATTTCAAATTGCAAATGAAAATTTCATCTTCACAGTTGCTAGCACCATTTTAGAAGGTAAGTCTGAATCTTGGGGGAAAGTTTATTGTTTCTTTTTCTTTTTTTAACTTTACCTAATCATGTCCGTGACTGTGCTTGCTTCCTATGCTGCTTCTCATGAAACCCCTTAAAACTTCCCTGGCGTTTCCTGAGCCCCACGAGCATACTTTGTGGCGCTGATAGGGACCTTCTATGAATTCAGACATGAGGAATCCTTTTGCTGGCCAGACCTTTGCAGGGACATCCAGCTCCTGCACCCAGGGGAAGGCCTGGTAGAGGTCAAGAGATGTTCTAGCTGTGGAGGTCCCAAACCTGCTACCTCAGCTTGCCAGTTCCAATGGCATTCCTAAAATCATAGAATCACTGAACAGTTTGAGGTGAAGGGATATTAAAGGTAATTTTGTCCAAATCCTCTGAAATGAATCTCCTTTCCTACACATATGAGTAAGCTCCCTCCTGATGCGGGACAGACCAGTGAACACACATGGTTTTATAAGCATGGTGGCACATATCACAAGAAAAGTTTTGAAGATGTCTTTGCTCATTGCAGTGGGGTTAGACTATTAAGGGTTGGCCATTAAGGGTGCCTTCCAACCCAAATGTGTTTTTAATTCTATGAATATTGCTTGGCATCAGCAGTGTAATACAGAAATTGTCTCTGTAGGATATCTTGGGGTATTTAGTTTTCTTTACAGAGTTTGTAGTTCTTCCTTGCAATTGTGATGTATTCTGAAGGTTCAACATCTTGATGTTGAAGCCAACAGTTTGTCCAAGACAGATTTTTCTCTTTTTACCAGCAGATAAAAGGGAGAATTTTGTCCTAGAAAGGATGGTGACAAACTCACTTTTTTTGTACTGTCTTCAGGAAAAGTAGCTATCACTTTGGGAGATTCGAGCCTAGATGAGCAGAGTGGACAGGAAGGGGAGACTGAGAAAACTATAATCTGTGAGAAGCAGACAATGACCTGGAGAGATTTTGGGATGTAATGAGCACTTGGGGAAGGCAGACCAAGAGCATCCTTCACAGGCAGGCTTGGAATGAGATAAAGGACTGAAGAGCTGTTATGAACTGAGAAGGTATAAGAGTTCTGGAAGAAAGGAGGAGTTGGTGGAACAGGCAGAGAGGAGGACAAAGACAGTGATACAGATAAGAAGGGACACAAAGCTGTGATGAAGCTTTGTGGAGGGAAAATTTGCTACTGGAAAATAGGAGCACTCAGAGTAGAGAAAGGCCCCAGTCTGCATCTCCAGGTCTGTGACCAATGATGATAGCAAAGAACTAACCCCAAGAAATAATGCTAAGGATTTTACAACTATACATCTTAGATGGATTTTGGAAGATGAGGTAAGACTTCAAGATAGCTTTACATGAAGGTCTTGGACTAGGACAGCTGCCAGTTCCCAGGAGGTGAGAACTGCCCCTGGTTCTCTCCTACCCTAAACAAATCAGAATGTTCTTGGTGAAACATACAAAGTACTTGATTTCTCTTTGAGAAGTAAAGAGTTGTTTTCTTGTGATGATGACTCAAGGCAGTAGGAAGGGCTAAGGAAGAACTGCTCATTATGATTATTGCTTCTCTGCTGAAGAAACACAATGAAATCTGCCCATTACTCCCCTTTCCTTCCTCAAAGAGAAGTTCCTTAATTTATTGTCATCTCAAGATACAAACACAGTTTATTTTCCCAACACTTGATTAGGCATATAATTTCCACCTTTTATATTTAACATTTAATTTTAATAATGAAGTTGTTAACCACAAAAAAAGTTAAATTAATATAGTACATTAAAAAAAATTGTATTCAGAATGAGCATTTAAAAGAAAATTTATGCATAGAAACAATGGAGAATTACAATTAAGAGCTCTAGGGATTGGGGAGTGATTTGTCCAGCCATTACACAGTCATTTCAATTTAAATTAAAATTGCAACTATTTTCTAGTCATCTAAAAATATGTGGTGTCACATTAAGATTTTTAATGGAGGTTTCTCTAGGGAATGTGGCAAAGCTAGTTAGTAGTACATAAATAACTAAATAGGGGAAACTAAATAAATTCTTTGCCAAAACACTAATATGATGAAACAAAACAATGACAGTAACTCAGTTTATTTTCTCTAGTGGAGCATAGCCTTCATATTAAACCAAAGAAACAGTTCACAGGGTATCCAAGTCTACAGATGACTGATAAAAATAAACTTAAGTCTGCCAGATATATTTTTGTAACCTGACAAGTGCCTGTGTGAATGATGATGCATACTTTTTAAACAAACTACAACAGTGCTATTGAAATGCAGTCATCCCTCCTTCCCACCATAGAATATGCAAAATAAGTCTCTATGGTCTATCCAATACCCTGATGCAGGGAAAGTTGGCTTACTTTCTAGGTTTCCAGATTTTAGCTTAGTGATTGAGCTTTAAGTTTTAACCAGTGCAAAACGTGTTTTCACAAACAGCGATTTTTACTGAGTTGCTTTATTAAACACTAAGATCTGTCTGATCAAAATGTACCCGTTCAACAAGCCAAGGACAGCCTTCAGGTGAGCCTGGAGGGCTTTTACAATTCGGAAGGTCCTTGGGATCTGGGAGATCCAGCTGCTGTGCTGGGTGTGCTAGGCAGTTTTCATAAAGCACAGGACAATGTGTTTTGCCTGCTTTACTCACCCGCTCTGTACCTGGATTCCAGAGAAATGCCAAGAACTTGGAGCTCACCCATTCTGACTCCCTGTGCTGCAGGTAGGAGCTGCAGGTCAGCCATGGGGGAAATACTGTGCCTTGATGCTCCGAGCAGTGCAGCTGCCTTCACTCCTAAAGGGAAGCATCTCCCTCCTGCTCCTGTGCTCAGAAATGGAACATATTCTGTCTGTAAGTGCCTCCTTAGCTGTCAGCTATAGACTTGTCAGTGGGATGCTTCTTCTTGCACCATCATTAGCAGATCAGTGTGCCATGCAGTTTCATCCAATGCCTGCCCCTGTAGAAAGGTGGGATGTGGGGTGGGTGGCAGCTGTCAGATGAGAGTGTAAAGAGGTGCTTTAAGGTCATGGGAAACATCTCCCAAATATTCAGCAGACTTGAGGGACAGGAAGGTTTAAAGCAAAACTTTTTTGAAGCCTGTTTGCTATTATAGCTCTCAAATACTTGGAACGTGAAGCTTTAGGGACCAGCAGCTACGATCAAATATATTACAATTAAACAACTAAAATTTTATTATCTACCTCTCCCAACAAAAATGGGCTGCACTTAGATATTTGAAGAGCTTTCCATATGGCATTCCCAGTTGTTTTATCAACTTGCATAAATTTCATAAATTAAAGATGTCAGTATTGTAATTCCCTTAGTTAGTATATTGACTTTAGTGAAAGAAAGGTAAGCAATCAGACTCATAGCCTCAACCCTGACCAAGCCTGGATAGTCAAGTCTGTGTGGTTTTATTTTGCATTACATCTACACCAAAACTCGCTCTATGGGCTCAATAATTAGCATGACTTCAGTATGCAAGCGTGTTTGGATTCTCCCTTCTTAAAATGTAATTCTGTTTTTGTCTACTCATATTACACAGATGTTTCCATCTTAAAGCAAACCAGCTGCAGTTTCTCATTTCAGTTCCTCTGACCCTTGCACCTGAACCATCTACCCATCTACTCTTCTGCAAAGCCATCCAGCTAGACAAGTTCTGAAGAGATAAATTAAAACAACAAGAGTGCTAATCTCTATGAAATATGTCTTTCTTGTTAAAATTTTAAAGCACAGTCTTTAAAAAGGATCTGCAAAATCAAGCTTTGAATGGAAAAATAATTTAAACATGTGAAGTGGTGAGCTATAGTGGTAGAGCAGGAAGGGTTCCTTGTTGTCTGTTCCTCAAAATAAAATCAACATGCGACACGGTTTGTTAAGATATCAAAATTACTCCAGCCCTTCTTTGTGAACTGGTTTTCTCAATAATCTGTAACAAAAAGTCAAAAGGTTCTTCATACTGCGATAGCAAACGTGATTGCCAAAAGGGCAGAGTTTATTCCATGAATTACTGAGATAAGGGAGTTAAAAAGATGAAGGATCATCTGCTGAAAAGGGTAGAACTTCTGGTAGGTTCTTTAGTACAGTAATTTAACGATTACAAGCCGCACTGAGTATAAGCCGCACTTCCGGGTGTCAGCAACTTTTCATTCTTTGTCCATATATAAGCCGCACCTGATTATAAAATGCACATTACAATACAAAGTGTGATAAAAGGTATCTGTTCTATCACTGTCTGTTGAGGGTGGGGCAGTGATCTTTATCTCAGTGGGAGATATTCTGCTAATGGGCCATCCATTGAAACCAGCTGGGGCAGTGTTCTTTATCTAATGGGATATCTCCTGTTCATGGCCATG
>PYHW01009466.1:181742-210829 GCA_013186435.1 Turdus rufiventris
TCCAGGAGCACTGCTCCAACTGAGCCACATCTGTCACTGCAGGAGGATGCAGCCACCATGGAATGGCACTGCTGCCAACACCCTGCCTCACTGACAGGGGTGTCAGGTTGTACTCTGACTGTGTCAGGGTTTGGGGTTTGTTTCTTTGTAGTATTGTATTTCTATTTTAATTTCCCTAGTAAAGAACTGTTATTCCTAATTCCCATATCTTTGCCTGAGAGCCCCTTGATTTCAAAATTATAATAATTTGGAGGGAGGGAGTTTCCATTCTCTATTTCAAAGAGAAGCTCCTGCCTTTCTCAGCAGACACCTGTCCTCCAAACTAAAACAGCAACTTTTCTTTCTTTGTCCATATATGAGCCGCACCTGATTATAAACCGCACTTTGGGCTTGGACCAAAATTTTAGTCAAAATGGTGCGGCTTATAATCGTGAAATTACTGTAATTGATCTGGGATTACTCTTGCTAAGTGTATTTATTAGTGGTCTAGACACAAACTGTACAAGGCAGTAGAGAAATTTGCATAGTAAGTAAGAGACCACAGAATTATAAAATCATTAAGGTTGGAAAAGACCTCTACGAGTGAGTAAATAAAAGGGTTAATGCAGCAACACTGTGTTCACCATTAACTCAGTCCCCAAGTGACATATCCACACACCTTTCTAACACTTCCAGGGATGGTGACTTCACAGCTGTCCTGGGCAGCTTTTGTCAGGGCTTGACAACCCCTTCAGTGAAGAAATTTTCTCAAATATCCATGCAGAACTCCCCTGTTGCCACTTGAGGCCATTTTTTCTGATCCTGCAGTTAGTTCACTGAGAGAAGATCCCAACCCCCACCTTGCTATAACCTTCTGTCTGGGAGTCGTAGAAAATGAGGTCTCCACCAAACCTCTTTTTCTCCAGGCTGAACCCCTCTAGCTCCCTCAACTACTCCTCATCAGATTTCTGCTCCAGACTTCTCCCTAGCTCCATTGCCTCTTTCTGGTCAAAATGCCGCAGATCTATAGAATATTGTAAGTTGGAAGGGACCCACCAAGGATGACCAAAGTCCAACTCCTGTCCCTGAACAGGACAGCCCCAAGAATCACACCATGTGCCTGAGAGTGGTGTCTAAACGCTTCTTGAATTCTGACAGGCTTGGTGCTGTGACCACGAGCCTGTAACTTGAACAATCTGCAAACTTAGTTTGAATTCCTTTGAATCTTGCATACCAGTTGTTTATGAAGATGTTGAAAAGAACTGGGCCAAGAATGGAACCCTGCAGAACCACACTAGTCGCCAGCTTGATCTTGCACCATCCACTTTGTGCCTGACCCATTGGTCAGCTGCTTACCCACTGTATGGTGTGTTTATGCAACTGTGGGCTGAATTGTCTAGAAAGACCCTATGAGAGACAGAATGTTACGATCTGATTATCAGAAAGAGATGTCTCTACTTGAATTAAGGTGCAAGCAACACCAGTCAATAGTATGGATTTTATCTAACAGCAAATGTGAGGTAAAGAGATTGAAAAAAAAAATAGTAGAGACTAGAGGGCAGAGAAGGAGAATGGGCTTCTTAGTGGTAGGGGTTCTGAGGTAGCTTAAAACTTCTCACCATTTATGCATTTTAGCAACAAAGAAATTAATGCTCATTGACTACACAATAAGTTCTCTTTCTCTATTGCATAAATTATTCTTTCTCTTCTAGTGCTAATTAGTCCCATGCTCAGTCTTTGTCTTTTTCTATTTCAGTGGGTTTCTTGTCTTTAGTCAGTAGGCTGTGGTATCCCCCTGCAAGACTTGTCAGAGCTGATTTTCACCATAGCTGCTGACTGCATTTTCCTTGTGGATACAGCCTCCCAAAGACTTGTTTACCTTTCCTTAGGCATGAGATAAATGGACAATAGTATCACCTTTGTCTTATCTCAAGTTGCCATTAGGTGGCTTTACTCACAGTACAAATTCCAGGAATCCAGGAGGCATATCTGGAGTAGGTTAGAAAGGGGGAAGGGGAATGGTGGCGAAGGGAACTGAGGGAGTGGGTTTTGGTGATCACAGATGAGCAGTTCCAGTTTGCTACAGTAGAACAGATTCTTCAGTGATTTTAGTGTTTGAGGAAATTGTGATCTTTGTCTCTTTATGCAGTATCAAAAGCTTTACTGAAATCCAAAAAGATTATTTCTAGTGGCTTCTCTTGATCTAGGTAGGGTGCCTTGTCAAACAAAGGAATCAGATTCGATGAGCAGGAGGTGTTAACTGTCCTGAAACCATGCTGGCTATGGTGACCTATGTCTGTGTCATCCTTCAGTATCTCCCAGAATAATCTTCTCCATAGCCTTATCAGGAACTGCAGGGTCATCCTTCATGCACTTTATGACAGATTCCACTTAAGTGGGACTTCTCCAGATTTCCAAGACCATTCAAATATTGAGAGAAGCCTCACAATAACATCAGCCAGATCTTTGAGTACTCTCAGATTAATCCTAGCATTCCCCATAGATTTCTAGGGATCCAGCTGGTGCGGCAGATCCTTGCAACTTCAGAATCAACTGTGAGTTTATTGTTCTCAAGCCATGGCCATTCAGCTCAGGGCAGACTCACTTAGAACATGCTGAAGAGAGCTAAGGAAAACAATAAATATCCTTGTCTTTTCAAACTCCCTATTTGTGAGGCGACCACCCTCATTCTGGAATGGGCCAATGTACAGTAATTTCACAACTATAAGGCACACCCTTTTGACTAAAATTTTCCCTCAAACCCAGAAGTGCGCCTTATAGTCCGGTGTGCCTTATCTGGTCTACAAAGTTCGGAAAATTGCGAACCCAGAAGTGCGGTCTGCAAACTGAGCCAGGACCCGCGGGAGCTGCAGCTGTGCGGGGGGAGTCGGGAACTGCTGGAGCCGTGGCCGCCAGGCGGGGGAAACCGAGAACCGGCGTGGCTTCCGGGCAGGGAGAAGCGGGGCGAAGCAGCGCAGCTGCGGCGAAGCGCCAAGAAGCGCCACAGGAAAGCGCCGAGAAGTGGTGAGAAAGCGCTGCGGAAAAGCAGCGAAAAAGCATTGAGAAAGCGCCGCGAAAAAGCAGCGAAAAATCGCCATGAAAAGCCGCTGAACAGCATCGAAAAATCGCCGCAAAAAGCCATCGAAAATTGGCAAAAAATTGCCGCAAAAAAGCGTCGAAAAATCACCACGAAAAGCTGCCGAAAAGCGGCGAAAAATCGCCACAAAAAGCTGCCAAAAATGGCAAAAAATCACTGCGAAAAGCAGTGAAAAAGTACTAAGAGCAGTAGTTCTGGTAGATACAGAACAAAGATTGTGACTATTGCATGAAATCCATACATGGATTTACAAGAATAGGAACCACCTGCTTTTAAAAGATCACCTGAACATTGGGATGATGACAAGGAGAGTCAAGATAAGGCCCCAAAGTTTGGTGAATTCAGTCTTATAAATCATACATTGGTAAATTGTAATTACTCATATACTTGGACAAATGGCAGCATTATCAAGAGATAAGATTTAAGCATAATAGTAACATCAAGACAATGTTAATGTACAATTGTCATGGTTTCATCACAGCCGACAGCTCAGCCCCACCCAGCCACTTGCTCACTCATTCTCAGTGAGATGGGGAAAGAAACGGAAGAGTAAAAGTTAAAATCCTTGGCTTGAGATCAAGACAGGTTAACAGGCAAAGAAAAAGCACACAAGCAATGTTAATCAAGGAATTGATTCCCCACTTTCCATGCGCATGAATGTTTAGCCAAACCCATGACACCAAGACTCCTTATGCCTAACCACAACTCAACAAGACAAATGCTGTCCCACTTTTCTTCCTTCTTTACTTTGCTGGTTTGGTATGGCCTGATTTTTGATGGCGTGGTGGCCACAGAGATGGCTTCTGTGAGAAGCTGCTAGAAGGTTCCACCATGTTTGGCACAAACAATCCCTGACGGCTCTGAGGATGGATATGGTGCTGGCCAAGACTGGGCCAACTAGAGATGATGGTAATGCCTCTGTGATAATGTATTTAAGAAGAAATAAAAACCAAAGGTGGTGGCACAGTTTTAATTTCAGCTAGAGAATAGGAGGTGAGAATGTGTGAGACAAACAACATGGAGACACCAAGGTAAGTGGAGAAGGAGGGGAAGGAGGTGCTGCAGGTGCTGGAGCTGACATTCCTTTGCAGGCTATGGTGAAGAAGCTGTGGCCCTGCAGCCCATGGGGATCCACAGGGGATGCAGAGATCCAACTGCAGCCCATGAGGGAGGAGCCCACACCAGAGCAGGTAGATGCCCAGAGGAGGCCATGATGCAGTGGGAGACCTGGTGGAGAGAGAGGGTCCCTGCTTCCAAACTGGAGCAGCCCATCCTTGGAGGACTGTACCCCATGGAAGAGTGTGCCGCACAGCAGCAGTTTTGGGAGGACTACTGCTTGTGAGATTAGAACCTCACTGGAGTTCTCAGAGAACTGCCTCCCATGGGAACAGGCAGCATGGTCTCAGAAGGAATGACTTCTCTGAGCCAAGTCTGCTTGAAAACCTTGTGTGACAAACTGACCAAAAGCCCCACTCCCTTGCCTCCCTTCACTGTCAGTGGGAAGGACAGAAGTGTTAAGGGGGAAAATGTTATTTTTAAGGGCTTATTTATAATTTTCTTGCTCTGAATTTTTTAGTAATTAATTCAAATAATATTTCTAAATTGAGCCTGTTTTGTCCTTGGAGTGTTTTCTCCTGGTCCTTATCTCAACCCATGAACCCTTCATCAAATTTCCTCTCCTCTGCTGAGCTGCACCAGTGGAGGGTGAGTGAGTGGCTTTCATGGATGCCTGGTATTTGACCAACGACAATCATGACATCCCCACAGTGTTAAATGCTGATGATGACACCCTGCGGTTTAGAGATATTGCTTGGGTCAGTTGGGTTGGGCTATCTGGGCTATGCCCCCTCCCAAATCCTTGTGCCCCTGGACTGCTCGCTGTCAGAGCACGAGAAGATGAGAAGTCCCTGATTTAGGTTGAGCATTGTCCAGCAACAGCTAAAATGTCTGTGTGCTACCAATGTTAACCTCCCCCTAAACCCAAAACATGGCATTGTACCAGCTCCTGGGAAGAAATGAACACAATTCCAGCCCAAACCTGGACAAATAATGAATGTAAATTGGGTTTCGATTCTCAAATAAATTCCAAGGGTTTGACGTTGGTCCTTAGGAATAGCAAAGCCAGCATGCTTTCAAGACTGACAGACACTCATGATGTTATACAACCTGGCTGAGTGAACACAAGCAAGCAAAACAAACCTGGCCCTGTGTTTGTCTGCACAAAGGCTTCCACAAGCTTGGTGCACACGCCATGCTTCTTCTCATGCACATAGCTCCTTTATTTGTTAATCCTGTTTTGAGTTCCACCTGAGGTCAGGTGAAATAGATTACCAGCATTGTTAGTAAAAAAAAAAAAGTGATATAGTAGCAGAAGCTTGGTTTTAAAAAGGCACAAATTATTCCTGTTTCTTGCCTGTTTTCTAATTCTTATCACCAAATGTTATGTATTCACAGCAAGGAATATTAGTAAAAAAAGTCAGGATGGTAGCTTATGAAGAATCTCATTCCACACATCAGAGCTTGTAAAACAGTGTGACCCAAATTAGTGATCTTTAGCTTAGAAAGAATGAATAAGACATCCTGATTACAGTAATTTCACGACCATAAGGCGCACCGGATTATAAGGCGCACCTCCTGAAGTCAGCAAATTTTGCAACTTTGTACATTGTATAAGGCGCACCGGACTATAAGGCACACTTTTTATTTGCCGTGAAGATCCGTGCCACGCACAACAAAGTAACTAATTAGTAATGGAATCCCACGATCGTGGAGTATACTGGCAGGTGTTCAATTTGCAAACATTTTTCATAGATTGGTGTAGCCTTTAAACGCAGCCCAAAGTGCCCTCCCCATGCACAGTGCCCAGCACTCTCGCCTGCCCCTGGCTGGTGAGGTGGGGCTTGGGGCGGCCATGGCTCGGGGTGGTGCGGGGCTGCCCACTCCCTCTCTCCCCATGTGGCTCCTGCTGGCCAGGGGCTGCCCGGTCCCGCCCAGCCCGTGTAGCTCAGCCCTCCCATGGCACTGCCCCCCGTTGCAGTTTGGCTCATGGCTCACACTTCCGGGTTGGCAAATTTTGCAACTTTGTACATTATATAAGGTGCACCGGACTATAAGGAGCACTTCCGCGTTCAGACCAAAATTTTAGTCAAAAGGGTGCGCCTTGTAGTCGTGAAATTACTGTACTTCTTGTCTGTTCAGAGCATCAGTTTTGTCACCATAGGGAATAGATAGTTACAGAGAATGTGCTTTTGAGCAGTGGTAGTTTGGGTAGCTCAGGATACTTCTGTAGACACTCCTGAATTTAAATCTCAAGGAATGAAAAAGCAAGTAAATGTTTCAATTCTTCAGCCATTGGGCTTTATGGTTCCTCTTATCAATTACTGTGACCAACCACCCCCGGGCTCTCATTACTACCTCTCTTATTGTCTCTCAGGTGGGTTTGTGTTATTGTTCATGTTGTCCCGTTTTTCCTACTAGTCCCTTCTGCACTTAAAATGTTCTTGACCAGAAATATTTCAAGAAGCAGCAGTTCTCTCTTTGCTCTCCTTCCTTCCCAACATTTCTACTTTTTCTTGAAATCCCATAAAAATGTTCCCCATCCTTTACCTGTCTGTAAAGCAGCAACTGGACACCCTGCCATTGGAAACAAAACTGATAGATGCTTCTGTCTTGATACAGACAAAGTAACCCTCCAGTTCCTGAGGTAATGGTCACAAGAGACCAAGCAGACAGCTTTCACTAGCAGCCAGATCTCATGTCTATCATTGCAAGCTTCCTGAAATGCTCAGCTCCCTCACCTACCCAACCCTTGGGTGAATGGGCCTCAGGCTTTAGTTGAGGGGCAATAATAGCACATGACAGTTAATGCCTGTTTAGGAAAAAGCTTCAGCACACTGTCAACTTGTCTAGGTATTACTGAATATCATCATATAGAGAAAGGCTTCAACATGTCTTCCCACTGCTGCTGCTTGGGCTTAGCCTGGTGTGGTTTCTGCTGTAGCACAACTAAAGGCAGAAATAAACACTCCACACAACACCCAGCACAAGCACAGGGAGATATGCATCTGTTTTTAAGGTATGATAGCAACCCCCCAACCAACTCATAGATATTCTTGCTTTGTTCTGTGTATTTCAAGTTTTATTTATGGTGCTTAAGTTCTCTTAAAGGTAGCACTGAATTCCTTGTAGACAGTTGGGTGACAAATGCCTTCTCCATTCAGAACACTTCAAAGGTGGTAGTATTCTTCAGAGATGCTCCGATTATCACGTTAACACAAGAGCATCAGAAAGTGCACAGGCTTGTTAAGCATCACTGAGGTTTCATAATGAGATAGCGCAATGCTTTGTATGGGATCAGTTTAAATCCTAGCACTCTTGACTTCACATTTATTGAAGCCCGTCCTATTTTGTACAACACTGAGCATATAGTGTAACTCTGGGAACCACAGCTGTGACTTAGTTAATGATCTCAATAAATCCTACTTAAGCAGAGACAGGAAGAGAATTATGCAAATGACTATTACTGTGCACCATGCACTTGATAACTGAAGACATCCCACAATAAGCTTCAGCACATAAAACCAGTATGTTTTTAACCCAGATATGTGAAAAGTATGTAAGCAAGTGAATGGCTTACAGAATTTCACTTCAGAAAAGTTGCAGTTGCAGAACATTTATTACGAACCTAATATTAAAGGAAACATACAGAAGGAATATGTACAAAGAGAGATGGTTAAAAACCCAAGATGACAGATTTTTCACATATAGCTGTGACTGTGAGAAAGAATTGCTTCTCTGAAAATGCCTTTCTAAAGCATCGTGATAAAAGACTCTGCCACTCATACTTGGCAGCTAGATAAGATGTCTTCTATCAGCCTTTTGTAGACCCAGGCATCACCTTTAAGCCGTTGTCGCCGGATACCCACTGCTTCAGGCTTAGTGAGCTGACATACTTCTAACTTAAACTCCATAGTTACTTTACCAAAATGTGACCGTGTTTGACATTTCAGGGTATAACTGCAAGATAGAGGGAAAAGAGAACAATTTTTGAACCATTTCATATTTGTTTTACAGTGCTATTTTAAATTAATAGAAGCACTTTAAATAAAACATCCCATTGCTGTTCAAAATACTGTTAAACAGTCCACCAATTAGTCACCTGCGAGCTTTGTTGTTTCAGGGCACCATATTTATTATTACGCCTTGGGACCAATATGCAGCGCCAATGGCCTACCCTGCCACAAGAACCTGTTAGCCAAAGGCCCCCCATCCTCAGAGCTGGAATGATGGAAAGTTCATATGTTTTCCTGGACAAGAACAATCTCCTCTCTGTTGGTTGCAACTCAGCTGGTGTGAAAATAGGAAAAACTGAATGCAGAGTTTGAATGATTACAATGAGAGCAGGTGCTGCTGTGCAATCCAGCATCCTCCTATATTATGAGTTGGGAAATACATCAGAGGTTGATGTATAGTTCTACCAATACCCATCACTGAAATACTCAAGAACTTGAGAAAATGCATATTGAAAAGTGAGCACAATTGTTATTTCATGCATTGGGAGCTCAGGAAATAGTCTTTCAGGTAAGTAATTGACCAAAAGTAAGAGCCAATCTAATCAATCACTAGTTTAGCATAGCTAGTAAACAGTACAAATTCAAATAATCCACAAAAAAGGTGTGTGGCTTCTGCACACCTTTTAAAATATACTGACCTCTTGCCTAAAGGCTAATGTTTTTTAACTGCTAAGAATGAGAGTTAAAAGGTATCTACACTATTTTTCAAAATTGTCTCATTTGATCATGTGACTATACATAAAACAACTTTTGGTATTTAAAATTTCCCATGAGACAGGCTGATGTGAATTTTTCCTAAGCGTTGCTCTACTGCTATTGGTTTATACCTGTTAGTGAAAGAGCTCGGCTAGAACAGACTTAACATAGTTTTGCACTGTGTGGGCAGGTTTTATTGCACATATTCATTTAGTGCTGCGCACTTTCTATAAAGATACAATATATCAAGAAACTAAAAGTCAAGAAACTAAGTTGAAATACTTTGCTTTCTAAGGACTGGACTAGCAACCATTTAGACAAATACAAATTGAACCCATCATATTTTACACTTACCCCTTCTGAACATACTCGACATGCTTCTTCGAAAGAACACTGATTATTTCATTCAACACTTCGTCTGGATTCAGTAGATGAGTGGTGGTAATGTTACAGTGTGCCTAAAAGTAGCCAGCTTGTTAAAACAATTCAAGGAATTAAAAAAAAAAAAAATCTCTCCTAAAACAGAAGACATTGCAAGAAGTTTTCACTAAGGAAGTTTCAGAAAAGCTAACCATGGTGACAAATGCTCCAACATCCCAAAACTATTACCCTGCTGTATGGTCGAGAACTGGGAAATCGCCTAAAGCTGAGACAGAGGGCTTCAGATAACAAGGAAAAGGCATAGTACCATGTAACTTTCAATGTATAAAGCAAAGAGGTTACTTACTACGTTTCAATTTACTGTCATAGGAGGTTTTAATCACATCTAGTATTTCATATAACAATCCGGTGCACTAAGTGACCTCTTGATCAACTATAGATGCCCACAAGTATTGGAAGGAAGTGTATGACAATTACCACACCAACATACCAATATGTCCTATCTGGCTTCTGAAGTCACAGAAGCAGCCAAGAGAAGACAAGACTGAGAAAAAGCTTGAAAATTTAACAGAGGTTGAGGATGCAAAGTCAGTAGAAGAGTGCTTCTTGTGATCCTTATTAGGATTTAAACGTACACAACTCTCTGACACAACTGCTGTAACACGTCTTGCCATACTGTAACCCAGCATCTCTAGACATGCCTCGGGAATTCTGAATATACTATGGACAAGAGAAACCAGGAGGCTAAAGACATTTAAAGAAAGAATATCTAGCTTCCAGTAGGTCAGGTTCCCGGACTATTTGCACAGTTTAGTCTCCTGCTTGATTGGCTGGTCAGGTTAGTAGCCCAACATCTTGTCCTAAACGTGCATGAGTGACAGACAGCTCTCAGTGTGTAGTAGGTATTCCAGCAGCCAGTCAGCTGAAGGGACACATCACTGGCTTCTACACAATTGCTTATGCCTTGATAAACAGCTTGCCCTCTTTCAGGGTAATTATATTTTTCAAACGTGTTGCCTACAGGTTCAAGTACAATTATTTCTTGTACAGCTTCTGAAGTATGTAAGTTGCATTTGAGTGATGTACACAGAATTGGTGGGAAGGGTCCTCTGGAGATCATGGAATTAAATCCCTTTGCCAAGGCAGGGTCTCCTAAAGCAGTTTCACAGGAATGTATCCAGGTGGGCTTGGAATGTCTCCAGAGAGGGTTTCCATGACCACCCTGGGCAGCTTGTTTCAGTGCATCGCTACTGTCAATGTAAAGAAGCTCTTCCTCATGTCGAGGTTAAACTTGATGTGCTTTATTTTATGGCCACTGCTCCTCATCCTATCCTTGGGCATCATTGAAGGGAGTCTGGCCCCATCCTTTCACATCCTTTGAGGTATTTATGTGGATTGATGACATTCCCTCTCAGTCTTCTCTTCTTTAGATTAAACAGGCTCAGCTCCCAGTGTCTCCTTATAAGAGATGCTCCAGCCTCTTAATTATCTTTATGGCTTTCGCTGGACCCTCTACAGCAACTCCAGATTCCAGATGTGGTCTTACCTGGGCAGCGCAGAGGGGCAGTATCCCCTCCCTGACCTGTTGGCCATGCTCTTCCTGATGCACTCCAGGATCCCACTGGCCTGCCTGGCCTCCAGGACATCCTGTCAGCTCACGGTCAACTTGTCATCTACCAGCACCCCTAGGTCCTTCTCCACAGAGCTGGTGTCTTGTAGGACTGTCCCAATCTGTTTTGGTACTTGGGGTTATTCCTCCCAGGGTGCAGGAGTTGTAGTTGCCCTTGTTGAACCTCCTTAGGTTTCTCCCTGCCCAACTTTCCAGCCTGTCAAGTTCCACCTGAATGACATCACAGCCTCCAAGTGGATCAGCCAGATCCCCAGCTTCAAGACTGAGGCAAAGAAGGCATTCAGTAATTCTGCCTTCTCTGTGTCTCTCATTATCAGGTCACCCATCTGTTTCAACAGGATTCCCACATTTTCCCTAACCTTACTTTTGCTGCTGATGTGCTTCTAGAATACCTTCTTGTTTTCATTGATATCCTTTGCCAGCCTCAATTCCAAGTCGGCCTTAATCTCCCTGGTTGCATTCCTACATATTCTGACAATGTTCCTCGTCTTCTTACGTTGCCTGTCCCTTTTTCCATATCTCATAAATTCCTTTCTTCTACTTGAGGTTTGCTAGAAGCTCTCTGCTCATTCATGCAGCTCTCCTGCTCCCTAACTTTTTTATCACAGGGATATGCAGGATTTGAGCTTGGAGGAAGAGATGCCTGAATACTGACCTCCTCTCTTGGATGCCCTTCTCTTTAAGAGCCTCATCCCATGGGATGCCTCTAAGTAGATCTTTGAAGAAGTTGAAGTTAACTCTCTAGAAGTTTAGGGTTCTAGTCCTGTTACGACTCTGCTTCTATCACAGAGATGCCATGTTCTATTATCTCATGGTCACTACAGTGAAGGTCACTATTAACCTTCACATCTTCACTCAGCCCCTCCTGGTTTGTTAGTACAGGGTCCAGCAACACACCTTGCCTTGTTGGCCCTTCCGACACTTGTGTCAAAAAGCTATCTTCAATAATCTGCAGCAACTTCCTGGACTGTGAGTGCTGTGCTGGCCCTCCAACAAATATCAGGGTGGTTGAAGTCCCCCATGAGAGCCAGGGCCTGTGATCATGAGGCCACCTTCCATTTGTCCACAGAAAGGCTCATCAATTTCCTCCTCCTGATCAGGACAGTAAACACCTACAACAGTAAACACCTACACCTTAACTTTCCCTTAAATTCTCACCTATAAACTCTCAACTCATTCACCTGACCCTGGGTAGAGCTCAATACATTACAGCTGGTCTCTCAAGTAATGAGCAACTCCACAACCTCATCACACTGACTTGGCCATCCCTGCCAACATATCAGTCACATGAGCTATCCCATCATGTTCTGCCATTGCATTGAGATCAGGGCCCTTTGACCATACACAGATTTCTAGTTCTTGTTCCCCACGCTGTACACGTTTGTGTCCAGGCATTTCATCGGAGTAATCAAGCAATTGGGTTGCACAGAAGTGATGAGAGCAATCACAACAGCCATACACACCCTCAGCATGGTTTACCCTTTGCTCCTCATCCTGAGACAAGAAACATCTGTCACTGCACTAGTTGGTATGACCTAACCACCAAAACCTAATCAAGGAGGAAGCAATGGCACAAGTGTTGCCATTTTGAATCCCACTGCCGAGTCCTTCAGTCTGAAGTCTGTCTCTCCAAATTGTTCAGGTGGCTGACAAAGATTCTCTTGCCTGCTTTAGATAGGTGGTCCCATCTCATCTCTGCTTAATAGGCTACAATCATTGAAGTACAACTCATTGTTATAAAAGGCAAAACTTTCTCAAAGGCACCAGCCATGAAGCCAGTTGTTGATCAGCACTATATGCATTTGCTTCTGGCTGCCCCCTTTTCTCTAACTATGAGAGGATGACTTGGGCACCAATGTTTTTACTTGCCTCACCAGGTGTTAATAGTCTTCCTTGATCCTGTCTGCGGTTTGGCTTGCAGCCACGTGATAAGGTTGTTACCATATGATAAGGTAGTAGCAGGTAGCTCTCCACACTCTTGAGAAGCTGGGGTACCCTCTTAGCAACACCATGGATCCTAGAACTTGGTAAGCAGCAAACTTCTTGTGACTCTTTATCAGGCTGGTAGGTGAGTGTCTCTGTGCCCTTTAACAGAGAGTTGCCCATTGCAAGTATACTCAATCCTTATTTTTATGGTAACCTTACTTGTGGACATCTAACAACTTTGAAGCATCATACTGGTTTTTAATCTGACTGTTGGACTGTGGAAGTTGAATTGGAACACTGTTTTTGTGGGTCACAAGGGCTCAAGGTGTCTCCTAGTGGTATCTTTTGTAGGTGGATGGTTCTGAAGCCATAACCATGTCCATTTCAGCCTTTGAGTTCAGCACAGCCTGAGTTGTTAACTGTGTCTTGTTATTCAGCCACTTTTCACAACAAGCCATGAACCTGTGCACACTTTGTGCCTTTGCTTCAGTAGAAAGAAGTCAGGTTTTTAGTGAGGGATCTCTTTACAAACAATATGATTAAAAACTGGCCAGTAGGGCTTCTTTAAAGCCATGCTTGCTTCCTTCACATTTGGTTTAGATATAAGCAGCAATGGCCAAACTCCTCCCTGGATCTGTTGCCTGAACCCAGACTAAAAGATAACTGAATAACTGGGGCATTGTCTTATCAGGAATACTGTAAGAACACTTTACTGTAGAATTCAGGCAAGAGAGGTCACAGAACCATTTCTGAAGCTACTGGATGTTTTCAATCATAATTATTGTAAGATAATAATTAATTAATAATTAATATATATAATTGTGTAATATTATAATAATGTTTGTTCTTAGGTAAGACCTCTGCAGCAACCATACCTTAAGTTTCCTTGGACAGTCTCTAGTGCATCGTTTCTTCTTGCTTGGTGTAAGCATTGTGATCACTTTATCTAGGCCTCTTTCAAGACTTCCAAATATTTTGGCTTTTCTCTTCTTTTGGCTGCTATCCACATGTGCAAGGTTGAGATCTAATTCCACTGACTGACACCTGTTACATTAAGAAATCAAGCAGTTATTTTTCACTCAGTGTTAAAAAACTAATTATTTCAAAGATGTCACTAAAATATCACCAGATATGACAGAATAAAGAAAATGAAATCTAGTGCAATGTATTATAGGAGGTTCTGTTTAAAAGTCTGTTGAAGTTTAAACCCAGAGATGTAGCTAGAAATTGCAGTTCTTTGGAGACCTGGATTAAGAAACATTACATTATGAAAAATAGATCACATTGAGTTACATAATTTAAAAACTTTTCTCTGTCTTCACTGTTTTCTAGCGACTGTTAAAAAGAGGTTTTAGAAAGGTTTTTACCTTTCTAAAGAATAGGAACCTAGAATAGGAACAGCAGCTTGCTGTTATAACAGGGCTTCCCAGGCAGCATACGGATTAACAAATACCTGGACACTTACCTAGTTCCAGGAAGAATCTCAGCTTCTGCCAATTCATCTGCATTTGTTGCGTTAGTGGGTTTCTTAGTTGGGGTGACTGCAGTGAACTGACTCTCTGAAAGAAAACGTCCAAGCCAAACTAGGTATGTCTTTGCATAAAGGGATTTTCTTTTCTTCAGTGACAATTTCTCATTATTAATAACTTAGCTCT
This sequence comes from Turdus rufiventris, assembly GCA_013186435.1. Taxonomy (NCBI): domain Eukaryota; kingdom Metazoa; phylum Chordata; class Aves; order Passeriformes; family Turdidae; genus Turdus; species Turdus rufiventris. Next base: position 196,179 of record PYHW01009466.1, read on the forward strand.
AACATCAGACCCCCTTTTTTATCTCAGATCTATATTTTGGGAATCATAAAATTTGTTTTTAATGCTGCCTCTACTCTACAAATTAAAACTGTGACTGATTTCCCCAGGACTCTACAAATCAAACCTTAAGAGTAACCATTGCAGTTCAATACTAGAAATTTGAGGATTAGAATTGGTTTCTTGCTCTGCTACTAGTCCACAAATAAACACTGAGCAATTCACTGCAATGAATAGTTGTATTCTTCAGTGATCTGCTTCCACTATATGAAGGGTGTAAGTTTATATAGTCATGGTTAATACACAGCCTAAAAAGTCACTGTCTGCAGAGCATGGTTTTAAAGGCGCAGGAGAAAGCATCAAGTGAAACAGTCAGCAAATAAGTTGTCACAATTAAACTCAACTTCAATGTTCGAAGTTTCAGCTCTCTACAGATTTGCACCAGGCTCCAGATAAACTACCTCAAAATTTCCAGTGGCTACTTCACTTTTCTATTTCAAAGATCTTTCAACACATCAAAGAATTAGCTTTTTTTGTTTTATCCTCAGAAATGTCACAAAATAAATGAGCCAGAAATGTTTCTACATTTCCCATTTCAGATAGTATCTAATTTGTTTTTAGACAAACGTCAGACATTACAAGTTATCATGTAATATCTTAAGACAAACTCATAAACCAGTACTTGTATTGCTATTCTTTATGAATGATCTCATCAAAGAGCAGTATGTTCAAAATCCCTTATTCCTCAAATCAGCCGGCAAGGACTTACAGTTCCTGAATAATGCTCCTCAGCAACTGAAATGAGTTTCCTATTGCAAGGAGCCTTTGGCATTTGAAGGACAGAGCCAGCATTTACAATACCAACACCAAAACTTTTATGGTAATCATTGAAGGAAATGGTAATGAACATATGGGATATATACACGACTAGACAGGCTGATGACTGAAAATTCTGGTAACTCAGAAAAGCTGACATAATTTAGACAGGTTTCTGTGGTCTATTGCATAGATACAAGACCTACATGTTGTTAACAGAAACATTTTCACTGCTATACTGGACTGCCCCTAAGAAAATGCTGACATGCAACCATAAGAAATCCAAAGTTAGATTTCTCTTAGAAGCAGCAATTAAAGCAGATTTAATTAAAAGTATGCTTTTATTTTCATTCAAAGTAATCACAAAGGAAAAATAGTTTTGAGGAACCTGCAATCTCAGCCCTCATGGAAAACTGGAACTAGGTGCAAGCTTTAACAAACAGCGATTGGCTCCATGTTAGGGTGTACTGAAAGGGGCTCACACATGGTAATTTTGAGCAGCAACAACTCCTATAAATAACACATAAGCACCATACCCTGATGGATGGTTAAAACTCTTGCAGCACCCCACCAGATGCACTAGATGTGCTGGATAGCGCAAAAAAATTTAAGTGTTCCAGTAGTAGATGTACTGGATGAGAAAATATTGTGCTCATATTTGAGTTTCAGTGATTCCCAAGCAACACACATGTTCTAAGCTTTCATTAGTTACATTCTACATACCTTTGAAAGCAGGTGCCCTAAGGGGAACAGCTTGTGTTTCAATCTGACTCTTTGCAAAAGGAGTCTTAGGAGCTGGAAGTGCAAAGGGCATTTCATTTCTTAAAGCTGACACTGTCTCAACATTCTCTTTGTGTTTATGCTTCTTTGATGCCACTTTTCTTGTCACTGGAGTTGACAGTGTGAATTCCGTATGCTCCAGCTGGGCATCGGGCCTCGAGTGCTACAAGAGATGTAATGAAAAGAAAAAAGTCATCCTTTGCTGTATTCTGATCACATTCAGGAACATTACAGACAAGGGAATTCTGAAGCAGGGTAAAAATACCTTATAATGTTTGAGTATAGAGCAATAGTTTGAAACTATTCAATACTTCTGATTGCCTCTGTAACTTGCTCGTAAGGTTTGCAAGTAATTTGCCACTTCTTCACCAGCTCTTCTAAATTCTTTAGCTTGTACATTTAAGGCTATTCCTCACCAGCTCACCTAAGCACAGCTATGACTTTCTATTTGGATTAATTGCAAAATTTTAATTGCAAAATTTTATACTTTTGTCCAATACAGACAGGCTGCACTTCTTCAGAGACTTGTCCATCTCTAGCCTGTCTGAGACCTTATTTGTTGTGCCTTATTTTTTTCCTGTTGGTTTTAAAGTCCTTATTTGCTCATTTTCTAGATGATCAAAGCTCAAGTTTTAGTCAAATTACCTACACCTATACTTGAAACACCTCTTTACTCCATTTGTAACTTCACTAGGCTAAGGTGCACCAAGTATTTACATATCCAATAATTTTTAACTACAATGAAAATAAGACCTTTTGGATTAAGAACACTGTATCAAACACCTGCTTCATTCCATAAGTATCTATACTAAATTTTTCTAAGGGAGATTCTTCAAACAGTGAAGTTGTATTGGTAAATTCCATGAATACTAATGCCCATGGCAGTTCACTGCAGTCTGGCATATCTTCACACATCACAGTTTTTCCAGAGTGAAAATAAATATTCAGTTGACATTCCACTGCACAATTAAAAGTAAGATTTCATCAGAAAAGACTGCAATTAAAATCTAAATCTAATTTCTAAGTTCCTAATAATGGAAGTTCCCATGCTGGTGACATAAGTTTTACACAAGGAATAGAAATTCCCCTAAGATATATAAAACTCCTATAGAATCCCACTCATCAGAAAAACATTTCCTTCATTCAAAGTAAACAGATTCCTCTCTAGGATTATTTGCTCAAGTAAAATAGATGGGAAAGGGATGACTCCAATTTGATCACCAGCTCCCCTAGTGCCTATGTCGTCTCAGAGAACACTGCCCAAGTGACACATCATGAGGTGTCACAAGATTTTCCTTACCAAATGCAACTCTCAAGGTACAAAAACACAAACATAGAGTGCAGTTAGTCATCACAGAACAAGATCTGGGATCACCCAAGCCAGAAAACAGAGGATTTGAGCCCAGTAACAAGGAGGGATTCTGTGTGGCACTTGATGCATCACATCTTCCCAGATGGCTGTTCTAGTAAAACCAATCCATAGAAGCAACCCAGCTGGCAAAATCACGTTAATAAGAAGACTGAACTCTTAAGTGCCCAAGACTTTGGCTGACTGTACTTCACAGAATATTCTGAGGTGGAATGGACCCTCAAAGATCACCAAGTCCAACTCTCAAGTGAATGGGCCATACAAGGATCACAACTACCTCGTTATTAGCACCATCTCTAACCAGATGAGCTAAACTCAGGCTTCTGCTTTCTTCCTGATGTTTAGAGCACTAGAATATTTCTCCAGGCAGAGCTTTGTCAGTGCAGGATTTTAAACAAGATGCCGTCCTGTTGAACCCAAGTTTACCTCAAGGCCTGTCGACATCGTGGTACAGGCATGCTCTGTTAGACATGGAGTCCTTAAACGAACACGTTTGCCACGAGCCTTCTTGGATAGAAGCAAGAGGTATGTTGCTGACATGTGGTCATATTTCCACTGTGGGGTAAGGAAGAAAGAAAATAAAAGTATTTTAATCTTCTCTTTGGAAACATTGCAAGTACAAGACAAGCTCAGCCTTTTGATTATTTCTATGTTTCTACAAGTTTTTCTACCTGATATGCAACCCTAATTACACATTAAGAGTAATTTCAGACTTCAAGTGATTTGCATCACATGCCTGAGATCAAAAAAAGTCACGCTGTTGGTTGTTCTTTGCAAGTTAGTTTGTAGTTCATGCAGTAGCATGGAAATGCTGGAGTAAAGAGCTATATACTGAAGTGAATGCAAATGCAACAATTTGGTTTATCCAATACTTCAGTCAGAGTATAATTTTTTTGGAAGTAACTCCTGCCCATTCTTTCCCAAGTGCCAACTTTTTGCAGGATTTTCAGCAACTCTGAGTGTGTGAGGAACATAGACACCACTTTTGACAGGTTTGCAGAATAGTGGGGTTAGTTTGAATAACTTTGAAGGGATTAGAAGTCTTCCAGTAAAGGACTATGCAAATGCCACAAACTTATTTGGAAGGACTTCTCCTTCTGTAGACAGGTTATTCTGCTTATTTGCTAAAGAACTAAAGAACAAGGAGAATTAATTCCACAAATCTGTTTTAGATGTCACACACATTTAAAAAGTCTGTTTCTGCTACATTTATGAGGAAAACCCCAGTGTGTTAAGAAACCTAAAGTATTGTCACTGCTGAAAAGTACAAAAGAGCAGAAAATTCAGTTTTAATGAAAAATTCTCAGATTCAGGTAAAAGCTGGAATACACATCATGCTTTAACTCTTTTCAACAGCCTGCAATGTTACTGCTAATATGTGCACAATTATTTTCAAAGTATTCAGTTCAACTTTTGTCAATTGTATTCAAAAATTACTAAACATACTAACTATTTTAAAAAATCTGTGAATAGTAACTCAAAAATCCCCAGTATTTTGCATTGGGTGCTGTTCTGATATTTTTTTATTTTCCTACTCTTTATTGAGCCATTTAAAAACAAAGAGCTAACCCAGGAAATGGTATCCATTCAACTATACATCTCTCCAAGTCTACTCTGACTTTCAGAAGCTCAGAAGGATTTTACCACAATGGGAAATAACAGTAAGATTTAGGAAACATGAAGATCACAATTAAAGAAGAAAACAAGGAATAAGCAAATTTGAACTTCCAAACCAGTAGCTTGTAGTTACAGTAGAGTTCTAGCTAGAACTGTAGCTAGAGTTCTGTAAGGGCTCCTGAAATCTGAAATGCATGTAAAATGTCATAGTTTGGAATATATAAGTATTGGTCTGATAACACAGTACATTTATTTACTCTATTACAGTATTTAATTACTGTAAATTACTGATGTAAACTTCTTACCTCTTTTATTAATTGCAATGTAGTCTCCCTGCTCTGCTCATGAAACACAGAAAGTTCTGTTACACAGTCCTCATCAAGTTGTCCCAGCTGCAAGAACAGAGTGGATATTGAAATACGAGGTTTTCCATTTGTCCCATAACCCGTGTCTCACAGTGACACTGTTTGTGAAACCCAGTGGGCTGTCAATAGTCTATGATGATTCTAGACCTTGTATTTCAAATGTTTAGCATCACAGCTAAACATTGTAGGAACAGACTGAAAAAGTCATACAACTTCAACAACTTCACAGCCTGGATCCTCACAGGTGAGTGCTAATAAATTCAAATAAGCCAACCAAAAGTGGGTAATATTTTTACTAGAATGGAAGCTATGCTTTCCTCTGCCTCTAAACATCCAAAGCTACAAGCCATGCCCACGTCTATGAAAGCCAGCACGCGCTCATGGCGCAATCACAGTCAAACTGGTGTTTGCCTAGGGTAACAGTGGCATCTACTGGCAATGGGAAGCATTAGCTGTTAACACACATTAACTTTCTCAGCACTGGATGGATTATTTTGTTTTTTTCCTCTCCATACTAACCTTCATCTCTCATACAGGTAAAACAAATGACAGAGAGACATGATGAATAATCTTTCAATGAAATTTGTATTTTTATTCAAATTTTCATTGAGGAAAACATGTAAGATAAACCATAATCACGTCTAGCATGCTCTTCAGAATATTTGTGTTTTGCACATTAAACAAAGTAGTGATCAAGCAGCCTAGAGAAGGAGCTAGTCATTTATATGTGGAAGTACTTTTCTTTTTGTTGAGAATTCAGCTACTCTGCAAATTCAGCTGCAGAATATGATAAAAACACATCTGAAATTTCTCCTCAAGAGAAATTAAGAGCAAGTAATAATAAGAGCAATTAATAAGTAATAAAAGAATCAGAAAAGAAACACAACCTTCTCAAAGTTCCTCTTGTAACAAATAATTTCATACCACACACAATGAGGATGGTAGTAAGTCAGCAAATACTACATGAAATGCTTTAGTATCTATTTGATCATAGTACTTACTGGATATTTACTTTGCCACTGAATAGCATCAGAAAAACCTTGCATGAGCCAAGGGTGACTTAACAGGTGTTGGACTGTAATCCGCTTCTTTGGGTCGACCTGGTGGGCCATAAAAATCAAAGTCATACTCAAATTGTGGAGAAAAATTGAAGAAACAATTGATCATCTACACAGAAGGTTAGGGTGGTTAGGGACAAAACTAGAAACCAATACTGTTTCAGAGCTTCACCAAAAAGAAGCTCACACTCAAAGATCTTAGTTGTGAAGAGCAAGTATAGAGCCGACACTTACAACAGGTCTCCCAGGGATATGCAGAATGGGCTAGATTCCTTAGGTGTAGCCCAAATGTATATTTAGGCTACAAAACAGCTCGTTTTTATAGCATATGAAGAACAGCCAAACGCGTGCTGTTTGAAGACTTCGTTAAATTGTGTAAACTTTGCTAATTATTTTTGTAATCAAACATTTTTCCAAATATTTTTTGGCTGAAGGCAACGGTAATCTTTTCTTCATAAATTTGTAAGAATTAAACTTCTTTTTAAACACAGAATGTTTTTAAAATATTTCATTGATGTCATGTTTTGAACAAATTCAACAGTACTTTATACATCTATTGACAGAAACAATATCTTTACCTGCAGCATTTGGTCGAGGAGCAGTGTACTGCTAGGAGAGAGCCACTTCGGAGTACTGTATTTTCCTCTCTGCAAAAAATGAAGAGGCTTTAGAACTTCAAAAGGCACTACTGAATTGCTTGGATAATAGTGACATCTGCACTTCGTAAAAAAAATAGAAGAGCAGGAAGATGTGAACTTAGTTTAAAGAATGACTTGCATAAATGTCATGGTAGTACTAAAACCTTAATGCAGTAGCATTAGTAGGAAAATACCAAGTTTGAATCACCAGTTGCAGTTTTCATCCACTCTGCTTGTGTGACACTTCCATCTCCACCCACTTTTGTAGCTAACCTGCTTCTTCCTCCATTGCCTTGGTTCATTATATCAACTCAGCACTGAAGTTCTAGAAGTGCAAACAAACTGAATTATGTCCGAGGCAGCTCTTTTCAAAACAGAGATAAGAGTTTCATCACTTCATCTCCTAGACCGTGTTGCCATGGTGGACAGTGGAGAGAGCTCTCCTTTGCTTTTAGTTAAGTTTTTTACTAACTGAAGCAGAGAAGTTCCCTGGAAATCTTTTTTTTCTTCTTTTCCTGGAATTATTTGAACCTACTCTGGACTGGAGACTCGGGGGGAGCACCAGGAGCTGGCACCTGCAGCCCACTGGGGCCTGGCATGGGCAGCAGCATTTTCCAGCACTGGAGGGACTGAGACAAACTACCACCCACAGGAGAGAGACTTTCTGAATTTGTCATCCCTTCAGAGGTTCTGTTGTTCAGTATTGTTCATTTTTTTATGATTTGCCTGTTGAATAAACAGGTTTTTTTCCCTTCTCTCTTTCTTCCTGAACCGGCTGGGGGAGGGGCCTTTGGAGGTTTTTCTCCCAAATTTGCCCTAAACCAGGACAACAGTTCTTGTACATGGTGGACAATGGTAACTACACAGAACCATTTTTTACATTCTTAAGTAAGGTCTCCATTTCACATCTGACTTCTCTGCTCAGTGAATGCCTTAAGCAGTTGGATCATTTATCAGGTTCTGCATCCAGGTGTAATGAGCACCACCAAGGGTTTTGTCAACCTATGACAGCATGCTTACAAGTGGACATATTCTCAATGTACCTTCTGCCTTCTGGGTAGACAACACAGCTGACACCACAAGCAAAGAGGGAAAAGCAGCTCAAATCTATTGACAACCCAGCTGCTTCCACTTCAGAGCAAATTTACTGAGAAACTTTAAGTGCTCACTAGCATTATCTGGACAACACTCCTAATCATATGGTTTAGTTTAGATAGTCTTGCAAATAGCAAGGAATTGGAGTTGATGATCCTTTTTGCTCTCTTCCAAGTGAAGATATTCTATATGAGTTGGGAAGTCATGTAATTTTAATGGCATTTCATCTGAACATTTTACACACCTTTACACAGTCACTTTGTAAATAGTCTTTGCTTATTTTTTTCCCTTTTAAAAATCATTTAAAGTTCTCTCCAACAACTCAAACTGAGCTTCCGAGAGATCTTCTGTCAAGGTACTCAAGTGTACTCCAATTCCAGATGAAAAATCCACACTCTTTGATGAAATAATCAGGTGCTTTATAGAGCTCAGACTGTTATGCACTCTGAAAACATTTCCTGTGCAAACCAGTGTCAGTTGTCCCCTGCCAAAGTAGCCCTCAAATACTCTCAAGGAGGGTTTTTTGGTGTTTTTTAAGCCACAACAGACTCTTGGTGAGAGGAGAATGAGGTAGACAAATCCAAAGCCATTACTCTACACTGCTGTTCATCATCCCACTCAGAGCAAGCTTTATCAACACAGATTTTTATGGAGGCGCAAAAGTGGCTGGCAGACGTGCATGAGTGATGAGGAACAACAGCTGTTTAGCCACATCAAGAGGATTTTACAGGGAAAGAACCAATGACTTAATTACACTATTTACTATTTATTCAACTCTTTTTGGAGGAGGAAAGTATAACAGCAGATGCAGAATCTCACTTTTCCTAGACATGAGAATGGCTGGCATTCAAGAAGAGTATTTTTAGTAATTTTTAGGGAGAAGACAAATAAACACTCAGATATAAAAGTCCAGCCCGCTAGCAAGAAAAGGCTTTCCCTGAAACTCACTTTTCATAGGACCCAGCTAGAGTACTGCATAGGTTGAGGGAAAAGAGAAACAAATCCACAAAATACTGACCAAAAGAGAAGCAAAGCATAACAAAACTCAGCAAAGAAGCCTTTTTCTTCACAAACCAGAAAGCAAAAATCACCCATAATGTTTAATGACCCCTGTTCCTCATGTATTCTAGTATCATCAATACCTACCATGATCTTCCTGTAGACTGCCATGACATTGTCATCATCAAAGGGGAGAAAGCCACACAGCAGAGCATACAGTAGTACTCCCATACTCCAAATATCTGCCTAAAAAATATAAGTGAGAGTTCGCAAACCTCATCTGTCTAAAATGGCTTAGAAACTGATCACATTGTCTCCTTTTGGAAAAGCCCATATGCAACTTGTGGAAAGTAGTAGGTTCCTTAATTTATGGACAGAACAATTACAGTCTAAGTGAAGCACACAATTTTCAATTCACTAGAACACTAGAGAACTAGTGAAACCATTACCCTTTGCCTTAGGTCGCCAAATCGCTGCATTTCTTTCAACTTACAAGGATTTCACTTACAAAAAGGAAATCAAATTCATCTGTAGAGACTTTTTACTCGAAAGTATTAGTGATTATGACAGTGTTATGTACAGTTACAATCAGCTTTAAAGGCCCACTGTTTCTTCTCTGCATAGACATGACAAGGTCTACACGCCTTAACTCCCACTTCAATCATAAAGATACAGGAAGTTTAAAAAGCACTGACTTTGTGGAAAACAACAAAAAAGTAAGACTTAGAGACCAGGGACAGTGATAAAAAGGAGGCAAAGGACAAAAGACTGACTCCATCCAGGAGCACAGATAGTTAGGAAGTTTGAGGATATTGAAATTGCAGCATTTTTAATGGGTTGGCATTTTGAATGGGTTGGCAGACCCCATTGCTCTGTATATAGAATCAAAGCTGGAAAAATGCTACTTTGTTGTCTTTAATTTTACTACACTGCACAATAGAAAGAACAAATTTTCATACAAGATTTCAGAGGCAAAGTACACAAGATACTGAGCCTGCATAGAAATTTGGAACAAGACCTGGATAATTAACAGAGCAACTTGCTGCCTGGAATAACACAGTAGAAGGCAAATATTTTTGGTAGAGCAACGCCTGGGGTCAGTGAAAGATTAGTCAGAGATGAAGAAGACAGGTACAGGATGTGTAGTTAGAAGCTAATCCAGGCTGTGACTGCTCTCAGTCTCAGAGCTTCGGAGAGCAACTGTGGCAGCTTGATATTGAAGAAAGACACCAAAGGAGTATATCTGAATCTCACCACATTTAAATACATGGTACACAGGGAAAAAACCCACCCGAATCCACAATTGTATTACCTACCTCTGAGCCAATGTATGCTTTGCCTTGAATCAGCTCTGGTGCTGCATAAGCTGGGCTCCCACAGCAGGTGTTCAGATGGTAATCAAGGCCACCCTATAACAAGACAAAATTAATGACAAAGAAGCATTTGCTCTAACATAAATGGTGTCTTCTAGCAACAACATATTAGAGGCCTCAGAGGGTTCATTTTCCAATGCTGTGTATATACAGTTACCTAAAATTTTGCTTTGGTATACTATATGCCTTCACCAGGCAAAAAGTGTCCAAGACCAGGAGAATCCTACAAATGTTCAGGTACCAAACTGCTCCTTCACATGCTATCCCATCAGCTTTTTCTGCAGCTCCTACTGTGATAGGAATACTTCCCTTTGTGACCAGAAAGAAAACAGATGGAACTTGGGAACCAGTAATCCAAGAGCTACTGGGCATGAGGCTGGTTGGATATTTATACCACTATTAAGGCAATAACCTCATAAAGAGCACTAAAATGCTTCCATATAACAATATTAACAATTATTCCTTAGCCTTGGCTTTTGTCTACGTAGACCACAGTGAGATGACATTGTACCACCAAGATGGCAGTCTAATATTCTGACTTCCTGCAAGGTGCTTTAACTTGACTCAGCTAAAATAAACAGAACTTTGGATCAGTAAGGTCTTCCCATTAAATTCCTTCTTCCCAGCACCCATCTCATATGTGAAGATGACAAACAGAGTAGCAATGTAGAAACCAACTTTAAACTGTTAAACAACTCACTACAGCCATGTGGATCCAGAGGCTTTGTAAAGGTAAGGGGAATCTATTTGATCCCCAATCTCCAAACACAGATAAATCCTATGAAAATGACACATGGCATTGAAAATTACTGGGGGCAAATGGACACTAACATATGCTTTACAGTACAAGCCTTTGTGGGAGCAGGGTAATCTGTGCCTTATATCGTCATGAAAAATCAAGTGTAAGAAGAGAAAAACTGATATTCTGCTCAGAAAATGTGAAACTGTCTCACACTGTTAAGGCCTTACCAAGCAATTAGCAGTGGGAGAACTACATCAACAGCTGGAATTCAGGGGAAGGCTCTGCACTGCACCCTGAAGTCACACCTGGAGTTTTTATGTGTGCACTGTAGCTGATTAAACTCTTCTATGACAGCAACTGACACCCTTACCTTTGGCTTTGCACAAAGTCCAAAGTCTATCAGCTTCAGATTATGTTCCTCATCAATCAGCAAATTTTCCTAGTAAAAGAGAAAGTGATAATGACTTCTTATATAACACCAGGTATCCAAGAAACCACATTTTCTTTTACCCTATTTATTCTTGCCATTACCAGCCATAATTTACCTAAAGTTCTGTTCTGGAGATTTTGGTCTGTTGCCATATATCCTATATTCCGGACAGAGAGTACAAGCTCCTATCTGCTCAGAAAGGCCTAGGGGGCTGCTACACAGAAAGCAAAAATTATGAGGCAGCAGCCTGCCCTGGCAGAAAAGGCAGACAGCAATATCTCAGATGGTGTGAAAAGAGCTGGCAAAGTGGGGGAAGCCCTTGCCCTCTGTTCACCACAGTGAGAACAGCACATTCAGTTTCTGCCCACCCTCTAGCACAAGGAAGGACACCAGGATGGACACCAGCCTGTCCAGGGTGCTGCAGCACTTCTTCCATGAGGAAAGGCTGAGGGAGAGATGGTTTTTCAGCTTGCAGCTTCAGTGGAGACCTCATGGCAGCCTTTTAATTCCTGCAAAGGGGGCATAGAGACAGTGCTAGCCTCTCCACAGGAGCATATGGTGGGATGATTACACTCAACAAGCATCAGAAGATACTCAAACTGGTACTAAGAAAAAGCCTTTCTCATAAAAAAAAGGAAGTAAAGAGCTTAATAGGTTTTCCAGCAACATTATGGTGCCTCACCCTAGGACAGATCCAAGATGTGACTGATGAAGAAGTTTGGGCTGACACTGTTTTAAACAGGAGATAAAAGCAGAAGTCACTAGGAATCCCTTTCCAGCCAAGTTATCTCACAATCCTATGAATCCATCAGCTCTCCAGCTACAATCCAAATCCTTCCAAGAGGGACACAGAAGGCTTTGCTTGGAGAGAAGTTCTTTGGACACAAGGATTTAATGAGCTTTCTAGTAAAATGCTTGTACCCTAAGAATTTGCTTTTCTCAGTTACCAATGTCTCTTCCAACCCCTTGTAGGAGAAATGGTCTCAAGGCTTCCATTCCCTAAACTCATGCTTAATTCTTCTGGTGACAGCAAAGCCACAGGATCAGTCTTGTGGCACATCCCTTCCCCTGCCCAGTCCTCACTTGTTTACATTGCAGGAGTCACATTTTCCTTTGATTGCCAGAACAAAACATTTTGCACAATAGAGAGGAACCATAACAACTCTCCCTACATACAAGCTGGAATAAAAGGGATAGCAAAAATGCCTAACCAATAGTCAAAATCAAATCTGTGTCTGCTCCACTTTCAACTTTATTGCACTACTGTGCTTCTCTTCCACAGCAAGCTTCTTCCTCAGATACAGCTACATCCAAGCTCAGGTGAGGAACAAAGAAGTAAGTGAAAAAAACGCTTTTAGCAATTGTTAACAAAAGAACTCCAAGCATAGCAGAACAGAGAAGACAACTCTCACCAGGTTCCATTAAGAGAAATAAAAGTGGATCCTCATTATTATTTGTGCAAATCTGATTACTGTTTAGACTTACGGGTTTGAGATCCCTGTGGGCATATCCCTGACTGTGCACATAAGCAATTGCTGAAACAATCTGCCGAAAAAATATGCGTGCTTCCTCCTCAGAAAGGTGGTCCTTAGAAATTATGTAATCAAACAGCTCTCCTCCAGGACAGTACTGCATGAAAGCAGGAAAAAAAGAATACATTTGGGATACAGTCATGAAATGTAAATGTGAACAAGAACACTGGACAGCAAGAAAGCACTCCTCTCCTTTCTACCTTCTGCTTAATCCCAGTAGTGCCCAGGAATGTCCCAGGCCAGTGTGCAACAGATCCAACAAGCCAAGAGCCCAGCTCTTGCCCAATGCTCAACACAGCCACATCACACTACCAACACAGGCAATAGAAGCTGCCCAAGACATGACAACTGGGTGGCACTTCTCGGGTCCCACATATCCTACTGGTGCTCTTTTCTGGAGTGAGAGGTGGGAATTAAAGTCAATTTTCTTACTGCAAACAGTGAAAAGTGGCTTTTACAATGAGACAGAACACACTGTCAGCTTCATTTTTAAACTACAGCACCTTGGACACACTTATCATTGAGATGATTTTCTAAGAAACTTCTCATTTGGACTCTGCTACCACCTACTGCTCTGGCTAAACCCAGAAATCTTTGCCATAGCAGAAACACCATTCCTTACCTCTAAAACCATGAATATTTTCTTGGGTGTCTCAATCACATGATACAAGCGGCAAATGTGCTGGTGACTCAAGTCCTTCATGGCCTCAATTTCTAATTTAACACGAGGCAAGTCATCCTAAAAGATTATAACAGCACGGTATGAAATTGCCAAGTAGTTTGATAGCCCATACATCACAGTAAGTCTGCACATGAGAACTGCTCAAACTTCAACCAGCACCATCTCTGTCACTTGCTCACCTTCCCTCCTCACACACTGGTCAGTAAAACCCAAAGGGGCAGACATACAATGCTGCTATTCTCATCAGCACTCCACCTGACTTACAATGCTTGCAATGTAACTACCCCAGTTCTACAGCCAGAGAACATTGCTCTCTCTACATGAGGGCACAGGATTTGCAGTGCCACTGAAGTCTTTCAAGCCTACAGCATCTACCATTAGCCCACAGCAACAGGTCATACCCATGCTCCTGAAAACTCCCAGGAACAGCACATTAACAGCTCTGAAGTGTCTTTTAGATTACCTGTAAAGCAAGCTTGTCCATGATTTTTATTGCAACTTTTTCACCAGTGAGACGATGTCGTGCAAGTTTTACCTTGGCAAATCCACCTAGAATTGGAAACAGAGATGTATAAAGTTCTGCATGGTGACAAGCTTTCTCACCAAGATCTCAGTCATCCTGAAGCAAATACTATATGCACAGCATATGGATCATTGCTAGAGGAAAAAGCAATTGCTGGCCACGATCTTCCAGTTACACTTCCACAGCTGGGCCAGGCAAAATACACGGAGAAAACATGACCCTCAGACACTGAGATAACAGTTAATTCTCAGCTAAACACGGAGGTGAATGGACACATCACACACACTTGTTTGCATTCACAGACTGACCCACCTGTGCCGACTGTTCCATGCAATTCATAGTACTTGAGAATTTCCTCATAGTCATCTCCGGCCATTCTGTCCCCCGCAGGACACGGACAGCTCTTCTCGACACCTGCAAGGGGAGACCGCAGATTGCGCTCATGCTTTCGACACAAGGAAGCGGCTCAGCAGCAGCGCCCGGGGAAGGCGGAGAGGGTGCTGATCCCATGGACCCGGCACGGCTGCTGATCCCACGGACCTGGCACGGCTGCTGATCCCACGGACCCGGCACAGCTGCTGATCCCACAGATCTGTCACGGCTGCTGATCCCACTGTCCTGTCACGGCTGCTGAT
>PYHW01009467.1:8568-19220 GCA_013186435.1 Turdus rufiventris
TTCTCAATGCTGATTTAATTACTTATCTCTTTCCTCAGTCATCAAATTTTAACATTCACCTATGCTCTAATCTAATAATTTAACAAGAAATGGAGTCTGACTTTGGATATGATTATGCTTTTCTCTGTCCACAGAAGAACTTACTGTAAGTAAAGATCATTCTAGAAAGAAACATTTAGTCATGTGGTTTATTAACCAATTTACCCATGACTAACTCATTAAAATCAGTTTGCTAGTGTCAAATTTTCCTTCCATCTTTAAAATATATGTATAATCTTACTGTGTTCTACCTCTTTCTTAATCTTGCCACTGGTTGCACTAGAGTCACATGGTTTAGGCACAATTAGAGGGTGACTCAGAGAGGACGAACATCAATCAGATTCACAAATTTATAGAGACTCTTTTTTTAATATAGGTGTAGAAGTAGATAAATAATCTTCACAATCAGTATGTTTTTTTTTCATCTCTGTACATTTAGAGGCAGGTATAAGCATAATTCTGCTGCTGATACATCTCTAGTTATTACTGGGTTTGCAATTCAATTACCCGAAGAGCCTCAAGTACCATTGATTATTCATGGGATTCTTGGGTTGGGCTGGCTACAAAACTACTCATTAATCCCTTGAGTGGCCCTGGGCAGTCAGTATGCATCTAGTATAGCAAATCTGCCTCAGCTGTAGAATGTAACAGGCTTTGGATGGTGAAGTGGTTGGAGTGAGGGCAGGGCTCTAGCCAGGTAACAGACACCGATAGCTGGCACTCTCCAGGGTAACAATACTGTCCAAAACCACATAGCTGTGAGCCTTCTGAAAACAAAGTACCTGAACAGCTGCTTTAGCCAAAACCAAGGGGCTCAGTAGACAGGCACACATATAACTGTGTGACTCATGAAGGAAATGGAGGAAAAGATCCCTCTCTCTTATGGTTTGCATTTGCTGCATTGAAGAAGGTGTTTGTTTGATCAAACATACATGTGCAAGATAAGAACTGCCAGTTTGCCACAGTGACAGGATTTGAGCTGCTTGAGGTGCTTATCCTCATTCAGCCTTCCTGGAGACCTGCACAATGCCTATTTCTTTGGCAGGTGGTCCATGAAATATTAGGAAGTACCAAGACATCACCTTACTAGCTAGAGCATTAGGTTCATTTTTTGAAATCGTCGAGTAAGAATGAGGATAAAAGAAGTATGATTTTCTTGTGCTGCTGAAGTACCTAGACTGACAAAGTCCATAATCTTCATATTCAAATTTCACACAATTTATTGCCATGATTAACTTTGCTTGTTGCTGTTTTTGAGGGGCTTATCAAGTGAATTCAAACACAATTTGAAGGTAGTTTGCTTTTAAATTATTATTATATTGGGGCTTATCAAGGGAATTCAAACACAATTTGAAGGTAGTTTGCTTTTAAATTATTATTATATTGCCTAGCACTTATAAACTTACATGTGTCAGACCAGTACAAAGTCTGTGACTGCAGTGAATTCATGTGCAAATCAGATTAACTACAACAGTCAGTGAAAAATCTGCACTGATAATTTACTGTTTCCAAAGACTATCACACTGAATTGGTTAGCATGAAAATAAAAATCTCTGTTGCTTGCTCTTGTCTCCTGCTTCTGTTTTATCAGATGTGCATCCAACAGAAGGTGTCTTCTTTTATGGCTTCAACATACTTTACATACTTCTACATACAGTAAATTCACGACTATAAGGCGCACCCTTTTGACTAAAATTTTTCCCCAAACCCGGAAGTGCGCCTTATAGTCCAGTGCACCTTATATGAAGTACAAAGTTGCAACATTTGCCACCCCGGAAGTGCAAGCCGTGAGCCGTGGGGGGGGCTGGCACTGCCGTGGCAGCCGGGTGGAGGCGGGCCCAGGTACCCGCGGCACTGCCCCTGTCAGGTCCGGGAGGGCCAATGGCTGCTGAGTGGAGGCGGGGCTGGGTGCCCATGGCACCGCCCCTGTTGGGTCTGGGGAGGCCCAGGGGCCCATGGCTGCCAGATGGAAGTGGGCCCAGGGGCCCGCGCCCCCCCCCTCCTGGGTCCATGTGGGCCCGGATGGGCCTGAGGGCCCATGGCTGCCGGATGGAAGTAGGCACGGGGGCCCACAGCCCCCCCTCCTGGGTCCATGCGGGCCCAGGGACCCATGGCTGCCGGATGGAAGTGAGCCCGGGGGCTCGCGGCACCCCCGTCCTGGGTCCATGTGGGCCAGGGCGGGCCCGGGGGCCCATGGCTGCCGGATGTAGGCAGGCCTGGGGGCCCGCGGCACCACTCCTCCCGGGTCCATGCGGGCTCGGGGATGCATGACTGCCGGATGTAGGCAGGCCCGGGAACCCACAGCACTGCTCCTCCCGGGTCTGGGCGGACCTGGGCACCCGCGGCACCCCCCTCTCCTGGGTCCATGAGGGCTCGGGGGCCCGCTGCACCCCCCTCTCCCAGGTCCATGCGGATTCGGGAGCCCATGGTTGCCGGGTGGAGGCAGGCTCGGGGGCTCGCGGCGCCACCCCTGTCGGGTCCTGGCCGGCCCAGGGGCCAATGGCTGCCGGGTGGGGACGGGGCCTCGGCCAGCAACCTTACAGGAAGACCTGGGGGCGGAGCCTCACTGCAAAAAAAAAAGTGCGCCCTATAGATGAGTGCGCCTTATCTGATCTACAATGTTGCGAGTTTTGCTGACTCCCGGCAGGTGCGCCTTATAGTCAGGTGTACCTTATGATCGTGAAATTACTGTATATTACATTTTTCCATGTGACAAGCTAAGATTTTGCATTATTTATTATGTAAATGACAAAGCCCTTGCAGTCCACTGCAGTCCAGGCTGCGCAGTCCATATAGTTTTCTACAGAAAAATGTTGAAGACATACGAGTAGATCAGTATGCAAATAATAAATTGCATTGGTAGAAATGTCTAGAGAAGCTCACACAATTCTAATTTTACAATGTTTGACTCAAGGCAATGCTTTCTGTGCACTGCTTCTGAGTGGTTGCATTTCCTTTGAGCCTTTTTCCCAAGTAAGGCACATGTAAAAAACAACCAAACAAAAAAACAGTGATGGACTCCGGATTTTTCACCAGGCCTATCTTTTTGCAGGTATGTTTTTGTGTGCACATATATATTTGTGTCCATCTACATACATCAGTGTAGATGTATATATCTAAATTTATAGTGGAGAGAAAGAGAGAAAAAAGAGGCAGAAGGATTTGAAGTTGTGGAATTACAGAACTTTTCTAATCAATACCTCATTGTCATATGTCAATGCTTATATCTTTTCCTTGGTGAGATGCCATTGTGATTTAAGCCCAGCTGGAGATGAAACACCATGAGACTGCTTTCTCAACCCTCCCTTTCTCCCCTAAATCCCAGCACAATGGAGAGTAGAATAAAAACAACACTTGTAGGTTGAGATACAAGCTATTGAATAATTAAAAACAACGTAAAATAAAATAACAGTAAAGAGTAATACTAATGATAATAAAAAGGGAAAGGAAAAGAGCCCCAAATAAGTGATGCACAATACAGTTGTTCAGCACTCACTGACTGATCTCAGACTCCACAAACTCAGGTCAGGCCCCCCTTCTGGGTAACTGCCTCCAGTTTACACATTGGGCATGACATTCTGTGGGTAGGAATATGCCTTCAGTCAGTTCACGTCACCTCTCCCAGTTTCTTTTGCATCTTTCTTTACTGGCAGAGCATGAGACAAGAAAAAAATTATTGGACTCAAAATAAACACAGCTTACCAAAAACCAAATCATCGGTGAGCTATGAATATTATTCTCATTCTGAATCCAAAGTACAACATTGTAACAATGACTGAAG
This sequence comes from Turdus rufiventris, assembly GCA_013186435.1. NCBI lineage: Eukaryota > Metazoa > Chordata > Aves > Passeriformes > Turdidae > Turdus > Turdus rufiventris. The sequence goes on from PYHW01009467.1 coordinate 12,389, forward strand.
AGAAATTAAGTCTATCCCAGTCAAAATCAGGACAGATGCTAAAACTGGGACTAAAATATGCTTATATATTGATCTCATGGTATCAGTTGCATCCAGTTATAAATTGAAGCTGCTAGTCAATCTCTTTGAGATCTATACGTACATCATTATGATAGGAAACATTTTTTTAATGGCTTTGTGTCTTAAATGAAATATGTGACAATCTCTCCCTATTTCCTGTCGTCCTTGCTGCACATATTGTCAAAAGATCTTCAGAACCTTTTCCGGTAAAGTTGAAACCAGAAACAAAGTACAGTAATTTCATGATTATAAGCCGCACCATTTTGACTAAAATTTTGGTCCAAACACGGAATTGCAGCTTATAATCAGGTGTGGCAAATATATTGATAAGGTTCAGAAATTTGCCAACCTGGAAGTGTGAGCCCGCATGGCCCTGAACCAAACCGGAACCCGCCCAGCCCTGGCGGGGGAAAAGTGGGGTCCATCCAAGCCCACCCAGCCCCAATCCGAGTCCGCCCGGCCTCGGCAGGGGAAAGGCGGGGCTGATCCGAGCATGCCTAGCCCTGATCTGAGCCCGAACAGCAGCGGTGGGGGAAAAGCGGGGCCGATCTGAGCCTGCATGGCCCCGGTGGGGGAAAAGCAGGGCTGATCCGAGACTGCACGGCCCTGAGTCGAGCCAGTAAACTCCGTGATCTCGCGCTTCTGTTACTAATTGGCAACTTTGTGAAAGTTGTGCAAGCATCCTCCGTGCTAGCGAAAGTGCGGCTTATAATCAGGTGTGGCTTATATATGGACGAAGACCTAAATGTTGCTGATACCCAGACGTGCGGCTTATAATCAGGCGTGGCTTGTAATCATGAAATTACTGTAATTGTGAACACTGGGGGAAAGACAACTCAAAAGATCAAACCTGTTTCCTTCTTGCTCGGTTTTCTTACACAGATTCCCCCGAGACTTGGAAAAAGTAATTCCTGACCTGGGAAGACTGATCTGCTGCTTTCATGAAGGGGCAATAGCATTTTGACATCAAGTTGTTTAGTGGCTCGTCAGAAAAATGCAACCTGCATCGTAACACATGGAGAGAAAATTGTGCATACTTCATGGCAAATAAAGGCATAGGTGGGACTAGAGAACTGTATTGGGTGCAGAAAATACTAAGGACCTTACATTTCTGGTCAGGCTACAAAGGTACAGTAATTTCACGATTATAAGCCACACCATTTTGTCTAAAATTTTGGTCTCAACCCGTAAGTGTGGTTTACACTCAGAAGCGGCCAATATATGAATGAAGTTCAGAAATTTGCCAACCTGGAAGTGTGAGCCCACAGCAGACCTGAGCCGAGCTGAAGCCTGCCTGGGGTTGGGCCGAGTGGTGGCGGGCCAGCCCCGGCCCTTGCTCTGGCGGGGCGGTGCCGAGCTGAATCTGCACAGCCCCAAGCCGAGTCAGTAAACCCTGTGATCCCGTGATTCTGTTAATAATTGGTAACTTTGTGAAAGTTGTGCAAGCGTCCTTGCTGCAAATGAAAGTGCAGTTTATAATCTGGTGCAGTTTATATATGGACGAAGACCTAAACGCTGCTGACACCCAGAAGTACGGCTTATAATCATGAAATTACTGTACATTTTAAGCTCAGCGGTGCTCTTCTTATGAATATTTGGGTACTTGGGAAATGACTCACAAACTTAAAAATACTTAAGAACTGTAATAATTAGGGAAAAAAAACCCCAACAAAACAAATTAAGCATGTCTTTGCAATTACGGTGAAAATCTGTCTACTGAGAATTCTATTCTTATTTGTCCAGTTGCTAGTGTCCAATGGACCTATTCAGGTGTTTAGTATTATGTCTGTGTCTAACTGCCTTGTCTCAGCAGAGCCAAAATGTTGACTGAAGAATGGAGATGTAGAATAGCCTCCATGGGTACTTACGACCTTTAGAGGATGCTTGTGCAATCAAAGCAACATTTGTTTCACCTGGAAGAGTATTCAAACAAAAAGAGAAGTGCAAAGTTAAAAATAAAACCTCCCTGGATATTCAAGAGACTATGATAAATACAGTTAGTGTATTTCAAGCTTTGATTTCTAAAGGTCTAATAAAGCTTATATTAATAAGGCAAAGATCTGTCCATTCTATAAATACAACTGGAAGGTGAAATAGGTCTAGTCCATAAGAAGTTATATTGATGGTACTAATTTCTGATTTACAGTTATTTGTTAACAAATTATGACTTTGACAAGAAGTTATAAAGAACTTTTATAGTTACTGGAAAGTTGTGAAACAGCAGGTGAGTGTTACTGAGACTGAAAAGTAGCACTGTCTTATAAATGCCTTTGTTGGGAAATCTTCTAAATCCCAAGCAGAAATAATCTCTTGCAATCCAATTCAGAGGGGATTTATAATTTATTATGTGTTTTAAGGCAAGTTGAAGTACATTTAGAGATAAAAGTGATTTTGCTTCTTCATACCTAACTACTACGGGACCTTCTTAGCTCCTCTACGACACAGGTATGATTTTAATAGTGTACGTCTGGCTAAACACCACATTTCTCATATGGGCCAAAAAACAACCAAAAAAAATGTGTTAGAGATTTCTAAAAAAAAAAAAAAAATGACGTTTTTAAAGCCCATCACAAGACAATAATCTTCAATGTTGACATTAGTGTTGCCAGTACCATCAGAACCTAGCAGGTCAGTCAATCAGACAAAATGGCTGAACCAACCAGTACCTCAATTCATACATGTCCTGAGCACTGTATTTCTATTCCAAGCTCTACTTAGTTTTGTGGACCTGATTCAGAGGAATTTGAACATCTTTGGTCATCAGGTTCACTGGACTGTGTATTTCAATTGTCTATCCCAATTTTTACCTGTCAATTACCGGTATGAAATGTGACAATCTAGGTGTTAATGCTTTGAAATATGGCTAGAAGTTTGTTTTTGGGAGAATTTCTCATCTTCTGGCATAGCTTTTTATCCAGACTTTTGGTGGTTTTGTTAGTTTCTTTTTTTTTTTCAATTTAGAAGAAATTTAGACTTTCAGTAACTGTTGGACTTTATTCTCTTACAAGGAAATTGAATTTTAAAATCTCAGAAAAGCTGTGGTCAGGTGCAGTGTTTTATATGATATTTTGTAATTGAATGTGGAAAATCCAGTAGTGTGTTGAAAATAATCTGTATGATTAAATACTAAAAAAAGGTTTAGTAGATTTATCTGACTGTATGACACATACTATAAATAGTAATTTTGCAGGGAGTTTAGTACAGAAGCATGTCTCAGCTGAATAATGGGGAGGATGGCTTTGCTGCTGAAGAGCTTGTTTTATGTTTTAGCTCTGCTTCATTTTGATGTTTTTTTTTTGCCTCAGGGTAGCTTCAAAATAATTTTAAGTGAGTTCACTGGTCTCACTGTCAAGTCACAGCCATAGGCTAGACTGGAAATAGAATATCATCATTTCATTCTTCCATTTTACTCCCTTCCAAATGCTTAGAAAAGCAGCTCTTGCTTGCTGTTAAAACTTGACTCATCACAGCAGTGTGAAGCTAGAGTTTGTTTAATAATGTTTATCAGATCTATGAATGTGTAAGAAAGGATACTGTACAGTGCACATGGTATAGTTATGTTTTTCAGCCTCTGTGCAGGTTGCTGTCTTCATTGAGAATCTGGGTGGAGAAGGCTTCCACACTTTTAATTCCATGGTTTGAATCCAACCCTTGAAAGAGATAAAACACCAACATCATATGTTTGGGAGAGAAACTGTGAATGCTGAGCAATCTCTTCCTCTCTTCTTATCTGGAAGCACACATCTCAAAAGGCAAAATCCCTTATCAGTCACTCCAGCAAAATTATATTGTCTTTAAAACAATGTAAGAACATCTAAAGCAAGGAAGCTTTGATTTTTCCATCTACCAAAATGTGTTTTAGAGAACTTTCCTTTGACTACATATATAAGAATAAAGAAAATTAATAGTGCTCAGGACCAATTTTTCAAACTTCATTTATACAATCTAAACAGTACAATTGCAATCCCTCTCTTGGTGTGTTGTATTATGCAGCATTATCTAGTGTCTGTACCAAGCTTTGCTTAAACTGCAATATCAGACCTTTTGCCTAGAAATAAAATACTGATATTTTATCCTTCCTTTTTTCACTTTTTTTGCCTCAAAAAAAAAATCTATCAAATAATTAGAAAACACAGGGAAAATAGCTGCAAATCCAGAAGACCAACATAGAATTGCTATCAAATAGCTGCAGCAACCAAGGGAAGTTTTCTTCGGGGTGAAATATGGGGCAAGAAATATTGAGTTGTGTTAAAGTTGACCTAGGAATGAATTTCTGTAACTCAAGGTGTCTTTCTGAAGTTTCCTCTCCCAGACTGTTTTCAGGAGCAGGGGTAAACACCTGCTGCATGGGGGATTGTGAGATACCAGGGCAATTCCTGAGAAGCTGTGGGTAAACTTTTCTTTCTCATACAAAAACTAAACCATTACTGCTTTAAATCCAGGAGTGACTTATGCAGGAGAGGTTAGTGAATGACTAGCAAATTATAGCCATAGAAAGTCCCGTGGTTTGATATTTGGGTATGTGAATGTAGAAACGGATTGTTTTATTTCAATATAAATAGCAGAGGCAACCAGTGCTGTCATACAGATTTGATTGGTGTGGTGGGAAAGACAAGGTCATCCCTGACAGTGACAGACACTCAGACAGCAAAATGCTGAGTGCTAGATGTGTAGCAAAGGACTGCTGTGGTAATCCAGGGAATTTGTCATTGCCTGAAATTGTTCTGGGAAATACTGAGATTGTGTACATAGGTTAACTGGCCAAAACAGATTTCATACCCAGCACGGCCCTCTTCCTAAGAACACCTCTACAAGAGGAAAAGTTTATTTATATTCTGTACCTGAGGCTAAACCTAAGGACCAAACAATAATAGACCTGAATTAAAAAGGATTTTTATCCTGATACGTGGAAGCACATCTCCTTGAAAAGTACTGACCAGAACAACATACTGCGGCTCCCATTCATGCTGCTGTCCAGGGATGGGAAAGGAAACCTGTCTGCTCCCAGGGGCTCAGTGATATTGGGCCACCTGATACATTTTTGAGCCAGATCGTTTTGACAGAAGTTTCAGTGGAGCACAGAAGATTAACTTTCTGAAAACGAAAGATAGAAGAAGAGAGACTGCTTATCAAATATGCACATTTTGGATGGAGCTTCACACTCTGTGAAAAGATTTTAGATTGCCGTGAGCTCTCTGGAGTGCTCCTGACAATGTGTTATCAGGTCATGTTTGCATGACAGTGGTAGGCCATGCAGGAAACATTCAGCCATGTGACTTTTAAGATGGAATCAATCAAGGGAACAGTAAAGATACTGAAAACTAGTTTCACCTTCATGAGGTCTGGTTATCTGTGCATCAGACATGAAGTTTGTTGGTCCCATTTCAGTCTAACCAAGTTCAGTGCTGCACTGAGAATTTTAATGATATTGTATCATGTATGAAAGATGACAGTGAGATGATTTCATGGAAACCAAGTCCCCATGAAATATGAACTATTACTGGAGGCTTCACCCCTCACTTAGCTCACATAAAATGCCCATTTAAAAAGCCTTTGTCTTGTTAAGCTTTACATGTTTGTGTAAGGCTTTCCATTATCCTTAAGCAATGTTAGAACTGCAAATGAGGGAGTGACAACAACAGTTCAGAGTTTTTATGACACCAAGGTAACAAGACCATGCTAAACACAGAGAATTAATATTCTCAGAACTCCTCTTACTGTCACACAATTATTAGCTCATAGATACTGAGCACATTCAGTAAACATGAACAGACCCCAAGGAGAGGTAACTGTCCCTGCTGTGAACAGTGAAATCATTTGCACAGAATCACAGGAAGGGTAAAGTTGGAGGGACAACTGGAGGTCAACCAGGGCATGTCACTCAAGGCTGTGTCCAGATGACTTTTGAGTATCTCTATAGTGTTCCTGACTGGTGAATAACTGAAAACAGGCATACTATGCCACTATCTTTCAGTCAATGTTTTACTCTCAGTTTTGCTTAAAAGCTGAGAAAAAAGTCAGAAATCAAATCAGAGGATTGTTAACTCGTCACTTAATTTTGTGCACTCTGCTAGCAAGATTAAATTGCATAGTACTACATTTTTTTAAAGGCTGCTATTCCAAAGATGCAGTGGGCTTTGGGGACAGCACCAGAATAACTCTGGATGTACTCTTCAAGGTTTTGAGTAGGTGGTGTTTAAGCTCTTAGATCAACATTTAGCATAATTTTATTTAGTGAAATAATTTTTATGACCATACTGGTATTCCAATATGTGTATATTTTCTTGAGCTCATTTTCATAAAGACTGCTACAATGGCTTTATTTGCTATAGCAGTCATTAAGTAGAAGAGACTGTATGATAAATCTCTCTGTTTTTGGATACTGAACTTAATTTACATCCTACTGTGTGACAGTTATCCTCCTCATTGAAAAGAAATGTCAGCCTCTTATGAATGTGATGAAAAACTGAACAATTACTCCTACATTTCACACTCCTATATAAGTGCAAAGATTTACAACTCCTTCACTTTCTTATGCTGTTTGTTGAAAATGAGGACCTACAAAAAGAGGGAAGAGAGATTTTAACATATGAAGAGGAACAGACATTTTAAAAACTTCTGTGTACTCCTTAATACGTGCTTATGAAATTTTGTGCTTAATTTTGAAGTCTGTTTTTCCTACGTTTGAATTGTCTTTTTGTTTAAATATTTTTTCCTGGTTTTGTGGGATATCTTTTTGGGTTTGGATTGGGGTTTTTTGGGTTTGTTTGGT
>PYHW01009467.1:29631-41988 GCA_013186435.1 Turdus rufiventris
TTAAGTATTTGGGGTTTAGAAAGCAAAACAGACATGATTAAAAGAAAACTTGGGGAAAAAATTTTGTGTCATCAAAAAAGACTTGGTTAGGTGGTTTTTTGTTTGTGTGGAGTGTTTCAATTTGCAATGCATGTGGTTTGACAGGTAAAAGGAAAGCGAAAGCTTTAGGAAAGCATTATTTTTATGAAACATATCTTCAGAGTGAAATGGTGAAACTGTAAGTTTTGTTTCAGAAGAGTGCCTGTACATGAGAACGTGAATGTGAATTGTTGCTGAGATATTCCTGAGTTGGGAATCTGTTTGTTGAAACTACTCTCATTCATAATATCTTTAGAAATTAAACCAAACAAAGATATTACAGTAAAAGATTGGCTAATACACTGCAATTTTTTGCTTTTTTTAAAAAGCTTTGAATTGGAAAACATACAGTTTTAACAATATTCTCCCTTCCCCCAGTTAGGCATAATTGGTCCTGGAAATAAGATTTGGTTCTTTTGAAGAATTCTGAAGGAATACAGTTTGTGAAAATATTGTTAGATTTTATATCAAAATTAAGTAAACATTTATGTAGTTTTAATCTTTAACCAGAAACCAGTCTTGTAGATTTTTATAAGTTTGTTTTTTTCCTTAACTGTGAGTTTTTAAAATCACGCACACACTTGTGAAACCCTCACAGAAATTTGTGGTTTCTGACCGATGCCAGGCTCAAAGCTGAAATAATGAAGTCCATACAAGAAGATTTTTTTTAAATTTGTAATTAAGATTCAGCTAACATCAGAACACAATGAATTTCAAAATCAATTCAAAATTAATTTTACTATTTTATTTTAGACCAAAAATATGATTTTGAAGCAGTTGCTCCAGTTGCCACCACACAATGTAGATTTCTTTCAAGGGAAAGCTCAGTTCCGTGTGCTCACCTAACATTAATGCAAAGCCCAAGCTATTAGTTCTTCCTGAGTCAGCCCCCAGCTGTGTGTTTAGTGAGGACATCCAGTCCAGAGTAACAAACTAAATTTTTTCCAGAATAAATCCCTGAATGACTTACAACAGACACAGTGCCCTCAACATTGATTGCTTTGATATTATGATTGCTCCTAGTTGTCTGAATTACTTAACAAATTAGACATAGCTGATTATAGTAACTGAGATACATTTTATATACTCTATTAAAAAGCTAAAAAACCTCTAATGCAGTAGTTAAAGCCAGAGGTAGCCTTGATGTCCATATCCATTTCTGGATGTCCAATACAAGACAGTAAATAGCTGCAATTAAATCTTTGCTCTAGTAACTTTTACAGTTTAGTTTTAATATGTCATTTCTACCCAACAAAAGCCTGTTTTCAAGGCCGCTTTACATATTGTTTAAGACTGTAGCAATTACAGTAATTTCACGACTATAAGTCGCACCAGATTATAAGGCGCACTTCCGGGTGTCGGCAAATTTCCAAACTTTGTCCATATACAAGGTGCACTGGACTATAAGGCACACTTTTTTTTTGCAGCGAGGATCCATGCATGATAAAGTGATGAATTAGCAATGGAATCACGCGATTGTGGGGTTTACTGGCATGTGCTCAATTTGCAAACATTTTTCACAGATTGGTGTAGTCTTTAAATGCAGCCCCAGGCGCCCTCCCCATGCCATGGGCCCTGGCACTCCTGCCCGCCCCCAGTGCCGGCTGGTGTGGCTTGGCTTGCGGCTCACACTTCAGGGTTGGAAAATTTTGCAACTTTGTCCATATATAAGGCGCACCGGATTATAAGGCACACTTCTGGGTTTTGATAAAAATTTTAATCAAAAGGGTGTGCCTTATAGTTGTGAAATTACAGTACATTTCACTGTACTTCAAGAAAACCTCAGAAGATTTTCTTATATGTGCAATTAAAGATTTGCAGTGGAGTTAAGTATTTGTACTTGACTAGACATCTGTCTAGGATTAGATAGCATGAAAATAACATGTCAGAAAAAACACCGCCTAAAATATGTTGACAGCATGTTGTATGTTGTGTTTTTATAAAACCTGAGATTGCAAGGTGTGAAACTGCTTTATAATCAATTCATTACAGAGTCTAAAGCCAAAAAGTTTTATCAGTTAAAAAAAAAAATAAATCATTGAGCCTGACGTGGCTTGTTGAAAGTGTGTATTCATCAAGTTGCTCAAGTACTCAAGAACTGCCTGGGATTCCATCGTGGTGGACAGCTGAGGTCCTGAAACAAATCCTCTGGCTTCTGAGCAGGACCTGCTCCTCTGTGGACAGGGACAAGAGCAGAACTGGTGAGCCAGCACAGGAGCAATCCTGAGTGACCTCAGGAGTAGATGGCATCTCCAGCTGCTTCTCACTAAGGCTGCCCCTAAATCTGTCCATACATATTCTGCCAGAGAAAGGGAAGTTGAGTGTCCACACCACCTGAGCAGCCCTATTCACAATACAGATCACATGAAAAACCTCAGTATTCCTCAATGGAATTTTGTCACTATATTTATTCCAAAAAGTTAGGGTTAGATTAAATAACCTAGCATTTCTTGTTGCATAGAATATAATTTTATTTTAGTGAAATTCACATTTTAAACAATTCAGAAATACTCTTTTCTTCAAAGAGGAAAATAAAATGCAAAATTTGCTTTTTTGCTAGTTCAGGGGTTAATATTTAAAAAAAGAGCTATATAGATATGTGTATATAGCCATATTCTGGCACTTCATAAGCTATTAAAAAAAAGCTGAAAAAAGTTATATATAATTTGTGGATGTTATATGGTTTCATTAACAAATGTAAGAACAAATGTAAGAGCAAGGTTAGTGTTACAATGGACTTTGGAAGCAAAATCAGGAATAAAGAACCACAGGACAGCCATATAGCCCTGCAGAAATGCAGAAGCAGAAAACTGGGAGTTTGGGAAAGTATTCCTGAAGATGTAAGCAGACAGTTCTATTATATTTCTGGTTTTAGGGAAATACCGTTATTTACATTACTCTGTCAATCTTATTTTCTAATAGCAATTATTAGCCAAAAATTTTATCTCAGGTTAAAACCAAATTTCCTCACTAACTTTTAGAATTTTTAAAACATGACTGGCATTAAGCAAACAGTAGCAAATTTTCTTTATAGAAATAGGCTTATATATTCAATGGATTTCCAATAAACTTATGTGCAACAGGTCAGTGAGATCAGTGATATTTGTAAAAGACTTTTCCTTTTTGACTAAACTCTGGAATACATGTGTTCAATATCTATTATACTATTTAGTTTGTACAATTGACTTAAATGAGTGACAAAATTTCAGGGCTAGATGTCTTTAATAATTTTCTCGTATTTTAGCATGCTAAATATCTCATGCCCCTGAAATTTAGAGAAACTTGCAAACACTCATTCTAAGGCACTTCTTATATCAAAATTCAATTGTTTAAATAAAAAAAAGTCACCAAGCCCTCTTTTCTGCTTTAAAAAGAAAGTATGGAAAGTGATAAAACACTTGACAGAAGAATAGATTACTGCAAACAGCTTCTCAGGAGTACAGAACTTTCTCATGTACAGCACTTTCCCTTGTCTTTCATTTTACAGAAAAGGCTATTTGATGTTTGATTATACAAGTTGAATTGTACGAAAATGGTGGGCATTTAGTGGTGGACTACTTTTTTAGAAGTCTAATAAAGAACCTGCTGGCTTTGTTCTTAAAAGCAAGCAACTTCCTTTCTACCCAAATCCAACTCCATTAAATGTGGTCTGAATTACACAAATGGGCGTCACTGTACACTGCATTTATCATTAACATTAAAGGTAACTCAGTGCTTCTGAAACACAACACCTTCTGTACATCACAACGTTCTAGAGGGGTGTGTTCAAAACTTTAAATTTAAAATATATATAGACTAGAAAGATGTCAAACTGAATTTAGCCTGATTAATAAAATATTACAGTTGCGCTCTGATGTCTAGGGAATTACTATTTAAATACGTATTTTTGGTGTAGTTGAAGAGGATTTGGCTGATTTTTTTTATAGCTAGATATAAATATCTGCTTTAATAATTTTGGTATAGTACATGCTTGTGTATTTTTGTGAGAATTCAACTGTCACTGTCAGTATTTAGGCACAACTGGAAATATCATTGCAATGCATTGCAGATAGCATAAAACAATAATCCAAAATATTAATTATCAGTTTGAAAACTAGCTATCTCAGCTATAACATGGTGCTGTGGTTCATTAACTGCATGTACACTCTCCTCAGGGTACTAATGGCTGCATGCAGATATTTCAAGTGACTTCATAAACACATGAGCACAGACTGTTAAGCAGTGATTAATTTCTGCAAGACCATGTGATGTCCCATAATTCTTTAATGGTGCCAAAGTGATGCATAGCATGAGCACATTCATTGGCTGATTCGGTAAAATGCCCATGGAAAGTATTGGGGCTGTATCTCCTTGGTGAGCTCTGCAGGGATTTAAATCACCTTGAAAAACAAGCTGTGGACAAGAGACTTGCACATGAGAGTGCTCTGTTAGAAAAAGAATAGTTATTTCCTCTTAAAGGTATAACCACTCTTGTAATTTTTATATGGAGGATGTACAAAGGCATGGCTGCCCTTCGCACAGGATTGTGATTGGCTCACAAATTCACTTCATACAGATCTATTCAGACTAGCAGAGATAGTGACCAGATTAAAAGAAAAATAAGTTATTGCAGGAGAAGGAAGGTTTCAGACATTTGTGGCCTTCCTCTGTAACATCTTCCTTAAATGCTACTCCTGATCAGAGTAACTTTTGTGGTTATCCACTTCATAGTTTCAGAAATTATTATCTAATTTAAACCTCATCTTTTATTTTAGCTGCTCAAGGATGCTGTGCTCATATAGGAGCAGAATAAGTATCACCAGTTGTCTTAGGAGCAGAGCCTCATCCATCAGGAGAGAGATTTAGGAAATCATTGATTTTGTCTATGGCTATGCAAGGTTTTCTGCAGAGTGCTCTGTTATTTCTTTTCCTAAGTATAATCACACAGTTATATATCTTGTGGTTATCTGGCTTGTGTTTCTATATTGTGTATCACACATCTTCCTCATAAAAAGCTCTTCCTGAAGATTCACTGACATAAATGGTAAGACTTCTTTGTACTTGAATTGGTCAATGAATTCTTTTTGGAGGGAAAATACTGCTTGGATTTCAAAGGTCTTTAAGGTAATGGAAACCACTGTATTCCTAGACAGCAGCAGTCTCCAAGTCTATTTCTTCAGCTGATCCTTGCCAGATGTATTTAGTGTAGGAACAAGTTTACTGATTCAAACAAATCCTCCTTCCTTCTTCCTTCTTTTTAATAAAAAAAGTATTTTCTATCAATACTTTTGTATTTCTTTATTCATGGCAATGGACCAGATGTCAGGTAATTTGTGGAATGTGTGTCCTGTGGTAATGGCAAAAATGTGCTACTTTTTAGAGAAATTATTTATGTCTTGGGCTAAATTTGATATATTAACACTTATTTTCTATAAATGTGCCTTTTTTCTTATTAGGTATTTTAATTCATTTTTTGTTTCTTTGGGGATTTGGCTTTACGGGGTATTTTTGGGGGGGGGAAGGGGTTTCCATTTGTTTGGTTTTTGTTTTGGTTTTGGGGGTTTTTTTGTTTTTTGTTTTGGGGGTTTGGAGTTTGAGTTTTTTTGGTTTTGTTTTTACCCTTTCTAGACTAAATAGATTAAAAGAAAACCAAAGGGAACACTAAGCAAAACTCATATAAACTAAAAAAAAATAAGTAAAAATATTTCAAAGTAATCAAGTCACTCACAAATACTTTTGAGAAATACAGAATTATTTTCTTTTACATGTTCTGCAAGACATACATAGCATTAGCTTCCATAATATTAACAGTAATTTCACAAGTATAAGGTGCACCGGATTATAAACTGCACTTCCGTGTATTGACAATTTTTTGCTCTTTGTCTATATATAAGCGGCACCGGATTACAAGCCGCACTTTCATTTGCAGCGAGGATCCACATGCAACTTTCACAAAGTTGCCAGTTAGTAACGAAATCCCATGATCACGGGGTTTACTGGCTTGGTTTGGGGCCGTGCAGACTCGGCTCGGTGCTACCCCACTGCCGGGACTCTGGCTCAGATCAGGGCTGCTGCAGGCTCACACTTCCAGGCTGGCAAATTTCTGAACTTCATCCATATATTGGCTGCTCTGGAGTATAAGCCGCACTTCTGGGTTGGGACCAAAATTTTAGTCAAAAGAATGTGGCTTATACGCGTGAAATTACTGTACTTTTATCCTCTTTGAATGATGAGCTGACATTATAAAGGAATGAGAAATGTAGCATGAGTATTTTGTGAGTGGCAATCACAGCACAGTATTATTTATCCATTTATTTCTTTATTTAAAAGAAATTTCAGAGCCAAAACACAGAAAGTTCAGGATATTTTTAGCTCTACTTCATATTTCATAGAAAGGAGAAAAATGTGAGGGGAGAGAAAGCCTTTGAAATAAAGGATGGAAACAAAGTAGGTAAAAGCAAGGAGAGAAAAGACAGGAATATTTTTTCCACTGTGCTATTTCTAATGATACATTGTGTAGCTACTGCAAATTGCAAATACAGTACTGGCTACATTGGAGATTATGGGAAAGTTGTCCTTAAATTTAAAGAACTATCACAATGACATTACCAATCTTCTGATAAATATTACTGAGCAGCCTAGGAGACTGGGTTTTATCTGTGTGGTCATCAGCCAACACACATCTTCCTGTCTTTTTTACCAGACTTACCTTCCTGAATAAATGACTCAGAGAGAAATATTTTGGAACTTTTGGCCTGTGGCTGACAGTTGTGGATTTTTGCCAGTGCCATGATATTACAGAATGGTAGTACCTTGGTTTTGGTTTGTGTGGGGTGTCAGAGAGGTGCAGGCTGTGTACCCAAATCTGTCCTCTGTTTGCTTTAAGTATAAATTCCACTGTGACACTCCAACTGTTTGTTTTTGATGATTTTAGGTGATCCTGCAGATAAATAGCATAGCGAGAATAAACTTAAAGGGGTTTTGGTTATATTGAATGGTTCTATTCTTTGGAGAAATAAAAGTTTGGTCCATTTTTTCAAGTTCAGTTAGTGTCTGTTATTATTTTTTTTTTAATATTTTTTTCCAACTACACCAAAAGACATTGAAAATTCATGATCAGGAAACATGCTATTAAACACAGGTTTCTTAATTCTGTTAAAGCTACATTATTGTTGTCACTGTTGTTATAATTAATAAATAAGTTTGGGGTTTTTTTCAACAATATATCTGGAATTTAGTTTGCTAAAGATTTTAAACATTGGGGATTTACTCCACAAAACCTAAATCCCAGCCCTTCTCTTGTCTTCACCTCATATTCTGTTCTTTTAAGAAAATCACAGTATACCATTACAAGGACAGTAAAGGTAAAAGTCAGTATTGCATAATGTTGAGTAGCAAAATTGCACAGTACTGTTCACATGAAAATTTTGTATTATCATTAGTCTTCCAGTATGAAATACGAAATCATTGTAGTGGGACATTTTCACAGGTACAATCCTGGTTTCTCAGAGAATAAATATCTCAATTCACTATCAATCTTTGCATTGCAGGGGAATACTATTTGCCATTGTGGCATTCCTTTTCAAATCTATGTATTGCGCTAAAGGAATTTATTTGTATTATGTTGCTGAATATTATGTTTTCAAAATCTGTTCCATAAATGGATGTTTACTACACAAAAGAATCCTATGACACTTTTTGTTCATAATAAAAAAAAAAGCCTCACCATTTGCTAGCCTAGGATTAAGTCTGGATGAGTGAAATTAAAAATTAAATCTATTCTGTATGACAGTTGCATATCCTGATGTTTATCACAATATGAGAATTCTAGGATAACAGAAAAAATTTAATGATAGCAGTAAGAATGAATATGTAGACTATGTAGAGTTTTGTTTCAAGTGTTCTGCATATATGTAGGCATAAAATGCAGCAACACAGACATCATGATTATTGATATCAATAAAGTGGTGATTTCTCAATTTACTTGAATTTTCTGACTTCAGTTGCATTTTCCCATCTGAATTTGTGGTTGGTGCTTGGTGCTTTAGTTTGTTTCCCAGAAAAGTCACAAAAACATAGAGTAAATGTTTTCATCAGTTAGTGAACCCTCTGAAAATATTTTTACATACAGAACAGGGCTTTTTGTCACTCATTTATAACACTTTCAGTGTTATAAACCAGTTATGATTTGCTCAATGGCCTTTAGTGAAATGGCTTGGTATTCCCCAGTCGTGTCATAGGTTGCATGCCTAAACTGTGAAATTATCATCCCAATTTATACCAGCCAGTGCTTGCACAGGACAGGAATGACACTAACAGGGGTGGGGAATGAGGGCTTCAGTTAGTTCACCTCATGTTCTCTCTGCTGCTTCTTGCTCATTAAGTTGAGCACATTTCACACTCCTCTCATGCTCCAGCATGGGGTTGCTTTCATGGGAGACAGTCCTACACAAACCTCCCAACATGTGTGTAATCCCCAGGCTGCAGCTCTTCATAAATTGCTCTAGCATTGATCCCTTCCACAGGGTGCAGTCCTTCAGGAGCAGACTTCTTCCAGCGTGCTTCCCCCACAGGGTCACAAGTCCTGCCAGCCAACCTGCTCCAGCATAGGCTCCTTGTTTCATGGGTCTGCATGTCATGCCACACTCTAGCATGGGATACCCACATGGTTATAGCCTCCTCTGGTCACATCCACCTGTTCTGGCATGGGATTGGTTTTCCATGTGCCATGTATTTGACCCACCTTGTAACTCTCAGAGGGGACTCAGAGCCTGTCTTACCACAGTCCTAACCATGGGCTGCAGAGAAATTTCTTCTCCAGTGCCTTGAGGACATCCTCCTCAATGTCTGCAAAACTGTTTCTTTCACCTATTGTCTGTTCCTTCTCTGGCTGCAATTGCTTCTGCGCAGTGACTTTTTCCTTCTCAAATATTTTATGCCAGAGGCAATATCACCATCACTGATGGATCTGGCCATGGCCAGTGCAGGGTCTGCTGCTGAACTTGCTGGCACTGGCTTTGTTGGGCATGGGGAAGGCTTCTGGCAGCTTCTCAAAGAAACCACCCGTGAGTGGGGAGGTTGTGGGTTTTTTTCCTTTTCTTCAGAAAATGCTGGTGAATTAATTTTTTTATTCTTTTCGCTCAAATAATGTTTTGTATTTTAAATCCACTAGTAATTAGCACTGGTTAAGCAATTGCATGGTTTAAGCAATACCTTTTTTTTCTTTTCTGTTGATTGTATCTAATTACTTCGTTCTCCTTTTTTAGTTTCTATGTTTTGCAAATGAGACAACTCAAATGATAGCCTGAACAAAAAAGGTGTAATAATTAATTTCAGTGTGAATCAACAGAAAATTCTGCTTTAATACCCCCTCTATGTACAATAAAAGAGAATCAAAATGTTTTTTCTGTGTGTCAACATTCTCTCTCGTTATACTTCATTAAATCAAAATTATATAAGCCTCAGGAGACAGAAGTGCATATTTTAAACCTGTATCGATTTAACCTTCCCTCTGTAAATATTTCATAGTTCTATAATGTGTAAACGCAATCATGCACAGAACAAAGGATTGCACTTTTTTGTTTAGTACACAGAATGACAGTATTTATTATGCCATTTAAACAATATTACATAGCAGAACTCATGGGGATATTTTGTTATTGTTATAAATGTCAAGGATGATTGATACAACACTGTTCTTCAAAAGAAATTTTCATTAAGAAAAGCTATTCCAAACTGATTTCCTTGAAGGAGTATAATACTATTTGTTAATTACACTTTCAATACCTTTTTCTAACTTCTCTTTCCCACAAAAATTTGATGCAGTTTTTTTTGATAAAAGGTTACTGCTCTCAGTGCTTCACAGTTTTCTGTATTATACCAGACAATTTTCCATGCTGAAATTTCAACATCCTAATCTTTTTTGTAACAGATGACTGGTGGAAGCTTTTGGCATGGATTGTCTGGTTTGTAATGGCTTTTATATAGTATTCTGGCAACAACAACAAAAACAATAACAAATTCCTGGAAACTGTATATACTGAGGCCCTTTAGAAGTCCATAATGGTTTGGATGGAGTTGTTACTCTTTTCAAAGCCTATTTGTAAAAACATCATCCAAAAGTAAAACAACATTCTGAGAATTCCATTCTACTCTGAACTTAATCTTGAGTAGTGAATATTATATTTGTGAACACTGATATAAAAATTTATCTTGTAATTAAGTACTTTTTTCCCTGAACTAGAAATGCTATTGTTTGCTGCAATAGGAATCTGATTTTGACAATTTCAGTGCCACCAGTGGCGAAGTTTAAATTAAAAAAAAACCACTTAAGTATTCCTAGCAAGCAAAAGCATCTAGTAGAAAATCTGTATTTTACAATCTATTTCTGGGTTGGTTAAAAGTGTTTATTTTATATGGAAATTTACAATATCGTCCATGTTTCTAACTGTGCACATTTTAAAAGATCATACGTAAAATCAAGATAATATACATCTAACCATAGCCATACTGACATTAAACTGTCAAACTCTTTCTCATGTCAAAGCACTTTTCTTAAGAATACTTTTATTGGAGTGATACCAGTTGATGTGAACTGTACCTTAGCCCTTTTGCTTTCTATTAGTACCTAATCAGATCTGATACTTTTCAAAGAATCAGTGCAGTGTTTATCTCCTTGAAGTTTCACTATGTCACAGTAGCACACACATTACTAAGGATATTCCTTTTAGGAGCATTAAGTTACTTAGTCTTCTCCACTATCATCTCTAAGATGTCACTCAGTCTTAATAAACATACTATTTGCTTTTACTTTTGTCTTTAAAGACAGAAATATTTACTGTATCAAGACAACTCTTCTTTTTAAAAATATATTTTGTTTACAACCTCAGGCTTGACTGAGATTTTCCTAAAAGTCAAGTTTTTGCGAATATGAGACACAATCAATCCGTCATTCATTTTAAAATGTGTGATTTTTCTTTGTTTTCCTTTGCCTGTGTATTGCCACAGAGGCAATCATTCACAGAAAATACTTAGAATTTATGCTCTGAAAAGGGTCTTACATCTATGCTTTTCAGTTACCCTAGCTTCTACATATGTACATACAAATATACATATACATATGTGTATAAGGCCAGGTCTAAAAGAAATGTAACAAGACTTCGTCCTGTTTAGTTGACTGAGTAACAGGGTAACTTGCAGTCAGTCCTGAAGGCCAAGAGAGTCCAGGAAGGTTGGACCTGCTTCAAGAGGAAATCTTAAAGATCCAAGAGCAAATTGTGTCCCCATATGCCATCAGACAAGTACTGATGAAAAAGACCAGCTCTCTTTAAAAAAACAAACCTAGGTTGGAACTCAGGTTATAAAAGGGTATATCACCTCTGGAAGGAGAGGCATGTAACTTGTGGGGACTGCAAGATGTTACAAGGTAGGGAGAAAATTAGAAGGACCAAACTGGAACTTAATTTAGTGACTATGGCTAAGGACAATTAAAAAACTTTCTATAAATATATTGGCAACATAAAGGCAGTTAATGAGATTCGCCATCCATTGTTGGATGCAGCGGGTAGCATTTTGTTATGGCATGAGGAAATGGTATTTAGCACCTTCTCTCCTTCAGCATTCATTACCAGAACCAGCTGTCCTCAGGCTACCCACCTTCTAGAACTGGAAGTTAGTGATGGGGAGCTGAATGAAGCCTTTATAATCCATGAAAAAATGGGTAATGAACTTTGCCAATTAGACACCCGCAAGATTTAGGGCCCAGATGGGACGTACATGAGACTAATGAGGCAACCAGCAAAACGGTTTGCCCAGCCATTTTCAATCATATAAAAGACATCCTGATTAAGTGGAGAAGTTTCACTTGACTGGAAATTATCGAGTAACATCTGCCTCAAGAAGGGTCAGCTCCAGGGAGCTACAGGCCTGTCAGTCTGAGCCTGGTGCAAGGGAAGATCATGGATCAGATCATCCCAAGTGCCATCACACAGCACATGTAGGACAACCAGGGGATTATGCCCAGCCATCAGGGGTTTGTGTAAGGCAGGTACTGTTTGAACAGCCTGATCTCTTTCTATGATTAGGACGTGGATGTTGTCTATCTAGACTTGACTTAAGTGTTTTTGGCACCTTTCTCACAACCTATTACTGGAGAAATTGGAGGGTCAAGACTTGGAGGAGGGTACAGTAATTTCACAAATACAAGCCACACCTTTTGACTAAAATTTTGGTCTGAACCCAAAGTGTGGCTTATAATCAGGTGCGGCTTATATATGGACAAAGAGTGAAAAGTTGCTGTTT
>PYHW01009467.1:82255-100847 GCA_013186435.1 Turdus rufiventris
TTATAATAATTTGGAGGGAGGGGGTTTACATTCTCCATTTCAAAGAGAAGCTCTTGCCTTTCTCAGCAGACACCTGTCCTCCAAACTGAAACAGCAACTTTTAGTTCTTTGTCCATATATAAGCTGCACCTGATTATAAGCCACATTTATGGGTTTGGACCAAAATTGTAGTCAAAATGGTGCTGCTCATAATTGTGAAATTACTGTACATAAAGGCATTAACCTGGAATCGGTGTCATTAAGAGAGACTTTTGAACATTAGTGTCTGCTATATGCATCATAAGTTAGGGACACACTTGGTCAAAGCTCTATTGAATTATCTTCCTTGAAAATAACCAAATACCCAAATAATTGTCAGAGAAAATAGAGAGATATGAGTGATGCTCACACTGCAGTGTTGGTGCTGATGAACTACTCTGTCTGGAGTTATCCCTCAGAATAATCTTCAAGTTGAGAACCTTTGTTCAGGGCTGCAAAGATTTCCTGAAACTACTGCAGTACGGGTAAATACTAGGCCAGAAAGTAGCTGCAATGCAGAATTTGCCATAAGATTTCCCTTTACAGTTTATATATTTTTTTCTGTCATATTCATGACTGATTCAAATTCAATACAATTGAAACCGATGGAAGGTAGTCAGCTGGTCTTGGATTTGTGGCTGAGTTCAGCCAAACCTGCAAAGTTCAAAATTCTGGTGAGTCTAGATAAAGAAAAACAAAAAGCCAAACCAATCAACTTTGGAAGATAAGGACAGGGAAACACATTTCTGATTTTTTCGCATTCTGAATCCTTTCCTGAATAAGTTTTGCTCAGCTGAGAATTTAAATGATACTGAGGGAAATAAAGCTGCTTTCAGCAATACGTCTAAAATAATTTTGTGACTTCATTTCATGACATGAAGCTACACAGTACATCATAAATTTATTTCCCAAAGTCCAGGATTTATGTCTGCTTTACATCCCCATCACATCATGGTACGATGTACACTATAATTTGTTTTTAATAATACATTATTTCAGGAGCTGGAAAAGTGTCAAGCCTTTGTGGAATTTATTTATTGATTTTCCATGCAAAATTAGTGCCTGCTCTGATACTGCTGCAACTCCAAACTAATCCAGTTATTCTGTGATTTGATAGCATAGGGGGAAGTGTGTTTAGAATTTCCTGATTTAAAAAAAAAATTTGCAAGAAAGACAGCACTATCCATCACTGCAGGTTTTCTACTTACATTCTGTTTAGTGCAAATATTTCATCAGAACGGCACATGCCACAAAGTTGACTGAATAAGGGGAAGAAGGAAAGGCTTAGGGGTTCTTTGCCTGAAAACATGCCTCAGAAAATAGAAACTTGCAAAACAAAGTATAATTGTATTCTTTCTAACCATCATTCTTAGTTTCCTATGTGCCTAATATTTTGTCTAGTGTATGATAGCACCAATCCCTTTTTCTAGATTTCCCTTTAATTTTTTAATGGTATACCACAACAGGAACTTCTGTGTTAAGAAGTTCCAAGTATAAATTGCTAGCAAGTTTTACTGACTACCAGTATTTGCCTAAAAATAATCATGGGTATTTATTCAAAAAAGTGCAAACATGTTTTAGTATTTGTGGGTTTTTGCCTTGTCTTTCCCCTCATTCAGACCTTGATTCAAACTTTCTAAGTTTTTACATTAGAGGCCTCATTTTGTTTTATTTTTAATTATGATTATTACGCCTACCATTTCTTCAATTGCTTCCACTAGCAACAGCATGAGTGTTTTGAAACATTGCCATTAGTTTTTTGCCATTAAAGAAAGAGCCTAGATGTACTTTTCTTGGATAAAAACAAAAAATAAAAGAAGCCTGAAAACCTATCTACAAAGGTTTGAATACCTATCTAAATGTTTGAAAACCTTTACAAAGCTAATTTGAAAGAAAAAAAATCTTCTTTGGATAATGCTTTTTTAATGAAAATAAATTAATCATTGTTGCTTTTCTGGAGAACTGGAAGTGATTTCACTATTTTACCTTTTTCTGAAACATTCCTTTGTCAGGTAAGACATTTTAAAGCCTTTCTTCTAATGTCTATTTCTCACAGCTTCACATTTCTTTAGATTTAACAGATGATGCTTTATACTTCATACGTCTGTGACACATGGTACCTTTCAAGTCATATGGCTTTTATTGCCTAAGAAAATGCAAGGAAAAGATTGGAGCATCATGTGGGTAATAATTGAGTTACGTTCTTGCACAGCAATATCTTTGCTTCAAAGCTTAACCAGGAATAAGGCCTGGACTCTTCTGAAAGACAATGAGCTGTCACTGTTATCTCAGAGAAAGGTGAACAGAAACTAAAAAGGGAATTTGCTAACTTGTGATAGCTTTAACTATTTCAGGGAAAAGTGAAATAGATGATGATGTGACAAACTTTCATGCAGTGTATTGGCAATTTCCAGAGAAGTTTCAAGGTAAAAGAATTAGCAAATCTATGCCAGGTAGTCAAACCTGACTCCCATATTCTCATACAACACATGTTTTGAATTCATGATTCCTAACCTGTAGTATTACGGTGTATTTTAGTAATACTGGCACTGAACAATGAACTAGTAATGTGGCATTTCTGAAAAGTTTTTCTCCGTTTTTGTAATTTAAATACAAAATTCCTTTGTTTCTCCTTCTCTGTTACATTTTATGCTTACCTTTATTTTCACTAAAATTACAGAAAATATAAATGCCATTTTCAAAAATTATTTAGGAACTGAACTCTGACAGAGAAATAACTGGATTTAATTGCTTAGATAATTTTAGATTAAGTATTCAGACTATTAAGGAAGAATGAATTCTATTGAAAATTTCACTTTGATTTCAGCACTACAAGTTTGCATGGTTTTACTCACCATTAAAGCTAATAAATTCTGACTTAGTTTACTACAGTTCTTTAGTTAGTCTGCTTGGTAGCCAATAACTGGTATATATCTTGTGAGCCACTGAAACTTTATGACAAAGATACATTAAATATATTGCTCTCTAATGCATTTCAAAATTACACTTCTCTGTATCATGCTTGCATTTGTATTGATGAACTACTATAAAACTGTTTGGAATCGTTATATAGAAATGCTGTTCATGTTTAGCCTAAACTATGCAGTCTTTGTGCAGTGTTTGGAGATTAGTGCAGGATTTGTTCAGTCACCAGAAGTGTTGAATTCTCTTATTTTAGCAATGTTTCACTGCTAAAAAAACAAAAGAAAAAAAGATGGGTAATTAAGTGGTTGGTGTATCAAAAATGCAATAAAAGAGGAGGTCTGTGTGTGTTAATGTTGTGGACTTTGAAAAAAAAAACAGGAAATACACTTCCCTAAGGAAAGTTTGCGTCCATACTAACTTTACTCTCATGTTCCATCATGTTTCATGGGTTAATGCTCTCTTGCTAAAGGAGCTAGGTAATGTTGAGATTTTCCTAGTTCTTGCTTTCATGTTCTACTGGAGTTGATAGCAGAAGAGTTGTTGGTGTTTTGAAGGTGCACAGAGAGACTTAAAGGCAGTAGGAGAAACATTTGTAAACATTTCAAAGAGTGTAAAGCACTCAAAATGCAATTTCATAGAGAAAAGATTTTTCTAGGCTTAGAGAACAACAGGACTTCCCAGGCATTAAAACCAACCAGAACCTGAGACCCTCAACTCCTCTCACTAAGGTTATGCATAAATTTAGAAAGTTTCATTAGATCATTCTGCTCATCACTGACCATACTTCCTAAGAGATATCTTGCCAGCACACATTGGATTCTCTAAATTCAATGCCTTATTGGGAAGTAACAGAACACATAGGTTTGACATATAATATTAAAGTCAGATCTCATGTACTCTTCCACTTGAATGAGACAAAAAGAGTTGTCTAGGGTGTCAAATCAGGTTTGCTTTTGAAACATTATGTATATTTTGATCAAATTTGCATTTTCACAAGATGCTACAGGAAGATATTTTAATACACTGGTTACACTGGTATATGTGAAGTCCACTTAGAAAAGTATCTCATATTATGATAAATAAATAGGGCTTATAAATAAAATAAATAATTTATTTTTTAAAATGTGATATTCTCACATACAACAGTTCAGTTTGAATGATGAGAAAAAAAAAACAGAACATAGAAAAAATTAAAACAAACTGAAGAGTAATTTTAAAATTATTTTCAATATGCCACAGCTTTTTGAATTAATTTTATCATGTAGATAGGGAAAATAGAAAGAAAGTCAGGAGAACAAGTGGACAGAGACAATATATTGCTCTGTTTTTAGAATAGTGAGTATAGTTCTGAAGCATTTTATTCCTTTCCCTAAAAAATATTTTTTCCTAACTCTTCACTTAAGAATATATTAATAAGAAAATTAGATATTCACTATAGCTTTACAGGAGTATAGTATCCTATATTAAATTTTGAGAGTACAGTTTGCCAGTACTTTTGATAGGCAATGGATTTTTTAAAATAATTGGGGATTTAGGGAGTCTGGGGGAAAATATTCCAAGTGTGAGGAACAAAAGCATGCAAGCAGCTAAGAGATGGAAAAATAAGTGTAAAAAGAAGAAATTAAAGACAGTGCTGAGTATTTTCTATGAAGTCACAGATTAAATGTCAATGCAAAATGTTTTACTTTAATGGACATATCTGAATTTTGTACTGATATGCCTAACAGTGTACACGACCCTGGGTAAAGTTTCGCCAAATAAAATTTTTGAAATATGTAAAAAATTCTGCAAATTATAAGGTCACATTTCAGCTGGATAGGATATACATAGGACATATATAGGATATACATAGGTGTCTGGAAAACTTCATGACTGGAAGTTAAGAGGGAGACAGAGTAGGTAAACATGAGGTGTTTACAAGAATGGAAAATTTTAGATGCTGTCCTCACTGAACATTTGTGAGAAGTGTAACAAAGAGGTGGGACAGATGCTCTAGTCAAAAATCTGGGAAGCTTCAACAAGTAAAACTAGCAGACTGACATTTCCGTAATAGCTAAATAGTCAACGTTAGTTGAAGGGAGGAAAAGAAGGGAAGGAAGACCTGGTTTAAAATAGGGAAGGAAATAGAAAGGGAACAAATTTCAATTTCAATTTAAAAAATTTTTCTAACAATATTTCACTAGAGTCATCTAAATAGTGTCTATATTAATGTCAGTATTTTCTGTCGCATGCAGCATGAAATCAGTGACGGGGCATTGTCTTACAGATTTTGCACCAAATAAAGGGAATTTTAGGTCTTTTCTCAACCTTGAATTTCTTTTAGTGGTGAATGTGACTTCTTTTTTCTTTGTGATTGTTCTTGTGACTTTTTTTAAACTGAGTTTTGGTTTTCTAGGGTTTTTTATTACAGTAATTCCACATAGTTCAGGCTTGACTTATGTTTCTACTGTACTGAGAAAATCCTTAAAACAGTACTTAAAATATTGACAAGTAATTTAATTAGGTAAGTCTTATGTGTGTCATCTTTCTTTTTTTTTTTTTTTAATATATATTTGGTTTATTCAAAATGTGGAGTGGAAAATTGCATATGTTCACAGATATTCATGATTAAGTCTTGAATTTTTAATGTAATATTTCAGACTATTCCATTTATTACTTGATAAGTCTTGCTGACAGTGACCTGATCTGGATAACACAGGCCCTGTTCTATAGTAAGAATAGCATTATCTAACTTGCTTAAATGCAAATTTTGAAATCATCTAGATCCTGCTTCTAGATGCATGATGTACACAAGTCTTAGAATGGGCTGACTGTTCCTTGTATGTACTTACCCATGTAAGATTTTTTAAATCATGGAGACATTCACCTGTGCGCTTTGCCCAGTTAGTAGTTTGGAAAATGCAGTATTTCTGCAGTGTACAAGACTGTCCTCCATTCCCAAACACCAAGAAATTTGTGCTCCGATGTTTTTTCATGCCTGCTCCTGGACTAGGAGTTATCTCATAGAAAACCAAGCATTTAACAGGAGAAATTTTTATTTATTTATTTATTTATTTAATTTTTATGCTTAGCATTAGTATGCAAAAGTCTGCATTTCTGAATTTGCTGTTTATCTCAGGTATTTTAGTATTAGTTGTTCTAAAGACTACTCTAAGTATAAATAAAAAATACATTAGATAACTCAATGATGTGGTAAGGCAACTAAGAAATCAAATGATTCCATTAACAACTGTTGAGGTTAGACTAAGATGTTTACAAAAATGAGGTATCTCGTTTCAGTACCTTCATGACTGACAAAAAAAAAATTAAATTTTTCTTGTGTTATTTTCATTATATGAAAAGGTCTTTTACAAATTCTTTAGTTTGGCTTGCATTTACTTGAAATAAAATTTTAAAGTAACTTTCTTGCCTCTAATAGTAAATAGTAAGTGTGAATAGTAAGAAATACTTCTTAGTGTTATGTTGGCATTTCCTAAGTGATCCATGTTAAATAATTTACTTCATAATACTAAAGCTAATACAGCTAGCAGAGATTTTCTTGCTTTGGAGTTTAATAAGACCTTAAGTGTTCCATCTCTGAAGCCAATGGCTACAATTACAGTCAAGCAAAAAAGGAATTAATTATAAGTCGGGGCAAACATTTTCCAGATGATGAATGGTTAAGTTATGCCTCTTTGACGATAAAATCCTCAGATATTCACTGTAAAATACTGAGAGGGACATGGCACCAGACAAATCAGCTCATTCATTGTTAGAGAACTCCTGTACTCTGTTGATTTGTTTGATATGTGCATGACTCTGTTATCAGGGTTTAGCTCCTTTGTATTTGGAGGTATTGCCTAGATATTTGTCTGATGTTCTTTCATAAAAAACTAGTTTCTGACCACTGTAAGTGTAGCATTCTAGGAAGAGCATGTTCTTTGTGCGATTCTTTTAAAAATTCCAAACATTTCCTTTCCTTCCTACAAGCAATAACGAGTTTTCATAAATTGCTGTTTCCCTAGTTTTCCCATATTACTGTTCAGAAGGTGGTTCCAACTTTGAAATTTGCTTTTTTCTGTGGGTTCTTTTTCCTTTTTTTCCTTCTGATTCTCTTTTTGTTTGTTGTTTCTTCCTTAATCCAGAAGTTTTCTAGTCACACTTGCTATGCTTTAGGACAATTGAAATAGATGGACATTATTTCCTTTTCTGTCCTTATTTGTAACATCTCTGCCATGTGAAAATAAAGATTTTCTCAAATCATTTGTGTTTGACTAGTCTGTCAGTGCCACAGAAAAGCTGAGACACTTGCACCCAACCAGTCAGTACCCTTGTATGGGGACTCTTTTCTGAGCAGTCCTGTTGGATTGGAGGGCAGTTTAACTACTTGTTCAGAGTCATGTGCAAAAAAAAGGCCCCTCTCCTAGGTTTCCACACCTTAAATTGATCTGTCAGCAAAAGGAAGGATTCAGGGAACCACGCCAACAAGATGAGAGAGACTCTGTTCCATAGGCAAGTGGAGAGCTACTGCTGTCAGCAGCTGTCAAAACCCTTGAGGGGCTCACAATTAACACTTTACAGAGTAACACTCTTTAGTAATATAATAGAAAATTCTGGCAGGTTAAGATTTTAAGATTGCCAGTGATAATATCTGGCTGCAAAAACATATTCAAAGCAACATATGGGTATACTCTAATCTCAGACAAAAACTAGCTTGGGATAATCAATCAACACATACAGAGTATGGTTCGTATCTCACAGACATCCCTATGAAAGAGAAGACAGATTTAGACCATTGACCAGGAGTTCCTATGGATTCTTCTCTAACTTCTCTAAATTTTTAACTTACTTTTATACTATTTTTATGTTTAGATGAAACTTGAGTGAATCTTGCCATACATGTGGTGGGTGGCCATACCTTGACAATGGGTAATATCAGAGATACTACATGAGATAACCTTTAGGATGAAGGTGGGCGTCTGTGATTTTGCCACAGATCCAGCAAGAATCCAACAAGAAGTCTTTCTTCTTTGGCTGCTATGCACTACAAGCTACAAGGTACTATTGACTTCCTTCCTCTGCAAGAGTTTTGACAGAGATTGGTCATGGTGTCTTCACACCATTCCACCTTCTGTTTTGTCTCCCTTAGGATGTATTGTATGTGGCATGCTGACAGCACGTACTGCAGCTGGCATTATGGTTGGGCATGCAGACCATATCCCATCTGGAGGGTAGCAATCGCATTTCACCCTATAATTTCCATACTGTTATAATTTCTGTTAGATGTGAATATAACTTCTTAGTTTAATCTGATTTTACCTCCAGTCATTTTCCCACATGCCTCTGATGAAAACAAACATGCTATGCCTTTTATTCTCATTAGAGTCCAGTCATTGTATTAAAATAAGGAATGCTATGCATTTTTGTATCTTCTTTCAAGCTTTGCAACAATACTGATATGCAAAGTATTCAGAGACGCAGCTGTTCATTAAAGTAGGCAGGTAGGTGAACACTTCCACTTTTAAAAGTTAATTCTGAAACCATTTGTTCACAGAATATTTTGTCAAAGAAAAATAACATCTAGCACCAAAGGAGCTTTCTTACTTCAAGTACAGAATCCAGACAGAGGCAAGTAAAAGGGACAGTGGAAGAGAGAATGAATAACAGACTCATCTAACAACCATTCTAATAAGGAAAGTAGAGAGCTAAAATCAAGAAAATCAAGATAAGAGAAGAATACAATACTGCTTCCATACTGGCCCAATACCTTTATATGCATTCATATGTACTGCAGAATTACAGAATGGTTCAGGTCAGAAGATACCACTGAAGGTCATCTGGTCCAACTCACTGGTCATGCAGGACTGCCTAGGGCTACTATGTAGTTTGAGTTCCTGTTAAATGAATAAAATTATTGAAGGCTAAAACATAATTCACCAATCAGAACTAAAAATAGAATGTGGTTTCTTGAAGTTTTAGAAAAAGTTTTCATAGGGAGTTTTATTGTTTTGAATAATTAAATTATTGTCTTGTGGTATTGTCTGAAACAATATTTTGGTAACAAGTCATACAACGAGCCAGATGCAGAAGTCTGGCATTTTCTTGTTCAAATGAGAGGGCTTGGAATGTGTAACCTTTTTGCAGAACTTTTAAATAGGCAAAGCAAGGCTGTTATATATTTCTAGACAGCATACATTAAATGACATTAATGTACAGCCATAGCGATAATAAATAATGGGAATTGTTTTTCCTAGAATAGATCATAGTTTTTTTTACATTACAGAAAGGAACTACCTTGGAATACTGAAACCATGTCTTTTCGCATGTAACATATATGAATATACCTTGGAATACTGAAACCATGTCTTTTCGCATGTAACATATATGAATATACAATATAAGAATAGAACATAAACAATTTGTCACTGAGAAATCTTCAACTTCCATGTAGACCTTAAGGAAAATTCCAAAGAATTCCAGAAGCCAGAATTTGGTTACCGCCAGGTGGACTGGAAAAAAAATAAGATGGGTCCCAGTTAATTAACCACAAAATATATCGGTAATACAGATTCAATTAGAACACCATCTTCTGTATGTGAGCTAACTACACTATCTCAGCTGGCTCTGAGAGGACTTCTTGAATTACAGATTCGTTTTAAGGCTTTATTTGTGATTAAATAAACTAACACAAGCAAGAGCCAGCACTTAGCTAGGCTGAGACAGCCACCAACAGCAATACTAAATGTCAAACCCTCTTCTTTCAAAGGGGAGATACCTGCTACGAGGGCATCCTCGTAGTAGATTATTTACTGTTTTGTGCTGGCTGGCTGTTGAGAACACAGAAAGAAGAGCAGGAGACCTGGGACAGAAGCTTGCTCTGCAGAGAAGAAAGAATATTCACAGGTCATCTTTTGAACTTGTACAGAAACATCAGTTTATCAAATTACTAGAAGTGCATTACTAGGGTCCCTCGTCTCACATGTAAAACTTAGCTTTGTTTTTAAAGCGTAGCTGGTGAAAAGCTAAAACATCAATTACCTTTGAAGCGGAATGATGTATAATATGGACTTTAATTTGGGTTGTCCTGGCAGGGCCAGGACTTGGTCTTGATGAAACTTGTGGGCTTTTTCAACTCAGGATATTTTATGATTCTATGATTTAAGGTGTTGTGTTTTCTTTATTTCTGTAACTCATGCCATGGACAGGATAAATTATATTAAATCCGAAATCAATCTGTATTTTCCATTTTCCTTTCTCCTTGATTCAATGGGTGACCCTTGGCCATCATACTTAATTCCATGCCAACTATTTTTCAAATAAATATTTACTTATTTATATGTAGGCTTTGTATTGACATTTGCCTTAGAGAATTTCCCTGAAGTTAACTTTTCTTTGAAAACCCTATCCAACTTAAGGAGTTTGCTATCAGGTTTTAAATATGGAAGAGAATAATAA
Organism: Turdus rufiventris; assembly: GCA_013186435.1. Classification (NCBI taxonomy): domain Eukaryota; kingdom Metazoa; phylum Chordata; class Aves; order Passeriformes; family Turdidae; genus Turdus; species Turdus rufiventris. The sequence continues at coordinate 92,633 of PYHW01009467.1, forward strand.
GAGAGCTTAAAGCAAAAGTATCTACACTAATCTCATAATCTCTTTGGCCTAAAGAGGTTTTTTTTTTTGTTAATTTTGGGCTGGTCTATTTTAAAATGATTATTATTAGACCACTTTTCTAAACTTCAAGAAGCTTCTGTCAACTTCACCTGCCTCCAAGGACCAACGTTCTGAAAGGAGATAAAATCTTGAATCAGACACTGATAAATGAAGAACTGACAAGTGGTAACTGATGTTCTGAGCTATTAATATTCAATAAAATGCAGGCATCAGTAGTGAAAAGACATGAGCCAGTCCTTAAATTCTCCATTTAGTTATTTTCATAATGAACATCATATTTCTTATCAAGAAATCCATCACTGTACGGAAAGGAGGTTATTAGAAGAACTATCCAAATGTTCTAAACAAGTCTTAAACTTTGTTGAAAGAGTTGTTATTAGGGAAATTGTAGCTAATTTTAACAAGATGGTTGGTATGTTTTTAAAAAGGATTTAGGTTATGATTACCAGTGATGTAGAAGAATCACTTGATATTCCAATATGTCTTCAATTTTCTGTCCAATTTAAAGACATCATCATATGTCCTAAGGAACAAAATATACAAAAAACCCATTTTGTCACTCATTAATATTATTAATAGCATCATTTTTATTATTGATATCTCTGATGTAATTTGGTCTTCTCTTTATACGTACATAAAAGGTAGAAAGAGCTTAACTTGCTTAAATGCTGTTTCATATTGACAGATTTTACAAATGGTATTAAGAAAACATGAAATTAACTGTAACTATAGTACTTTTCACTAGTAAGATCCTGAGAGAATGATTAAATGCAACTATTGATATTTTTTGATGTCTGTGTTGAGAAACATCTTTCTAATATAAAAAATTTTAAACAAATAATCAATGTACTGTATTTCCTTCATGTTTAATTGCTTGCAAATCTTTGGCATTACCAAAGTATTAAAACAGCAAGGTTTTCCTTAAGTTTCAAATGTTCCCTAATGCAAATGTCAAATTCTTTGCAACCACTGAAACAATATTCTTTGATCTGAAAGTGTGTAATATGGTTATGTTTATGCATCCTTCAACCTTTTGCCAGTACTTAGCTATTACTTGAAAAAATTTCATCTGAAATGCATCATCTGCTTTTGGTCTTGATTTTCTTGTCATCATCCCATGCCATGCCTACAGCCTTTTGCATTCTGCACTATCGCAGTTCTCTAGACTGTCTCCATGCCTTGGATGGTCTCTCAAGAGATTGTGCCAAGGTCATCTTCTGAACTTAATTTGACTTTTAAATATTCTTATATCAAACAAATATAAGTGAAGAATTTGTTACTTTGTAATATTTAGTCAAAAAGCAGGTACAAATTTAAATTTAGCTGTGTGTAACAGGTAACCAGAAAAAGTTTCAGCTAAAGAGACAGATTATTTCTGGATGATGAAATATCAAGAAAGGATAGGCCTAATGTTGAATTCTCTTTCCTTCATCCTTAATGAGCAGCAGGTACTAAAATTTAATCTGAAGGTCTATGAAGTAAAGCTTTGGTAATTAGAAAGTTTAAGCAGTTTTTTTTCTCAGTTGCTCTTCTCAGTGCCTTGCCAGTGCTTTGCTAGTGATGTACCTTTTCCATTACAAGACTTTTAATATTCTATTTTCAACAGTAATATAAAATACCAGCGTCAGTAGTGTCTTCTTTGTCTTTTTCATCGAAACAGAAATCAAAAGCAATTTTTAATGCTGACGTACCATTTTTTTTTCCTTGTGAACTTATTATTTTTCTGGCAAGAAACAGAAGGAAAAGGAACTTCAAAATGTTGACATTTATTGACATGAAACACAAAAGTGCACACCGCATGCTTTGTATAGGTAAATGTATATCTGCCAACTTTATTATTTCTAATATTGTTTCAATTTGGCAATGCTTTGAATACTCTTTACAGAAACACAAGCAAAATACCCTCACAATTCTTGCCTATTGTTCTTCCATGTATATTATTCTTTCCTCCCTAAAGCATGCAGTGAACGTTGTATTGAGTTTGTAGCAAATAAAATTTGTAGCAAGTATGCATGTCACGCAAGTTCCTAAGTTTTACCTTATTTGATAAGAGCACTTGAAAAACAAAAGATTAAATCTGACCCATCAGTAACTAAAAAGTCTTTTTAAGTTAAAGAAGTCCAGCAAGCCCATTTTTTTAAAATGCTTGTGACCTGGTAAGCAAAAATCCTTTGTGTTCCCTGTGGTTTTAAGAGTTCAAAGACTTAACTCTCTGAAAACTGAAGAGGAAGTAGCAATTGAGTGATGTTAAGTGATATATTAGAAGCATATGAGAGGTTTTAAAGTGGCTTTGTGTAGAAAATAATGAGCTACAGAATTGTGTACAGGAGTGTATTTCTAAAATTCTGAAGTTCTTATATTGATTTTATAAAATGTTTTAATTCTGAATCAGTTACTCTATATCTTCTTTAAATTGATTTGGTTTTAATATGTGACTCTATAATTTCTAATAATATACTTTAGCAGCTCAACAAAGCTTTCAAGCCATCTCATTCAAAGTGAGTGACTGAAGGGACTACTTTCTATAGGTTTTGGAAATTCTTCAGAAACTCAGCTGCCCTGTAGAAATTATTGTGGTTCCACACCCCCCACACCCCCACATTTAAGAGAAATAATTTTGTGTCATATATTTGGCTGATGTAAACTGTTTAAATGTCAAGGAGGTATAACAATTTTGAGCTGAAAATGCCAACATATATAAATAAATTTGCTCACATGTGTCCCAAGCTAACAGATTTTTGAAAATCTGAAAGTAGCATTTCTTGGATATAGATGATATTAATGAAGAAGTCTGTGAATTAATTTATATGTCTGGATTAAAACACCATAGAAAATTCTGTGATGTTCTAAATACTGCCTGTTTATATTTTGGGATTTCTTTTTTTTTTTTTTTTTTTTTTGCTTGAGACCCCAGTTATCACATTTTCAATTTCAAAGCGATAATGGCATTAGGTAATGTTAAACGGCCCAAATCAACAGATTATTTAGTTCTTGTTTATGTTAAAATTCCAGAAATATTTGTCATATATGTCAATTCCTCTGAGGCAGAAATTAAGACCATGATTGAATGTTTTATTGAACATTTTCCATTCAAGCCAAGTCACCTTCATTATTTGAGGATGAATACGGTAAAGATTAGGTCCCTCATTAGTTCAAGATAGTGCAGGAGGTACATGAACAAGTTTCCCACTTTTTCAGTTAACACACTAAAGACTTTAATGGTTTCTCATGCTTTTCAAAATCCTTTCTGGTTTATCTGATGAGGTAGTACGTACCCTATATGTTTCACTACTGATTTAAAAAGAGGGAAATGTAGGGGTTTCCCTTTAATTTTGGAAGAAATTATTCCATGCATGTTTTTTAAGTTATGGTGATCTTTTTTTAAATTTAAGTAAGAGTTAGTGTAATGGACATAATTTTAATTTTTTTTTATTTGTGCCATGTCATTCTAAAGTTAGCGGTCATCAACTTCTCTCCTTTGTATGTTACCACCCTAGAAATCATGACTGGTTGCATGCACTAAAGAAATACAAATCTTATTTTAATATCTTTTGGCTGATTAATTTTCTTAAGCTCAGTTCATTTTTGGTTTTTTTGTAGCTATTCTGAAGAACCTATTTTAAAGCTATTCTGAAATTAGATTGCTGTCTGACAAGTAATATGCAGAGGAAATGTACATTTGTGGTCATCAATAAATGAACTACTCAAACTGTCCATTCATACACAGAGAATTCAGTTTTAAGAGCTTGAAACTACAGAGTTTAAGGCACAAATTCTCTTTAGGTATCCTATTTCTGCATACAGATCTTTGCTTTACATTCATCATGACAATTCTTTCACCCAATGGTTTAAAAAACTAAAATTTGAAAAAAAAGTATTCTTTCTACTGAAATTCCTTTCCTTTATTGTATGCAGCTGTCAGCTACTATAAGTTCCCTAATTACATACTATACAACAAAAGACGTTGTTTTCCTCTTTTTAGCTCATTTTATTACTTCTACACCTTTTCACTACTTGTTAATTTTTGCATTTACCTTTACCTTTTCATTGTCAAACATGATGATTGGGAAAGCACCTGAGGGATATCCTGCTTCATCAGGACTTTATTTAGCTCAGCACTATGATGCCAGCACAGCACTGGATTGTAAAGCACTTGCAAATCTAATTGGGTTAAACTTGGAATTTTCAGTGTCTCAATGTTAGAAATACTCAAGTTACTTTACCAGGATAAATGTCATTACTTCTAATAATATTTTATGTTTGTAGCAGGGCAATACTTATGAAAGCTGCAGCTTGTATTAGTGATGTGACATGTGATTATGACTGGTGATGGGTGAAAGCAAAGACCATCTAAGTAAGGTTATAAGAGATTAAATTTAATTTACCTGACAGGCACAATGAAGCACCTTAATATCAATAGGCATTAGGAACACTTACTGCTCCCTCTTTTGATCCTTATGTGTACCACTGGACACCCTTGTTTTGCATTTTGTTTCTCTCCTGTCAACATTTATCTTAAATTCACAATGTGTAGCTAAAAGCTTTTAGCATTAGTTTTTTTAACTTTTAACTTTTTAAACTTCACCAGTAGTTTCTCATTTTCTTTTATTTTTGGTGTTAGTCTTACTTTTCTTTGTTTTTCCACTCTTATGTAACAAATTTTTCCCCAAAAAGTTTAAAGCTGTTTTTTGTTTGTGGGGTTTTTTTAAAAAAACATTTCCATGGGGTTCTCTCCCTCTCTCTCTCTCTCCCTCCCTCTCTCTCTCTCTTTTTTTTTTTTTTTCCCTCCCTTTTCTTTCTGTTCTTTTTATTTGCTTGGTTTCCTCTTTGTATTTTAATTTTAGCTAAATGACCTATAAATATTTAGGTGCATGCCTTGTGCAACAGAAAATATTATTTTTGTTTTTCCTAGTACATATGACCTTGAAGCAGAGATAATAAGTCAATATGGATGAATTAATGAAAGTCAGAAATAATTCAAAAGGCATTTAATTTCTACATTCTGTGCAAACTAAAAATATGTGAAGAGAAACTGAAACATCTTCATAGTTTTGAAACTTTTTTGATTCTTCTACACAGCGGTTGCCTCAAGTGCTCTTAAAAATATGATGAATCATATGGCTTTTGATTTCTATCTCTTCTTATTTAAAAGTTCTGCCCCTTAATTAAAACTGGATCAAAAGCACTAGACCTTAAAAAAAAAAAAAAAAAAAAGTAAAAAAATTCTGGTTTTAGAGTGCCTTGCTGTGGCCGTTAACACATAGAGCTCACTGCTGGGAAAGACTGATGCTCAAAAGACAGAGGAAAATAGCACCTGCTTTCTCACGCTGCTTTATGTTTGCAGTCTTGATAAAAATGCAGGAAAGCATATGCAGAAACTGTGTGGAAACACTATTCACATGGTAATTCCTTTGTATCTGAATAATTTCTTTTCAGGTGCCTGAATGAATTCCAGACTAGTGGGAGGATTCGAATATCCCTTCCCTTAAGTTAAGAAGTTCCACATATATAATCTAACTAATGTCTTAGATCAAAGACAACCACTTTGGGCACTCAAAAAGTAAATGTTGACTCACTGATTGAAATCAAATTCAAGTTAAACTAAAACATTTATCTTTAGATTAAAAAAGATCAAATGAAATTTACCAAAAACTTAATTTTTTAAATGAAAGGCAGAGGCATCGCAGAGTTTTCCTCATATTATTTCCACTCATGTCTAATGACAAAACACAGAACTGGGCTGACACTTGCTAAATCTCAGACAGATACAAAACACTATTTTTAATTAAGTTTATGTCACAGACCAATGCAAAATAACTCTAGATCAAAGGTAACATTCATGATATGAGAAAAATAAATGTAATCAAACTGGTAACATAAGTCAGGACAGGTGGATCAGAACTGACACTGTACTTTTCTGAACTGTCACATCATCTTAATCTTCATTCAAGTTAGAAAAGACTTAACCAAGTGCAAGCATTCTGTGCCCAGGGCTTCTGCTTCATGTTTGATGTGTTTGAAAATTAAAGTGAGTAATATTCCTATGTGAGCATGTCCAGTGTCAATTTGACAAGTTTCTTAAGACTGGCCAGTAATGACTGGAAAAATAATTCTCTGACTCAAATGAAGGTCAAAATATGTAGCCTCTCATATGCTGGAAGGCTGGCTGAACATGGCTTCAGCAGTTTTAGTTCCAATATGTAGGTGTATTGGTGTGTCACAAAATCTATTTGCAAGCATAAATTAAGCTGAAGAATTGCACCAATGCAAGGTAAGGATGCACAAATTAGCAAGAGGTCATCAGACTGCGAGTCACTTAAGTCTAAGTCCTCGTGTTTTTTACCTCTCAAGCATCTTCTCTTCCAACATTACTGTTCAGATTGGAAATGGGATATGGCTTAAAGTAGGAGTTAGTGCACTTCCTTTACAGTGTGTCATCTCTATCTATTTCTGCTTGTGTTGTTTTAATGTTTTTATTACACATCTACTAACCCAAAAAACAAAAGCCATTAATCAGTGTCATGATTGCTTCATTTCAACCCAAAAATCTAACTCAGTTTTTATGTTTTCCTACATATGGATAGATAGTGAATCTGTTCACATCCAGTAAAATTTTTTTAAAGATTATTAACAAACCATGCCTAAGTGCCTATAGTTTTGGTAAACCCTTTGGCATCCATAGCTAAGCATCATTTTCTGAGTAAAACAATAAACTGGGCTCAGATTTATGCCATTTTAGTTTTACTTGCAGAAAGTTTTTTATTTTCTAACTAACAATCAGTACCCCAAAAAGTTTAGTTATTTTTCTAGGACTAAAGTAGAGTGTTAGTTCTATTAATTGAGATTATGACATTAGTCTACAGGAATAAAATATTTTGAATTTGGCCCATGTTCCTAAAAGGAATGGTACCATTTTCCTTTTAGATATACACCACATAAAGGGAAAGAAAAAATGATGCTTTCAGTTTTGCTTTTTTCTTATTTAATAAAAAATATAATTCTAAAATGGCTCAAAAGTAAACCAGAAAACTTGTTCCAGAAATTCTGGGAATCTCTGTGCTTCAAAATAGCTTTTGATAATTCAGTTGCAAACATTAGAGAAAATATGTAATGATGCACGTGGACAAACTTTTTTTGATTGCCAAAGGTGTTAAATGTGCCTAACACAGGTTGTGAGAAGTGTGCTGGGTGCGTTATTGTGAGAAAAGTTACAAAAGTCTGCTCTTACATTGAGTTTCATGTGTAAAGGGTTAACTATTGTTCAGTGCTGCCTGCTGGAAGGCAGAGACCCACAGAACTTCTGACTCAGTGGCATGACTGAGAGTGAAAATGATCCTGTTCTCATCCAACAAATTGTGTAGATGGTAGATTAATGCTGTTGACAGCCATAAGACAATAATAAACAACAATAAAGTAGATTATAAGATGTCTGTACTTTCTTTGTAGTACCAGGTAAATTAACAGATCTTCCCAGTACAGAGATATAGGAAGTGGGGAATTCTGTGTATATAAGAAGAAATAACTCCTTTCTGCAATATCAGGAGTAAAATGCAAGGAAAGATAATGGTCTACTGCCTTTTACAACCCTGTGCTAAAAAGACATTCATTATTTTCTAACTCAATTTGAGAGCCAGTAATCTCAATTTTCACAGTAATGTAGAAACTGATTGACAGAAGAACAACGTGTATTTAAAGCCATGGAAAAATCCCAGTCAAATCTCCCCCTTTTTTCTAGTCACACCAATTAGCCATCTCAACTTCAAGGAAATCAGAGACTTTTAGTGATGAAGACAAACTTGCCTGGACTGCATAAAGAAAAAGGACAAATTAGGAGAAAAAGATTGCTTGAGAGGTAATACTGCCAAGGAAGACTATGACATTTGAAACACCATTTTAATGATCAGTATAGTCTGAGACTGGAATAGTGAAAAACCTCTCTCTACCAAATTTTTACATCCTTTAATGCTTTTTCATCTTTGTCTTGGAAGGGGGATTTATTCTATATTTACATTAATCTGAGATTTTTTGCTATTATTTATATATGTCTCTGCATGTTTGGAATGTTTCTCAAGCAATCTTTTAGTTGTATGTCCTGGGGTAACATTATGGTTGCTGTATCCCAATCGTGTGTTTTGTTTTGTCTACTTATCTCGGC
>PYHW01009467.1:101061-113923 GCA_013186435.1 Turdus rufiventris
GGGGGGAGGAATCTTAGGGGGTTTGTTTTGTTTCCTGGGGACTCCTCCTGGAGGTTTTTCCCTGAATTTGCCCTAAACCAGGACATTGTAGAATAACAACATTATGCCCTCTGTAATTAGATCTTCACATTGTAAAGGGCTTGTTGGATATCATGTCAGTCAGTAAGCATATCATTAGCCAAGATGACTTATAGATGAGCATATGGGTTTATGGTTGTTGAGGTATTGTATTGGGAAGCTGTTCTGGCTCTCCCTGTTTATAAATGTGAAGGGATTAAATGCAAATGCCACAGTCACTGCATTACTCATAGGTTAGGATTTTGTGTTTTTCATTTCAGTTGTTCTCAAAATCCTACTGCTTTATATTTATCAAGTATAGCCAGAAAAAACAAACAAACAAACAAACAAAAAAACACCAAAAAAACCAAAACAAAACCAAACCTAAATCTTGTCCTAATGCTGATGGGACTGATTTCCTGAACTATACTCCGAGAAAAAAACATATTAACTGTAATAAATAGGTCCTATAAAAGTTTTAAATCCTACTATAGCTAATCAGTTTGAACAAGATATTTAAGCTGTAAATAGTTTTAAAAGTAAACAGAACTTTGAACTAAATGATAGTTACTATTACAATTTCTGCTTCTGAGTGTGAGAAAATTAATGCACCAAGAAAATGCCTACTATTTAAAGACATCTTGTTCCAGACATTTTTAACAACTGAAGTGTCTTGTGATTAAATTATGCACTATACATTAGAAACATATGGAAACCTAAAATGACAGCACAGTCTTCAAAATCTACCAATTTAGGATGCTGCTAAAACAGAAAACATGAGTTATAGATTAGCTCCCCTACCTCAGACAAAATAGACAGAAACAGAGCAAAAATTTTGTTCGGCAGTACACAAAGAACATGTTAAAGAATTAACTAGTAGATTAATATTTAATCTGAGTAATTTAGTCTTCTGAATTTGGAGAAAAAAATTAACAGAAATTAATATAACTTAAGGTGATATTGTTGGAACATCATGTATGAATGTGCATAAATTGGTTTTGTGAGGACTGATTGATGTCCTGCCATGATTCAAGACCAAAGTACTGCAAACCATTTCCTTTATTTATCTGACATTATTAGGATGTGGACTTCTTTTAAAATTCTAGTTCGTTAAAGAGAGAAAAAATTATTATGCAGTCAGTCAAAATTATTTTCATTTCATCTCTCACTTTTGTGCCTCCAAACTTCAGAATATTTAAATTATAGAAATATAAATTTCTATTTAAGCAAACTACCTTGTGTAAGCTTATACTTTGCATTGCTTCTTTATGTGGGATGAAGCTAAAATGCCTAACTTCACTCTCGTAAAAAAAAAAAAGGTGAAATCAACAGCTGCTTTAAAGGAGGATTAAAAGGCTAAAAGAAAGCTAGTGAAGGTGTGCCTTAGATGCCTGATCCAATAGCTGTCAGTGTTCTTTATGTTCAGTAGGTTTAAGAAGATGGACTGCAAATAGGCTTTATACAGGAAAAGAGTTTAACTTTTTTTTCCATTTTTTGAATATTTGTTATGATACATAGCACAAAAATGTCTGCTCTTCAAAAGGTAGGATGCCATGAGCTTCAAACATAGGAAAGTGTACAAGTTTTCTGAAGTGATGGCACTGATGCTGCTCAGCAGTGAACATTGTCTAGTTTTTGGCAATTGTGTCAAGGAAAATTGGTTTTCTGAGTGAAGATGTGTAAATCTTGCATCTTAAATTTGTGTTTTTAAAATACATTTATTTTTTTTGCTGCCCTCCCTTTATTCTCTGGGCCACTTCCCTTTGGTGAGGGTGATGGAAAACAACCAGAACTTTGCATTCCTCCTCCCTCCCACCAAACACCCAGCCCCTCTCCCATTCAGCTGTCTCAGATGGGCAGTATGAGCTGTCCTAAGATAAAGAACACCAGGTCAGTATTGCAGGGGGAGAAGTTTGAATGGTCATATTCATTTCAGAAAGTGGAGAACAGAGAAATTAGCAACTGACTGTAGGTGAACATTGGCCTGCAAAAGGATATGAAACACTGTTGGAGACTGGGCTAGCTGGGCAAACAGGTTGCAGGCAGCTTCTGGGTACATAACCTTCTCTCCCCCTCCCCTGCCCCATCCTCACAGGGATGCCTGCAGGTCACTACTACAGACTGGGAACACTTTTTGGATGGCTGAGTGAAAGAAGTAAGATCCAGTAAAAAACGGAGATAATATCTTAAATAACTATGTAAGCAATTTGATGCTTTAAATTTATGAATTCTGTAAGGCAAAAGAAATGTAAACCTGTACATTTCTAGCCCGACCTAGTTACAATTTTTTAGACATAGACCATTGACCAAATCTGAGATGAAGTAGACCTAGCCACACCTAGCCTTCTCCAAGTTTAGAAAGCAAGGCAGTGTCACTGAAGCTCATGACTAAATAATCTCATAATCAAGATTTGATCATACTATAATCCATAGAAATAGATGATGGAGTAGTTAATCATACTCTCTATAGGTAGTATTTAGATATTGTGTTAGCAACAAATCTAATCATCCACCATTATCACATGTTTCTCATGCCTGGTCAAGAAACTCCTCTGAACTATGCTGCTTCACCTTCCAATGCTTTATTCCACTTTCATCTCAATTTTAAGCAAGTCTATCAAAAGAGATATGGTTAGGTAGAAATAAAACTAATGGAAATTGCAGCTTTTGAAGAGGAGATTAGTTATCTATCTCCAATCCGTGATTTAAATGACAAAGTTGAAGGAAACAGATTTGGAACAAACTGCACAAAATCCATCTTCTCTTACAAAAACAGCACTACACAAAAAGTTGAGATGCAGAGTAGGAAAGACAAGAATTGTAAGTTTCAGAATCTTTCAAAAATTATGCATATGCTAGTGATTCATAAGAATAGTGCCAAAACTGTTTCTGGGAAGTTCTGAGAATAACATTTACTAGAATAGCTTGTAACAGGAAAATGCTACTTGGTTTACAGACTTTAAAGCAAAATTAGGATCAAAACATTCCATTAATTTATGAATGATGTGATGGATCAGCACTGAGTGGACAACACATTCAGGATCAATAGCAATAACATAACAGATTAACTATAATACCAGACAAATAAAATAACATTCATATACTCATACACACAGTCATATATGCAGACACGGACAAGGCCACATGCATATTCCCCCCATCACAAAATTTTTGGGGATTACAGTCGCATCCGTAAGGTCCCAAAAACTTGTTTGATGAGACTATTAGAAAAGCTTACAGTTTTTTACATACCCTGAGTTAGATGCAAGGGAGAAATACTGACAAGAGATTATCAAGAAGTCAAAACAACTTTATAAAGTAATAATTTAATCGCCAATTCAGAAAATCAGAGAACTTTGCCAAAAGTTTAGAGCAGCATTAAATCAACATAGAACATTTTACAAAGTACTAACTTAGTCTATTTAATTTAGAAAACTCCAAGCTCATCTGATTTTAAGTTACTCAAAATTTCAGTAAGAGGGTTAGAATAATGTGGGAAATAGAATACAGTAAACTCTCAGAAAGCTATGTGACAGCAAATCTCAGAATGGAAGTATGCAAGAACGCTGAAGATGCAAAGACAAGTAACAATAACGCTATGAGCTGTGTAGAAGTAGGCCTTAAGAAAATGTTAAACAAGGTAGTAGAAATATGTAAGTTTAATAATGAACTTTATTCATTGTTTTTAAGCTAGTACAAGCAAGCATTGTTCAAAGCAAGATGTGCATGCGTCTTTAATAACTGGCTTGAGCAAACACTTGTCAGCTTTTAACATTATGCTATTGGCTAGAAAGTTGTTAAAAGACCTTGTAGCAAAAATAATTTTAGCTGTTATCACGGTGAGGGCTTTTGCAATCTCCTGAGTCTCACTCGGTAAAACGAGGCTCATTACACTGATAGAATAAAGGCTCTAGTACCACAGTACCTGCAGCCCTGTCCTGTGATTGCTGCATATGCAATTTATATACTATACCACAGCTAAAAAAAAAAAAATTAAAAAAAAAAAATTCCTGCAGAAAATAAGAAACAGAAAGAGAGAGAAAGACAGAAAAGAGGAGAAAGAGCAGATACAGCTAACAGTCCTTGTTCCAGTAGTGCTTGGCAAATAGAATTTCCAAAAGGAATTGGGGTCAGGACATATTCTTTCCACAGGCTTTGGTATAAATATGCTTTGGCCTCGCTGGGCCCTTCCCCCACGTGGGACTTGCGACCATTTGGGCACTCCAGGCCAGGCTGGGGCTCCTGGGGTGGGTGTGCAGCTCAGCCTCAGCAAGCCAGGGACTGCCGGCACCACGGGGTTGGGATACAGGCACCAGGCCGGGACACAGGCCTGGGGCCAGGTGTGCGGGCAGCGCTCAGCTTGCCATGGCCTGGCCTGCCCCTGACCCTCATACACACAGACATACACACACACACACACACACAGACACACAAACACACACACTAATCTTCCAGACAACAATCCTCACCACTCTCACAGCATCCCACTTCTAAATGTGTATGTTCCCCTCTGTATCAGCACACTCTTCCTAGGGCAGATGGGTATTTCAGCATTACAGTAATTTCACAATTATAAGCCGCACCATTTTGACTAAAATTTTGCTCCCAAACCAGAAGTGCGGCTAACATTCAGGAGTGGCTTATATATGAACAAATTTTGGAAATTTCCCCACCTGGAAGTCTGAGCTAGTAGCAGCCCCAAGCCAAGGCGGAGCCCGCTTGGCCCCGGGCGGCGGCGGGGGAATGGCAGTGCAGTGGCAGCACTGCCGGGCCCCGGGGGGCGGGTGGTAGCAGCCAGGGACGCCCTTCTCCCTCCTCCCAGCAGCACTGGCTGGGTACGTCCCTCTCCCTCCTCCCAGTGGCCGCAACCAGGCACGCCCCTCTCCCTCTTCCCAGCGGCACCAGCTGGGCACATCCCTCTCCCTCCTCCCAGTGGCAGCAGTCAGGCACGCCCCTCTCCCTCTTCCCAGCAGCAGCAGCCAGGCACGCCCCTCTCCTTCTCTGTGGCGGCACCGGCCGGGCATGCTGCTCCCTCCTCTCCCGGCGGCAGCGGCAAGCAGGGCCAAGCCAGTAAACCGCGTGATCCTGCGATTCTGTTAGTATTTGGCAACTTTGTGAAAGTTGCACATGGATCCTTGTGTGAATGAAAGTGCGGCTTACAATTTGGTGCGGCTTATTTATGGAGGAAAAACAAAACATTGCTGACACCCCGGAAGTGCGGCTTATAATCGGTGCGGCTTGTAATCATGAAATTACTGTAATTTTCTGACATTTCTAACCCCGGAAGTGACAGCCAGGATGCCAAGCCGAGCATCTGCCAGTAAAACCCAGCTTTACGCGATTGTTACAAATTGGTTACTCTGTTTTACGGCTGGTGGAGCCCGGCTCAGTGCTGGCAGCGGGGGGGGCAGGGGAAGGTGCGAGACTGCCTCCTTCAGGCAGCACAGCCTGGGGAAGGCGGAGGGCTTCCATCCTCACCTGCCGCCGCAGGAGCAGGCAGGCTCCTGTCCCTGCCTGCTGCGGGAGCGGGGGTGCTCCTTCCCCTCCTGCCGCAGCTGCTGCGGGTACTGGTGGGCTCCGTGTCCCCCTGCCACCGTGGGGCAGCGCCGGGCTGGGGCGAGCGAGCCCAGCGGCAGCCGGCCCCAAGAGGCCCTGCCGAGCTGCAGTACCGAGCTGGGCTACCCAACCCTGTCGGCAGCCCCAAGCGGACCGAGCCCTCATAGCCCGAGCCAAGCCAGTAAACACAATGATGCCGTGATTTTGTTACTAACTGTCAACTTTGTTGCACACGGGTCCTCACTGCAAACAACAGAGCAATTTATAATTGGGTGCGGCTTGTGTATGAACAAAGAACAAAATGTTGGCGACCCCCGGAGATGAGGCTTATAGTCAGTGAGACTTGTAATCGTGAAATTACTGTACTTTCATTTTCACTACACCCTACACCATGCTGGCCCATGTTTATTTTCCCTGAGGTTTTAACAGTAGCAGCTGTGTTTGTTAATATTTGTCTAAAAAATGGTTCCATATTCTGAGTGTATTTCTTTTATAAAACACATATGTCAAAAAAATTCCAATTTTAAGAGAAAAACTGAAAGGAACAACAAAACACACAATGACCTGTAAGAAGCAGATTTTGTTTGAGTAAGGCCTGGTAGAAAAACCTAGTGACTATCCTTATGGCTCTTCTTCTTATTTTGTTTGTAGATTTTATTTTTTTTTTAAACATAAACTATGATTTCTTTTTGAATACATCATTCTCTAGTTTTATGTTTTTCCTGTTTTAGGAGGCCCAGTGATGTCCAATTTGAAACAAAGTAAATTTTTTATGCAAACACTACCCCATCCTTTTAGAAAACCACCCGCAATAAACAATCCAGTATTCTGTGGTCTTAGCAAGGAAAGCATGCAGTATCACTGTAATTAGACCTTAGGTAACTGCAGATTATTCTCTCAGATCTAATTATTCAATTGTTCTTGGATCTTACTGGATAAAACATGAGATGCTTTAAGATGAGGTTTTTTTGCCTGAAGTTTAGCAGCAAGGCAAAGAGAAATCTGTAAGCCCATATCAAGTGAGGGGTTGGCCATAGTCAGTGCAGGCCGTAGTCACAGCAATTGTAATAGTAATGTAATAGTCATTGTAAGGCTGTATTTGTTCAGTTGCTCAGAAACTAATTTTTAATTTTGATGAAAGATTCAGAAGGCAACTTATCCCTTTTTGGGTATGTTACTAATCAAAGATTTGATGACAAACAAAATTAATATAAGATCTGTTAAGATGAAAACAAGACATGAGGGTTAGAGACCAGAAGCAGTATATTAATACGACATTTGTGGCTTTCCTCTTCCTCTAACTGGATGGTACTTTGAAGCTATCAGAGATGTGATGGCACATCCCTAGAGTAGTAAGAAGCAAGAGCCTGAAATCTTGACTTTTTCTGACTTGGAAAGATAAATTAAATGTAGGTTTTACTGGACTGCTTCAACAGAGGGTGTTGGCTGATTATCTGCTCTTTATGTTATATTCAACTTTATATTCTGTTTTCATTGAACAGAGAAGAATAATGATGATGCTTCACAGAAACAGTTTTGACTTATATGGAAAAGTTGTGAGAGAAAAGGTGCAAGAAAGTAAAAACGAGGAAGTGACTCTGAGAAAATGACATAAGGATAGAAGATAAATAGAGTCTTTGTGGTGGAGGGCTGAAGGAGGAAGTACTGATTTTCAGTAATTTAGGGTAGTGTTGCCAGTTTGAACACCAGTCAAGAAAGGAAAAGATGTCCCCTTTCTCTGCAAGCCTGATAACAACAAGGCTAAATTTAAACTTGTGTTTTAGGGGCTGACTTTCTAGGCTTGCAGAAAGCTGTGTGTGGGAGCATGTGTGCTAGGAAGTAGACTGTGCTGTTTGTTAGATGCCTGAGATATGAAAAGGTTCTGCTTTCTTATATTACGACCAGAGAAAAGAACCCTTTACTATGAAAAATTGATTTATTTACCTTTACTAAGGTGTTTCAGTTACACTCTGGCTTCGGCCTCAGACATGGACAGACCTTACAGTACTTTGTAGTCTGAGATAGAGGGATTATCACAGAATCAATGAAGTGGAAAAAGAGCTGTGAGATCACTGAGTCAAACTTATGATCATCATCTTGTCAACTAGATCATGGCACTGAGTACCATATCCAGTCTTTTCTTAAATACTTCCAGGACAGTGACTTCACCACCTTCCTAGGCAGCCTATTACAATGCCCAGTCACCCTTTCTGTTAAGATCTTCTTTCTAACCTCCAACTTAAATTATGTAGAATTCCCAAAGACACTGGGACTTTTATTTTGTAAATAATTTATTCCTACTGAATGATCTTTCCCCAGCACTTATGCATGCACATGGGCTACAGAGAACCCATTGATAACAGAGTAGCATGCCCTTTGGTCTAAGTATGTATTATGAATGTGTGTTTTCAGAACTACAACTAGACTCTATGCAAGGCTTTCTGTACAACAAAATACAGCAGATGAAGGAGGATGAGATAAGGGCAGAGCTGGGGATTCTCCACTGCATTCCTCTTTATTGTGTAGCCACTACTATCACAGATTCGTACTTTTTGTTTACACCAGTGATCTTTTTGTTATCAGCAGTCTCATGTGCTGGATTACAGCAGACTATTCCCTGGGAAAATGCATAACAAAGTTTAAAGCCCATATTTATTTCATCAGTAACACAAAAACTCCAACTAGTTTGGAGTTTTTCACTTATGGAACCCACGTAATTATTTTTGTTTACCCTGAAATAGCTGATCATTAAATTTTCTGTGACATGATGGTGTCTTCTGTGTCATTATGGAACCACTAAGTTTCTGAGACAAAACATATTACTAAGATTTGAATTTCTGCTGGAATGTGGAACAACAAAAAATAAAATACTTTCCAAATATTTTATTTCCAAATGGATTTATTTGAATTTTTTATTCTTACAAATCACTACTGATGCAGAACTTGATTATATTTCTGAGAAGTTCTAACTGCTGAAGTTTTGACTGTTTCCTTAATAGTGAAACATTTCTAGTAACTTGAGCAAACCCAATGCTGCCAAATTTTGCCCTCCCCTGACCTCTGCTCTTTCTGAGGCTGGCTGTGTTTTTGCTAGAGAATGCTGAGATCTGGATTTCATTGTCAAGGAATGCCTTGGAAGGTAAATTTTTCCATGTCACAGAGGTGTTTGGCTTTTAAGGCCTCTCTATTATAATTCTTAAACTTTTATTTCCAAATAGGGAACAGAAGGAGTAATAAAAATGTGCAAAATATATGTTCTGAGGGAGATGTGAGTAGGTAATGTACCACAAATTGTAATGTGCTTCCATTTACGAGGTAAACACATTTTGGAAAATCTGACATAGTTCACTTGTTGGTGTTTTCATTTTACTTTATTCCTTCACACTTGTAAGAAAGAAACACATCTTGCAATGCAGATCAGAGAAAGATGACAGACTGAGGGACTTATGGACTTATTTACTCATGGGTCAGCCAGGTACCCACCTGAAGTCACTTCTCTCTCATGGATGCTGGATAGAGCACATGAGTGGCGCTATACTCAATGTGCCGCTACGGCCCCATGCCAAGAGTGGGTGATAGCCCGAGAGCAGATAACCTGAGGCATGGTTAGAGCAATTGCTCTATGTCCTTTTTTGGCTGTCACTCTGTGTTCTGAGGAGACAAGGAGGAGGGGGAGGTCTTTTGAATAGGATAAAAGAGAACTTATTATTCTGGGGAAAGGATAAAAGAGAATTTATTACTCTGGGGAATTTGGGGCGCAAAAGACAAAAATGTGTGTGTGCAGCAGCTGAAATATGGGGGAGGTTCAAGGGAGGCTACAAATCATCAGCAAATCAGAGAAATTCTGGAGAGGGGTAAAAGGTAGGGTTCTAAAGCATATTGTCCAATGATGGAGTTAGAGGGGGAAATTGGGTAATATGAACTAATGAAAGGTGTAGTTTTTTAGGGGATTCCCAAAGGGAAATTCCATGCAAGGGGTTGGCATAAAATAGGATTGACAGGTAATTCAAGGAAGATTGACAAGGTGGGTATAATTTGGACCAAACCATTAACTTGGGCAGAATATACCATTAACCAGAAACACACTACAACATACGAGTGAGCTAAGAAATTTTTTATTCTTGAGGAGGAAGCCCTCTGCTTACTTTCAAGCTTTCCCGACAGACGCAACAGAGGCCAAAATTGAATAGTGACTGACAAAAATGTAAGAAACTGTAAATCCTTGTACCTTGTACCTTGGGTGAAGTCCTTGGATCTTGGGTGATATAGTGTGCCTCTTTGAGGCATTTTGATCAACAGATAAGTGTAAGACAAGGGCTTAGCAACTGACAGATTTGTCAAGCTAATGAAAAACCAAGGCAGTTAAAAATGATCGATAAGTACTGGTAGGGCTCATGAAGATTTCCTGAGGTCTCTAAGAGGAAACAGGGTAGTTTCTAAAAATCAGGTTCCAGTGGGCATCACAATGTGCATTACAGTAAACTGAAAATATAGTGTAGCTGTGAGAAACACTAACCTGAATGAGCCTAAATGAGATGCACAACTCCCATCCCATTAAGCATATATGGGATGCCCTGCTCAAGGACTCATGATTAGTAATTTTGCTTACTTCTAGATGACAGCAGATAGTTTAGACCACAAAGAAGAAAATAATACCCAGAAACTAATTCTCTTTTCCTATTTACCTAACTTCCCATCCCACACAGGAATACTTTTGTTATACTGTACAGCACGCATAACACAGAATTTGGAGGTAGAAAAAAGAATGACTAACGATTATCAAAAGACCCCAAAATCATCTGAGGATGCTTTTTCAACAAGTGATTAAAGCTACATTATCTAGATTTTCATAATTGTAGCAAAATTGTTGATTTTTTTCCTGATAAAATAAATAGTTGTACTCCTTTAAAGAAAAAATTGTAATTTAAAAAATCTTTTTAAGTACAGATATTTAGGAGGTCTAAGCTATTTATGTGAGCAGTTGTTAGAAATCTGTGTGAAATCAAAACATAGGTGAGAATTTAAATTTGAACCATCTTGTTTGGAAGACTGCAGTCAAAATCAAAACATTAAATCAATCTAAATATAAAATAGTACTGAAAATTCTTCCTTCAAAAGTGTATCCAACTTTCTACTATAGAAGCAATATATGGGTTTTTCTACACTTGTTGAATTCTGCCAAGTCTATTCAGACAAAGTACTAGGATTAATTTTTTCCTCTACCATTGCTTAATTTCAAATATTTTTCAAAGATTGTGTTTTGTTGTTCTTGCTACAGAGTTTAACAGGCCACTTTCCCATCTAAAAAAGAAAAATGAAACATTACTTAACTTACATAGCCTTAGCTTCTCCATTATTTTGGACATAAAAATTTGGCATTTACCCAAATATTTTTGACTGTCGTTTGCAACCTTCACAAAGGTGAGATGATTTTGAAAGCAAATGGGTTGAATTCTTCTGTTTTTAACTAATCTTCTCTTTGTTAGTTTAACTATTAGGTTATGGAAGTGTTTTGTTAAAATATTGGTCTTCATTGCATAAAGACTGATAAGGTATCATCAAATCCAACTTTGCTCTAAAGAAAACAAACTAAAACTCAATCCTATATCAGTACCCAGATGCTGCTTGAACTCTGACAGCCTTCTCAGACTACTCATCTGAGCTGTACAAACCAAGTAACCTCGATTACTATGTAGAATTCCTTCTCTTGAGGCCTTTCGGCATTCATCACCATCCTCTGGACACATTCTAATGCTTTGACATCCTTCTTATATTGCAGCACTCAAAACTGTATACAGAACTCACTGTAAGGGAGATCCAGCACAGAATAGAGATAGTCAATCCCCTCCCTCAACTGTCCAGCAATGCTGTGCCTGATGCATCCCAGGACACTGCTGACCCTCCTGGCTGCCAGGGCACTGCTGACTCATATTCAACTTCCTGTCAACCCAAAACCCCAGAAGAGTTTCTTTGGGACTGCTCCCCAGTCTCTTGTTTCCCAATTTGCAGGTATAACCAGGATTCCTCCGTTCCAGGTAGAGAATTCTGCACCTACTAAAATGTATACAGTTCAGACTTGCCCAGTTCTCTAGTCTATCCAAATCTCTCCTCGAGGCCTCTGTACCCTAAAAGAAATGAAAGTTCCTCCCATCTTTGTATCATTGACAATCTTTCTTAATGCATATTTGATTCCTGCATCCATGTGATTTTTAAAACTGTTAAAGGACACTGACATGAAAAATGCACCTTCAATTTGAGTCTCTCAAATTACTTGTTAACAAATAGTATATGCTTTCACATATTTGCATTTATAGCAGTAAGCCCAACCGTATGGGTACGTCTAAAGTGCATGCAAGATACATAGGGATTGAAACATTGTGACTGTGTGGATAATCAGCTTTTCAAGATCTGAAAAACAGGACATTGAATTAGTTCTTTAAATATACCTTCTTTTGCAGTAAATCTAATAAGGGATAATGTTTCCCAAATCTTTTAAATCTGGGTAAGTTAATAGCCAGAAACAGTAACACTGGTTTGCACAGTGAAGCAGAATGTAAGAAAAAATACCAACGAGTTTGTAAAAAAGCACTAAAAAGCAATAGGGATTCTAGTAAATGTTTTAAGTTTACTCTGTTTTGCATGTTGTGGCTAGTTAATGTCATCAACTGCAATACACTTTATCAAGTAAAAGATGCTTTTAATTTGTTCCTCTTTTGGGAATCATTTGCCTACTTGCCATTTGCTTGTATTTCAAAAAGTCTACTACTTTTCAGTTTCTGCCTGTATCACTATCAATACCAAACTGTATTTCTTTTGAGAGAACAGACATTTATAAGTTCATTTTCATTGTCTTTTATTCCTGAAGTTCAGACACTCTAAACTTTTTTAAAAGTTTAGTGTGCATTCATATTTCCTTTGTTCTTTTACTATTTCTTTGTGTAATTCACCATTAGTTTTCTGAGTGCCTCTTCATTAAATCATTAGTTATACCTAATTTGTAAGGAGTTTCTAAAAAAAAGTGTGTGCAGTGCATCTCATATCTTGCTAAACTTTCTGTGTGACAAGTTTGGGTAGATATGATGGATGCTATGTATACAATCTTTATTGTGAAGGCATTACATATTTTACCTGTTTATTGTGCTTACTCATCATTCGCAGAAAGCATTTAAAAGCAAAATAAAGTCTTCAAAGTTGTTTTTTTGGTTTTTTGGGGGTTTTTTTTGTGGTTTTTTTTTGTTTTTTTTTTTTT